>JAPKLW010000224.1:0-52329 GCA_026898455.1 Plectranthus barbatus
ATTCCCAACACCATGGGGAATACGTTCAATAAAGGGAGAACAACACATGGCTCAAGACTGTTATGTTGTGACCTTGAGAACCATAGGAGTAATAGAAAGGGAAGAAGAGGTCGAAACAATAAAATTGGAAGAGGACAAGTCGAAACTCACATACATCGGAGCAAAGTGTTCAGTTGAATCAAAGCATGCATTGACAACATTTTTGCAGAAGAAAAGATATGCCTTTGCATTCAATCACGAAGAAATGCCCGGAATCGACCCAGCCATAATTTCTCATAGGTTGCAGGTCGATCCAACTTTCAAGCCAATCCATCAGCGGAGAAGGAGGTTCGCTGCAGAGAAAAACTTAGCCATCGCAGAGGAGGTGACTAATCTTTTGAAGGTGGGTTTCATAAGAGAAGTCAAATGTCCAGAGTGGTTAGCCAATGTGGTAGTGGTGAAGAAAAAGAATGGGAAAACAGGGTGTGCGTAGACTACACTGACTTGAATAAGGCGTGCCCCAAAGACCCGTTCCCTCTTCCTCATATTGATAGACTCGTCGATTCAACTGCGGGGTACAAAGTGATGTCGTTTATGGATGCATTTTCAGGATATAACCAAATCAGGATGTTCCCTCCGGATGAAGAGAGAACGGCTTTCATGACGAATCAGGGCATATATTGCTATCGAGTTATGCCGTTCGGATTGAAAAACACTGGGTCAACATACCAGTGTCTGATGAATAAGATGTTCGCTCCAATGATAGGAGATTCGATGGAGGTTTATATCGATGATATGATAGTGAAGTCTTCGAGCATGGAAGAACATCTCGACCATCTCAACAAAGCCTTCAACATATTGGATTGATACAACATGAAGTTGAACCCATCAAAATGCCAGTTTGGGGTTACGACTGGAAAATTCTTAGGATATATGGTGAGCAGACAGGGAATCGAGGCCGATCCGACACAGATCAAAGCCATTCAAGGCTTAAAACCACCAACAAATGTAAAACAATTGCAAAGGGTGATAGGGAAGTTAGCTGCATTAAGTCGGTTCGTAGCGCGGTATTCAGATCGAACCTCGAGGTTCTTTGAGCTATTGAGAAAATCGAAGCGATATGAATGGACTCAGGAGTGTGATCAAGCTTTAGCACAACTAAAAGGATACCTGGCATCCGCACCCGTTATGTCAAAACCAAAAGAAGGAGAAGCTTTACAACTGTACCTTGCAGTATCGGAAAGAGCAGTAAGCGCAGTGTTGATAAGGGAGCAAGACAATTCTCAACACCTAATATACTATGTGAGTAGATCTCTGATCGAGGCAGAGACCCGGTACTCGGCCTTGGAGAAGTTGATACTAGCACTAGTAATGTCCTCAAGGATGCTTCGGCCATACTTCGAATCACACGAAATAGTGGTGGTTAGGAACTTCCCAATAAAGAATGTGCTGGCAAAGCCTGAGATATCGGGTAGAATGATGAAGTGGGCAGTGGAACTTGGAGGATACGGATTGAGATTCGAACCAAGGAAAGCTATAAAGAGCCAGATTTTGGCCGACTTCATTGCTGAACATACTCCAGAGATGCAATTGCAAGCGGAAGTCGAAGCAGCACCAGGGGAGAGTCGAAGGAATTCTGGAATCTGAGAATCGATGGTGCGAGTAATAATACTGGTGCGGGAGCATGAATTTCTTTACACTCGCCAGAAAAGGAAACATATCAAAGGGCAATAAAGTTCGAATTTCATGCAACGAACAATGAGGCGGAGTATGAAGCGTTGATCGCAGGAATGAAGCTAGCAAGAGAAATGAGAGTTCTGAGATTAAGAGTCAAATCAGACTCTCAGTTGGTCGTCAACCAATTCACCGGTTTATTTCAAACCAAAGATGAAAGAATGGCAGCATATTTCAAGATTGTCAAGGGTTTGGAATCGGAATTCGAGGAGGTGAAGATAGAACATATTCCAAGGGAATGCACCACAGAGGCTGATGCCTTAGCGACTTTGGCAGCATCTATGGAAGCAAAAACTCCGAGAATCGTACCACTAATCATTGCCTTGTGGCTTGTGACTCGAGATGTACCCATCAGCGGATCCAAGGTTTCAAGCATTTTGAGAGGTAGCACGAGTCCAAGTTCATGGATGGATCCCATCAAGAACTATTTGTTTGGAATAAGAAATGAACAAGGGGATGAAGTTAAAAGAGTAGCTAGAAGAGCTGCGTGATTTGTCATTCTAAATGGGGAACTATACAAGAGGTCATTCGAGGGACCCTGCCTAAAGTGATAGATGAAAGAGAGTCGACTCAATCATTGGAGGAGGTGTATTCAGGGAGTTGTGGGAACCATTCTGGCCCAAGGAGTTTATCACATCGAATCATTTCGGCTGGATTTTACTGGCCAACATTGAGGGAAGATTCAAAGGAATTCACTCGGAAGTGCGACAAATGCCAAAGGTTCACAAATTTGAGCAGTAAGAAATCGGAGTTGCTACATTCACATGTGCCCGTTTGGCCTTTCCATCGATGGGGAATAGACATCGTTGGACAAATGCCTAAGGCAAAAGGAGGGAAGAAATTTGCAGTAATAGCAACTGACTCGTTCACAAAATGGGTTGAGGCCGAACCATTATCGAGCATACGAGACACAAAGATGATAAAATTCATATGGAAAAGCATAGTATGTCATTTTGGATTACCATGTGAGATTGTGACAGACAATGGGAGGCAGTTCACGAGCAAGAAATTCAGGGGTTACTGCGAAAACTTGGGAATCAAGTTATTTAATTCGACTCCAAGATACCCGGAATCGAATGGCCTTGATGAGTCGACGAATAAAACAATCCTAAATACACTAAAGAGGAAGTTAGGTGCTTCAAAATCTGCATGGGTAGACGAGCTACCGAGCGTCCTCTGGTCATATCGAACCACTCCGAGGACAGTCACAGGAGAGACCCCTTTCACACTCGCTTATGGGATAGAGGCAGTGTCACCAATCGAGGTGATCAAACAGGGACCAAGGGTGGAGCTGTTCGAAGAGGAAGAGAACCAAAGAAAATGGTTCGAATAATTGGAGTTATTGGATGAGAGAAGAGCCGCGGCTACGAAGACAATGATGAGAAAGCAAAAGGTAGTCGAACGGTACTACAACAAATTTGTACGATTGAGGTCACTCAACTTTGGTGATTGGGTGTTGAAACAAGTATTTCAAAACACACAAGAGCTTAATGCTGGGAAGTTGGGACCAACTTGGGAGGGACCATACATCGTTTCAGAGATAGTTAAAAACGGTGCATATCGAATCAGAACTCCAGAAGGGAAGGATATCCCAAATCCATGGAATATCAAGTACTTGAGGAAGTTTTATTTTTGATGTAATAGTGCAATAAAAACTCTAGCATTGAATAAATATTCATCGAATAAAGGTCGATTGACGCGCTTTGTCATTCAAAATAAATAGCGATTCGAAATGAGTTCGGCCAACGAATGCTACAAAAAAAACAAATGAAGTGCAGAGCTATCGCGTACAATCACAAAACGAATTAAACAGTCGAAACAGAAACAAACATCCAAATGAGGAACAGAAAGTGGTGCATAATTTAATCGGCTTTGTCATCTTGGTTTTTCGACCCAACTTCATCCTCATGCTCGGAGCCAGAGTCCTCATCCTCAGCAGATTCAGCAGGCAGAAAGCTCAAATCGAGCTCCGAATATTTCTCAAGGATCAAACCTTTGATATTTGCTGCAGCCAGCTTACCCATGTCATTGAATACCGGACGACCAATTTAATCGTGGTGAAATTCTAGTATCAAATTAAAAAACAAACGTATGCTCGTCACATTCGATCATAGCTCAGGAGCTCTGGATAACTCACGAGTCATGAGTGGAAAGATACCACTGCTTTACTATATAAAATCCTCGCCCACGCATTTCTTAACACATAAAAAAGAAGAGAAAAATCAATCTCATTTGAGAAAAACAGAGACGCCACTCGCCAAAAACACTGTAATCAGAAATACTTCACCGCCGACAACTCTAATGAAAAGAAAGTGGGACTCTAATACAGTCGTCTACACCAGGCGGCGTCGAAGACGGAATGACGTTGACCTACGCCAAGGCGCGACCGCTACGACTGATTCTTCGCCAGAAATGAATGGTGGAGCCCCCGAGGCCTTCCCTGCGGCTACTGGTGGGGCAGTTCTGACGCCACTCACTGATAGAAGCATTCAAGAACGGAAGCCTTCTGAGGCCATCGGCCAGGCAACCGCCGACGTGGTTACTAAGATGGCCTCCCCGGTCGCGGTTAATACTGGTGGGGCCGTTCTGATGCCACTAACTGATGGAAGCGATCAAGAACGGGTGCCTTCCGAGGCAATTGGCGACACGACCGTCGATGCGGTTACTACTACGACCTCCCCGGCAGCGGCTAATACTGCAGGGGTGGTTATATTTGGAGTAAGATTTTCCAATGTTAAAAAAAAAGTTTAAAATTGTCGATTTTGTTTGCTTCTTTTTTTTCAATTAGACTGTGATTTTTGGATTCAGTTTTGTTGAGTTCTTAGCTGTGGAGATGGATTCTACATTTCCCCTAATTTTGTCGGTTATTGGATACGAGTTCTTTGCTTTTTGATGAGTTCTTTGGTGTGGAGATTGAAATCTATGTTTCCCCTAATTTCCGCAATTTAATTTCGATTGTGTTAGGGCGATTCTGATTTGGCTGAGAATTGTGAAATCACTAATTTCTCATTTCTTTTGCCTTTGGTGTTGTAAATTAATTATGGCTCAAATTAATTATGGCTCAAGTATGACTGCATGTATATCTTTCATCAAATTCTGAATATATATTGCTTTGGAAAATTTATATTCACGCGCAACATGTTAGGTTTCAGAAATTAAGCTTCGACTCAATTTTTGGAATTTTGATAATTTAATGTTTGGGCAATCAAGACGTAATAATCCATGATGTTATTCTTTCGGTTTGGCTGATCAAGTCTGATAGTTTTATTTTATTTCGGTCAATTAAGGTTTTGAATTTTGTTATTGGAAAAGATTTGATTGAGATATAATATCTCTATTTGGATATTTATGATTTTCCAATAACAATTTTTGGGATATTATATTTTATAATCCTTATTCATTCGGTTTTTGAATTTACATGTTATTTAATTTATAACATATGACTAAGGTGTTTGAGTTTATTTGGATAAATTAATTGAAACAAATAAGTCGCCAAAGTGACCTCTATTGTGTAGATTGATTTATGTGAATATATCAAGATTATTGTGTGTTTGTAATTCCATGCGTTTATTAATTGACCCAAAGGTAAATTAATAATTGGCCGGATTACATACATATGTCACGGGGTGGGTGTTTTAGTACTCGTAAACTCCGACACCGTGCGGCCTTAGGACCCGGTCCTAAGCAGCCTTGCCCAAAACTCGCTAGAGAGAGAAAGACTTAGAGAGAGAAAGGGAGCTCTTGGAGAATGCTTTGCTTGTATTGCTTAGAATGCTTTACAACTTGGTTGATTACAAATGAGGGGGAAGGGTCCCTTATATACAAGTTGTTGGGCCCTTCCATAGGGTTCTAGAATATTACAAGTGTGTAGAGACTTCTACTTCCTTCTACAAGACTTCCTAGAGCCTTCCACAATCTTCCGTTCCCTTCTAGAATATCCCGAATCCTTCTCGGGACATCAAGATACCTCTAGAAACTTCTATGAACCTCTTAGTTTTCGTTCCTCCGTGGCATTAAATGTCACGAAGTGACAGTTTTCAAATTAATGCATTACATTTTAGGCGGATTTTATCTATTAACCCAACTCAAACTCATTTAATATACCCTAATGGAAATTAATAAACCCTATTTGAGATGGATGAACTCATTTGAGTAGAATAAAACCCGCCTAAACCGTTTAGGCGTGCCTAACGCAAATTTTTGCCATTGAAAAAAAAAAGGAATTTGCTCAACTATAATTGAAAATAAATCAAATTATTCATAGAAAAGTTCTCTACAATATGTAAATTCCCACATTCAATAATGGAATTCTCTCTCACCCTCAAGGATATAGACACACCTCTATGTTGAAACTCGTAAATTTAAGTCTCATTCTTCTTTTCTCCATGCTCATCAGTCCTTCAAAAAAGAAAATCTATTAAGAATAAAAAATTTCATAAAACAAATAAATTTATTGTTGAGAAATACACCTCCCAATAATTAGGCCGTCTGTGGGAATTTCAATTGGTTGCACAATCATCTTTCTAAATACTATCTTGCAGTGGCGGATCCAGAAGTTTTTTTCGAGAGGGGCTGATTTTTTTTTTTTTTTGCCTTCACCTATCTTTTTCCTTATTTTAATCCATTTTTTCTTCTATAAGTGGGGGGCTATACCATAAAAAAAGGGATCATAATACTAAAAACACCAGATAATAACAAGTGAATCATATTGCAACTTGTTGGTCCCAAATTAAAGTATGTTTATATGCAGCAGAAGTCTTACAAGCTTGCACTTCTCCAAGCTGTCTATTCAAGGCACCATCTTAGGTTTCAGAAACTGGTTATTTAGCGATGAGTTGTACTTAGTCAATATTCAAGAATACTCCAACACTTTAAAAGTGTTGAATTTTAAATCCCATCAAATAAAATATAAAAAGCAGTAAATTGCAAATGAAGTGAGACTTTGAGGTAGTTTTTAATGAAGTAAATTATATTCTCAATGTATAGTAAACAATTTCAGAAAGTTACCTTATAGAAAAAATATAATTCTTTTTCTAGGGCAAACAAATCAAAAGTTCTCGATCAGTAGAGTCTGGTGCTGGTGCTGATAACGTCTCATAAATTGATTAGAACCAAAGAAGAGAATTTAAGGAACAACAAAGAAAACCAGAGAAAAGAAGAAACTCAAAAGCAATTTTTGTTCCTTTCCTTTCAACGTTAATATTACAATGTGCGGATTCAAATATATAAAAGTATACTATTAACTAATGGGCCTAAGTAATATCTAAATAAATAAATATAAAAATATATTTATAACAATACTTAGTTATTACATACACTAGATTTACACACGCACAATGCGCAAATTAAATACATGATAAATTATTTTTAATTTTTAAATAAATTTAAAAAATCATATAATTAAATATTTCTTTATAATTCTTTGTGAGTAACTCTTGATTTTTATTCATTGATATTATATATTATAATATAAATTATTTTATACATTATACATTCAATCATGTATATAATTTAATAAAAATAAATTAAATACATCAAATACAAGGCCTACAAAAATAAGAACTTAATTTTAAAATTATCCCAAAACAAATTATTTTTATATTATTTAAAAAATAGTAAATATAATAAATTAGTAAATTGTAATATTTTTTATAAAAATGACAAATATAAGTTTGCTAGTTTTTTTTTTTTTTTTTGTAATATTTGTATTTCAACTCACGCACCTAGATGTTTCGGAAAGCTCGAACTCGTAACTTCTTGATTACAGACAAAGTAATTCACCACTACATCTGAGCGAGGGGACAATTTGCTAGTTTTTTTGAATAAAGTAAAAATAAAACAAAAGTATTATTGTTGTGATACTTTTGGGAGGAAAATTGGCCAATGTGTAAATCTATGTAACTATTTTATTTTAATATATTAATAAATTAGTGTAGAGAAATTTTGCGTGATTTTAAGAATTAATTTTATTTATAATCGTAAACCTCAATTTTATATTTTATATCGAATTAGTAGAGCATTAATTAATTGAATGTGTATCGAAATTTCATCATGTAATAGTTGTAGTTTCACGCGCGGTGAAAACTTTTAAAATAAATAAAGTTGGAATGTATTTGGAAAAATATACTTTTAATTAACAAGGTAAATAGTTATTGTAAAAACTAAAAACCTTCAACAACTCATATCTTGAGAGAAAGATTTGAGAACCAATCTTCACTCATTTTTCAGTACTCACGATATGAAGTTTACAAAAAGAACATGCAGGATGCTTCTCCAACCAAAACATGACGCGTGGTCACCTCAAACTAACCAGAAAATGACAAAAAAAAAAAGCAATAATCAGAAAAAAGAAATGAAAAGGAGAAAAATTAGGGGTGGCAATTTTTGATCCGATCCGATAATCCGACATGAATCCGCACGATAATAACGAATATGGATTGAGGCTTATCGGATATGGATCCTTATCAGATCGACACGATAAGGATACAAAAATTTCGGATCGGATTCAGATTGGATACGGATCGGATCAGATAATTTCGGATTCGGATCGGATACGGATATCCGTTAATAAATTAATAAAAATTATTTATTTTTAAATATAATAATTAATTAATTGATTTTGATATATTAATATAGATTTAAAATTCTTTAAAAACTCAAATCTCTTGGTTCTTCATTGTTCGTGTCCCATTTTATTAATTCACCACAAAAAATATATTTATTTATCTATTAATTATATTTTTTTAATATTTATTTCTTCTACTATCAAAATTTATTAACTTTTTTTTTTCTTTCAAGTTTTCAATTAAGGTGTATCAATGGATTAACTAAAATGTGAGATCTTAAATTTTAATATTGATGAAAGTATTGTAGATTCTCATTCATTGTCTCAACTCTTTCAATTTCACCATGATAGATTAAAAGTATTTATTATAAGTTATTTTATTTGTTATAAATCTTAAAGTTTTAATTAATATTTTTCTCTCACAAAATTGTAAGTGAAGTATTGACAACTAAAGTAAAAGATTGATCAGTATTTAGAAATGAGCATGTTTGATCACTAGAATTGGAATTTAAGATTTATCTATGTATCTTCGAGATATTTGATTGAGGATTTTAGTTTCAAATGAAGTTACAGTTTTATTTATTTATCAAACACATTATTTGAACAATCAATATGAATATTTTGTATTATCTTATCAAATTTTTATTGGATTATAATTGTGTTTATAGAAACGGATTTGTATTGAATTAATCCAGTTTGGATTCTTATCGGATCTTTATCGGATCGGATACTTAACGGATCATTCGGATTGGATACTTATTGGATCCTTAACGGATACGGATCGAATTCGGGCGGATACGGATTTGAGCTTAGCGGATCGGATACGGATACGGATTTTGGATTTTCTTAACGGATCTGATACGGATTTGACCTTAACGGATCGGATCGATAACGGATTGACATGATAAGGATCCGATCCGCACGAATTGCCACCCCTAAGAAAAACACATCAATGCATGAATTTTATGCATGTTCCTGCGAGCTTCATTCCTATCGCCTACTTCTTCATCTTCGCACAATGAAACCTCAACAGTTATTTTGTTTCAAGTTAATTATCTTTTCTATCTATTGAATTTAAATTCACTTATATATATGTTCTTCTTAAAAGATTTATTCTGTGAAAGATTAGATAGATTCGACTTTTTTGTTGTATGTTATTCAAGATATTTCATATTAAAAAATATCTAAAAAAGTTATAAAATTAATTTTGATTAAAAAATATAAATTAATTTCTGTATTTGTATATGCAAAGTTGATAAAACACTCAACCCCCATGACAAGATTGTCTTAAACCTCATATATATCTCAATTCAGCACTACGATCACATAACATAGATTTCCTAATCCACTTAGATTTATGTTTTCCACTCCTCCTATAAAAAACTTAAATATTACAAATTTGCAACTATCAATTCCTCTTGCCCCTTCTCTCTGGAGTAAATTATCCCTCAAAAACCCAATTTTTCATCCATCACAAAACTGAAAGTTTTTAAAAAATTTCGGCATAAGAGATGGAAAGTGAAAGGGAGATTGAAAAAGGGGTGGAGAAGAGCACGACTGCAGACAGTTTTCTATTAGCTTCTGCGACTGCCGAAGAAATCGAGGTTGCAGAAATTATGGTGGGTTTCAGGAGCAGCATTCAGTCGTTATCTGAATCATTATCGAATTGGGTTTGCAGGAGGAGGAGATCTTCCCCTGAGGTTCAGGATCCTCAGCCATTATTACCTCTTGTTTTTCCTAGGATCGAACCGCCGCCGCAGGAAAATAGAATTGAAGAGGAAAACCTCACCTCAATTCTAAACCTCACCGTCGTAGCTGCGCCGGCGGAGCAGGAGAAGTTTCCTGGTGGCGCTGCCAACGCCAACATCAGCCCCGACACACCTCTGGCTTTCTTTCCGGATGCAGCTAATGAGAAACCTGAGCATTCTCCGAAGAAATCGTCCAAGAAACCAGTACGGGTATTCTTTTCTCTCTGTTTAGTTAGAGTAGAGATCGTCTCGTATTGGCGGCAATAGCCTTTCCTTGTTGAATATGTGAATTTACGATTCTGACCATTGTATTTTGAAATTGCAGACGAAGCTGGTTAAGGAGGAACATTTGGATACGATAAAATCGCTAACTCAACTAAATGAGACCCTTACAAGGGTAAGTTTGTAAATTTACCAAATGATCAACAACTCTTATTTTCTCTCTTGTTAACAATTTTTCTCTCCTGTGTTTCCGGTATAACAGGAGTTAGAAAAGAAGAAGGAATACTACAACAAGCTCAAAGCCTACAATTCACAACTCAAAGCAAAGAAACAAATGGCTAGTGTTCAGGAACATCAGAGTTCGTCCTCCACAATCGTCGCCCATTCTCACCCGTCGGATGCCCGAGTTGGATCAGATCCATGCAAGTTCGATCTCAACCTCCCTGCTGAAGAAGAGGATGAACATCCGCCGTTGGATATTTGTAATATCCCGAGTTTTTATTAAGCGACTTATAGCTTAATTAATTATTAAATAAAAGGGATTATTTATTTCTGCCCTTAAATTATTCGTTACTCAATTTTTGACACCCGTCCTTGCATGCATGTCCGTTTTATGCAAACAAAATGTCTACGAGTACGTATTAAGAAACCCTAAGCAACCATGCAGACGAACTTTACGTAGAAAACCCGTGCGCGATAAACTAGGGTTTCTAGTGTGTTTTGGGTACGATAAAATTGACAACTTGCACCCAAGGACTCCGTTTCTTTCACCGAGATAGGGTATATTTGGAATTGATTTATAAGATTTATAGAAACAAACAGAATGAAATTCCGAGACCCGTGGAATATTTTATGATTTTTCGAACTATTAAGTTCGGAGGGAAAACGGGAAAATTCCAAAAATTGTGGAATTGAACCCACGGGTAGGATTCGTGATTTAGAGCATTTCCATGGATGTCCATTTTCTAAATTGGACAATGCATGTCAAATTAAGAAGCAACGAAGGTCGAATAACGGGGTTATTACATGAAATAACGAATCCGGAGCCGCGACTAGTGGGAACGTGCCACGTGGCACTCCCCATTCCCCCCCCCCCCCATACCTCCCATGTGTCCTCAATAATTGCAGGGCGCTGAATTGCGGCTAAACAGGTTATTCAGATCAGAAAAGAATCGCAGCAGCTCATTCCATTCTCTCCGCAAACCCCGTGCAGCAGCTTTCGACTCACCACCTTCATCGCGATTTTCCGACCAACCGGGCGAGATTCAGACCGCAACTTCTGAAGACAAAATCAAGATCGTGCTTCAACCTTTCCATAGAATCCGGAAGAAGCCGATTTGGTTAAGAATTGCGAGAGTTACAGCTCGATCTTCAGAGCGTGTTGGTAAGCGATTCCGAAACCGTAACCTTCGTTAGAACTTCGTGAAAACGACGATGAACCTGTGATTAACCTACATATTATTGTTCCTTATGATGGTAGGAAGCTTTTGGTAGTGTTGGATCTTCACCCCCGCCGACCGATCGCCGGAAAATCCACCTGAACGTCCAAGAAAGGTAGGGTTTCCTTCCTTTTCCTTCACTGCTGCAGCTGCTTGTTTTCACTATTTCGTGGGTTGTGATGCATCTCATTCAGTTCCTAGTGTTGTATAGAGGGTGGGGGTGCGTCGGGAGTATCTGGTTTGGCCGGAAATGGCCGGAGAAAAACAACCGCGTCGCACGACTCGCGACAGCTGCTGTTGGCAACCTCCGTCGATCGACGGGGCCCGACGGAGCAGTCTCGATCGACGGTAGGGCCCCGTTGATCGACGGGCCAGGGCTGTGTCCTGCTTTCGTGTTTTCTTCGCCCGTTTTCGATCCGATTCGATTTATTTTTGACGCATAATTATTTATATCAGTTCTGAGGCTATGAATGTTTGAATATGTGCAAATTGAACTGATTTCGGACGTTGGGAATCGGCTATAATAAATCATGCAAGTACTATTACGTGTTGAAGTGTTTAACTCATTTTCAAACTCTGAATTGGTTGGTTATTTAACCATGGATTGTTTTCTGAGCTGAGGGAATTTGGGTAAGTTCATGCATGTCCGAATGTATGGGCAATGCATGTTGGGTAGCTAGGATTATGTTTTTCTCGTCGTAAAGTCAGTTTACCTTAGAACCTGAATTCTGCGAAGATATCTGCTGGGGTGTTGATTTACACTACGTAGATAATCCACCTAATTTGTTGTATTCTCCTGTGTTGTAAATTGAAGGAAACACAGGGTAACCGGAGAGCTTTTCAATCACAAATCAACTTACTTGCGCCGTATCTGTAAGCATTTGAGGTGGGGACGATTTTATTCCTATTTTCGCTTGATTTTGGGCTATAAGCCCTACTTTTGAAAAGCATGCAAATTGATTTGATTTTAACTGATTGTCTATGCCAAAACTGTTTTGAATTCGTATATGTTCCTCTGGTCAACCGAGTTGACCAGGGAGATTGGGTTTAACGAGAACTGAACCAGGTTTCGAAAGAACCCTGAGCTATGACTCTTAAACTCTAGGGGCATTGATCCTCTGTTGTCTCGAGTCAAGCTTAGACTTGGTCACTCAATGGAGTATTGATACCTTCGGAGAAATAAGGAGAGACACATTCTGTGTCACAAATCGATCGGGTCTCAATGCGGTGAGTTCTGAGACCAGTGTACTAAATGATGACAGTGGGCCAAATGGTTCGCCATTTCCAACTGTTCATCGTGACTTGGAAGTCGGCCAACTTCCGGTCACACAACGTTAAAACAGATATGTCTTCCTTTGTGAGAAAAACTGTACAGTGCAAAATGTTTTGAAATAAAACACGGGCAAATGTTTTCTAAAACCCCGTGGTTTATTTGTGTGTGGCATAGCATTCATATTTAATCAGGTATCATTTGTTTTCGGGTCATGTCCTCACGGGGTACGTTGTACTCAGCCCCTGTGCATTATTTCTAAAATTTGCAGGTTATTGGCAGTGATGCGGATGCAGCGGTGTCGAGGGCAGGATTATCCCAATAAGAACTTGATCCTGAGACATGCATCTTCATATGCATGTCTCCACTGCGTAACTCTCCGCTGCATGAAACTCTGAATCTATTTTCCTTCCCAGTTTGGAATGATTGTCTGAGGAACCAAACTCTTTGTTTATCGTTACCATTCGTACACTATGGCAGCGAGGTTTGTTTGCCTCGTTACAGACATCGTTATTTCAATTATGTATGTGAACCGATTGGGCGAGAACCCTTGTTTCTGTTTGAATATCTAAATTGTAGGGAAATATATTTCCTGTATTTCACTCAAGTAAATATGATGTACATACAAGTGTTTATATAGAAGAGAAAACAAATCTAAGCAAATCTATTCTAGATATGTACATAAAGATATGAATATATACAAGATATTCTAACATAAATCTTCCGCTGTTTAAATCACCCAACCCACTGTAGCGCACCCTAAGTTTGGGAAGGCGAACAGGGGGGCGTTACAATATTAGCATAGCGATTGTAGATGGGAAAGATTTGCCGAAGCTAGGAGGAAGAGGATATCAATAATGAAGAGCAAGTCAAGTAAGTCGTAGGAGATTGATCCACATATTATTATTTATTTATATTCTTCGTTTTTTATTTTTTATTTTTGTCTAAAGTTTTGATATATCATATAAAAAGTATCATGTAGAAAAACTTCTTGGTGAATGACTATTCCATTTATAAAAATCTTTTTTTATGTGTAAAGAGTTTCTTTGAGAAATCTTTTATCTCGTGTACGGTTTAATGATATAATGTTTATAATTAAGATTTAAAAATAATTATGTTATTTAATGAGATTTAATCAACCTTAATGAAAGTTGAAAATATATTGTGTACCAATTTAAAAATTATTTTCGAATGTATTTTAATTTAAAAAGAAATTAAAAAATGGAGAAAAATAAAAATGTCATATCTTCATATCCTAGCGATGAAATAGAACTTATTACTTCAGTTTTTTAACATATATAATATAATTTTCCTCCATATAGTGTAAATATTATAATGTAAACTCATCTGAAACTATTGCAAATTTAATAAAATATATTTTAAAAACATTTAATAAAACTGAATTTTTACATGAGGATCACGAGTTAAGTCAAATCGATCAAAGCTAACATTGAGATCAAATTCTCATGCTCAACCTTGATTCGGTACGAAGCTCGTCAAGTGTGACTCGATTGAGTTCATTTTTTTTTAATAACTCTAACTTATTTGATGTACGTAATATTATTAACTTATAGATTTGATGTACGTAATATTATTAACTCTAACTATTTTTCGGGCTACCACTATAAGATTTGAACATAAGTTTGATAATTAATTGACTACGAATCAACCCGAGCGCTGAGAGGGAAATTATTTCTTTAATCGATTTGCTCACGCTTTTCAAAAGCATCATATATATATGGTAAATTTTGTCTCACAAAAAAAAAAAAAAAAAAGAAAGAAAGAAAGAAAATTTGAATCTCGTCTGATAAAATTGTTTGTCTAAGGGATTATAGATTGTACGTAAAACTTTTCAAAATTAATTTCTTAGCATATGGTTCTATTATGATGAGACATTTATTATTTATATGAAGAATTAACTAGTTTGTATGCACGATAGGTATTATATTATGTTCAATATTAATATAAAAATTGGTTCATTTTTTTTTATAATATATCTCATTTAACAATCAAATTCTTTTTTTAACATGTTTATTAAAATGACACAGTTACTTGATTGTGGCAAAAAAAAAAATTTAACAATATTGATGTTATTTAAATATAATATTATTGCATTATAAATTACCTGTTGAAAATATAAAACCCACTTAAAGACATAGCTTAAATATTTATATATTGTCAATAAATAATTAATCTTTTATATATATTAAAAGAGTTCCGAAACATCCCGTCAAGATTTTAGGAAAATATAATGGCTAAAAATATTAATTTAATTAATAATATTTTTGCAATTATTAATTCATTGGAAATTGTTTATGTCTTAAATTAAGGTTTATTTGTATTCATCAATATTCAACATTATAATATAAATTACTTTAATATATCAATTTTATTAAAATATTTGTCTATATCACGATTTACATTTTATAAATATAAATATTAGAATCACTATATCAAAATGCTAATATTGGTACTTTTTTTATAAATCTTAGGAAAAAGCGAGCGAAAAAGAAATTAAAATACAAAAAAAATATATTTTCTATGTTTATTTCGGAGTAAATGTATTGATCTTAATTTATTGTTCGAAATCTCCTTCATGCTATATTCCTAAAGATTTATAATAAAAACTCATTTTACGTTATTTATACTACAATTTAAGAAATTGTAAAATTTAGCATTCATAATATTTGTGGGTTTATGAATATTAAAGATTCAATATTAATCCATTGTTGGTATGTTCTGTTAGATATATTTATTCTTTAGTTAACACAATTTATTCTTCATATATTAATTTAAAAATGTATTGCTCCTTTTATAATTATAACAATATTTAAATATATTAAATAGAGAATATTTTGGTTGACGTTACGAAGACGTGATTGTAACATCCTGCATTTTTTCGAGCTATATTTTTACTAAATAATTAGTTTAAACGTGTGTGACGATGAATAAAGCTCCGAATAAATTAATCGATTGCGTATAGTAATTTCGGCCATCATATAAATATATGTCCTAGATAAGTTATTTTGAGGTCAAATATTAATTCATGTAGAGTATTGAGCTAGTGTACTTATTTATTTATTTCTATATATGGGCCCAATTAAAGGAGAATGATAAAAGCCCATTTGAAAAGCAAGTATATTAATTTAGGTTCATTCTACTCTAGCAATATTGATTAAATTATATGAGAATTTATTTTAGGTCCAACAGTATATTTTAATCGATCCGAATATTATTTGGAATTAATTCCAAGACGAAGTTCGGAATTAAAATTCCTAAGTTATTGTATGTAATTTTCGGCCCTCTGGCCTTAAATAATTAAAGGCACATAAAATTTTTTATAGTTTGAACATAAAATTGTGAAATAAAAAATAGTTGGTATTAGAACTGGAAAAAAAAAGCGGATAGTTTGAACTAAAATTGATATTTTGGCCAATTAAAAACATATGAAAGAATGGATGATTAAAAGTGATAATTATGAAAGGATAAAATAATGTTTAATATTTAATATTTAATTAATTTACAAAACAAAATTGTGATGAATTAGTACTAATGGTATTTGTGATATTTAAATTTATAATTTTTTTTTGATAAAATGTATACTATAATTTTTAAATATAATGCATCAACGTACACTATCTTTCTACACCTCAAACAAGGGGACACTCCATCTTTTTAAGAAAATATAATGTTTAATATTTAAAATTATTAGGAACTAAGTTATAGTTTCCTCCTTGATTTAATGTTTTGATATGTCAAAATTTACTTTAGTTAGTTTTTTAGTTTCTAGAGTTCATAAACTGTAATCCTTGTATAGGATCAATCGAGTTGTAATAGAACTTAGTGACTGAAGACCGAGCATAGGAAATACTCGAGAATTGAAGAAATGTACGTGCGTGAAACTTGGTTTCACCAAGTATGGCCAAGGCCTATACTGAGTTTGAGTACTCAATATAGTGTTTACCATACTGACTAGGAGAGGGTTACCATACTGACTATGAGAAGTCAGTATGAAGGCTGTCTATACTGACTATGGGAAGTCAGTATGAAAGCCTCTACTTTGTAAGCATGAGATACACGAAAACAATCAAGCTCAGTCAGACTTCGGCATATCTTTGCTTAAGTAAAAGTTAATATAAGGATATCCAAACTTGGGTTCCTTGGACTGAAACTTATTCTGACACAAAGTTAATGAAATGTACACTGACTCAGCAGAGCTGAGCTGAGCAGAGCAGAGCAGACCTATAGTATGGGCTATAATTGGACGACATTCTTCATGTGTCTAACGACTGGATTAATGTGTCTAACGGGCATAAATTCAAAATGCTTAAGGATTCCTCTATAAATAGGTCTGCACTTCAACCTTAAAAGGTTACGAATCACACACAACAAATATATATATCAATCTACTACTAAGCTGATATTCTGCTCAACTTTCAACTCAAGCTCTTTGAGTTTCCGTGTTTAATACACGAGACTTAGTTCCTGACTCAAGTTGTCTCTCTGTGCTACTCTCTCTTAGCACGAGACTAAAGCTTTATAGCTTAAGCTAATCTTTGGTGAATATATCTTTCTAAAATACATTCACAGCTGTTAGTTTCCTACTCCAGGATTTTGATTCTCACAAGCTTTTGCCAACCACCTGAGTTATAGGAAGAACAACAAACATCCAACCACCGGAAAGAAGGTTGCGAGGTGCCATTGTCACTTCAACCTGAAGACTAAGTCTACAAGGAGTTTCTAGGCGAGTGACCACAACCGAAGGACGGAGCGTCGGTGGGTTGTGCATAGATCATAAAGAGGCTTGTATCATACTTAGTGGATTTCCAGACCAAGTGTCTGAAGAGTGGACGTAGGATTTTTAGATCTGAACCACTATAAAATATCATGTGTTCTTTACTGCTTTCATTTAAGTTTCTGCTTTTATTTAGTTTCGCAAAACTGACTTTCAAACCTTCAATACTTGTCCAAGTTTTGATGTGTATATTATGTGAAACTTACTTAAAGTACTATTGGACCTAAGCTTAACCTTTTAGATACCCTAAACTGAGTTCCAGTCAGTTTAGGAGAACTTAGTGCAGCTCATATTTTCTTTCGCTGCATATTACGTACTCTGATTTCGGGACCAACAAAAATCAATGTATTTTTTAGATTTATTTGTATTTTCTTTTAATTAATGAAAGAATTAAATAAGATATCTAAAAGAAATGAAAACTATGTTTCATAAAATATAAATATTAAATAATTTACTTATACATATTTTTTAATTATAAATATATTTAATTTTTCTGTGCAGTGCACGAGTACAATACTAGTTATATATTATAATAGTTAGTATCAAATAAATTACTTATTATATTATACATCTATTTTTTAAAAGTCTGATGGAGATCAAATTGGCAAGATTTATCAAGAATTATTCAAGAAGCTCATCGGAGTTGAAAATCAAATTGGGCCAAGATGGATTAATTTAATTATGATATCTGGCCTTAATTGATTTGACTTTGGCTTAGTTTCTATTTAATTTCAGTTTTACCTTTATTAGATTTTATTTGCATTTTAGACATTATTTTCGAGATATACATGTCGTATATATTGAAAGACTTGATAAGTTTTCATATTTATTTTCCAAGTTATATTAGTATTAGAGATTTCATTTTTCACCCTATAAATAGGGCTGCATATTTTCAAACATACTAAGTTTTCAGTTTAATAATATTCGTGAGTTTTATTTTCCATTTATTTGAAAGCTCAATATTTTCTGTGGACTACCTTGAAATTCGGATTGACTTATCAACCGAACTTACACATCCGATTGTAGCGTCTACACCAGTTCTGCGTCATTAGTTCCTCAGTTTCTTGGGCGTATATAAGATTCGTCTGGAATACGTCATTTGAAGAATCGAGTTAGCACTAGTGGACTTCCACCTATCATTCGTTCTATCCAAGTTTTGTTCGAGATGTTTTTGCGTCGTGTCAGTTCTTGTTCCTGGGTTACGATTTTTTATTCCATCAACGAGGATCGTATCATTTGGTATCCAGAGTCAAGTCGTGTCTTTCTTTTTCTTTTCCTTTGAGTTCAATTTAGTGTATTGCTTTGTCTTGTTTAGCGTGTCAAAAAATATCGAGTCTTTATTGTTTGTCATCTTTTGTCCTCGTGTCTGAAAATTGAGTTGTATGATTTGACTAAAATGATATGATCCTCGCCGAATGGGTAAAGAATCGTAGCCCAGGATCAAGAATTGACACGACGACAAAGATGACGGTGGAAAAAGACACAAAAGAATTTTGACTCACGAAATATAAACAAAACACAAAATAGAACTGAAAGGAAAAGAAAAGAAAGACACAACGAGGACAAAAGTTGACAGAGAATAAAGACTCGATATTTTTTTACACAAGAAACAAGACAAGGTTTGACACTGAATTGAATTGAAAGGAAAAGAAAAAGAAAAAGAAAGACACAACCTGGCTCTGATACTAAATGATACGATCCTTGTTGATGGAATAAGAATCGTAACCCTGGAATAAGAACTGACACGATGTGGAAATGAATCGAACGGAACTTGGATAGAACGAACGATAGGTGGAAGTCCAGTAAGGTGCAGATAAATGTAGGTTGCAAATTTGTGTTCATTATACAAAATGACAATGTACAATTACATTGAATTTATTTTATAATAAACAACAATTGAGATAAAATGAACAATAACTAAGATAAAATGAAGAATTGCTAAGATAAAATGCATGTCACTTGTAACATTAATATTCACATTGAAATTATTTTATAATGAACAACACTTGAGATAAAATGAAGAATGACTAATATAAAATGAAGAATCTCTAATATAAAATGCATGTTACGTGTAACATCTAAATTTATATTGAATGTATTTTATAATGAACCACAATTGAGATAAAACTAAGTATATAATACATAAAATGAACATAACACAACTTTTGCGTCTTGACTCGTAATGACTATGTTGCCCTTTAATTAAGTAAAATGAGGATAAAATGCCGCTTTTTTGTTGAAGATTTTATTTAATCTGGATCGTTGATGTTGTCAAATCTATGTACTATATTTGTTCTCATTTCTCACGATAAAGATTATTCTCACCAGATCAGTCCCCTATATATATATATATAGGAATTGGATTCGGTGATAAAAATTCCCCCCGTGATAAAACAATAAAGCCACTTGATTACGTTTACAATGTTGTTTGGTTGTGTTTTAGTTGTTGCTTGATTATAATGTTGCTTGATTTTATTTTAGTTGTTTCTTGATTGCGTTTTAATTGTTGCTTGAGTAAATACCAGTCATTGATTTCATTAGATCTAATGGATGAGGGGATTATTTATATTATATTTATAGAATATATAAATTAATAAATAAAAATATTTAAATTTTGAATGACTACAAATATATAAATATATAATTTTATTTTAATATTATAAAATAAAAATATCAAATATTTAATTAGTGTTGGCCACGGTTGCAAATCTACTAAATAATTATCTGAAAAATTGAATAAGATTATTGCAGACTACAAGGAGGCCTGTGAGGAGGAGGAGAACGTGAATACCGACCACCAAACAGAAAATGGTGGTCGTGTTGTTAACTATGATGATGAGAGGGAGGGCGAGGAGTTCGAGGAGGACTCATATGACGAGGAAGATTTCAACAATTCTACTACAATAAACAATTGTACGTTTGCAGGATTTTCTGCATGGATCCGATTAGTGGACGTGATATGAGTGATTTTATTTCAAATCTTTTACCAACCCATCATCTCCCAGAATCATGTCCAATTGAAGGTGATCTAAATAATTGGCTAGTTCCAATTATTTCGTTGGATTCATCCCAATCACCAGTAGTATGAGATATTGCAGCTATATTGGATCAGGAACTGTCATTGAGCTCTATGTTTTATACTAAAGATGATCTTCTAGTTGTCGTATGTCTATGGCATATGGAAGACGAAGTTTAATTTAAAGTGTTGCGCTCATCTAGTACTCGGGTTGATTACACCTGCAAACGTAGTGACTCTTGTTCATTCCACTTAGGAGCATCGTGTAGAGGTAGTTGTTAGATCATACACAAGTTTCAGCCTAATCATAATTATGTTATGAATCTTGCGGGTATTGAATCCCCAAATGTTCGATCAAAAGCTATTGCAACATATTTTGTACGAAAGATGTATCGACAAGGATCAATAATAAAACCACGAGAAATTATGCCAGATTTGCACGCATCTTTTGGCTTCAGTACCAGCTACGGCGTTGCATTAAAAGCTTGAAATACAACAATTTTGATAATATACGGTAGTATACATGATTCTTTTTTATGCTGCCCAAATATCTCGAGGAGCTAAAATAGTGCAATCCAGGCACGTTGACAAATTTGGAGGTTGCATCAGACATAAGATTTCGTCAGTTATTTGTCACTCTAAGTGTTTCACGGGTTGCATTTGAGAATGGGTAACTAAGACAGGTGATCATCGTAGATGCCGCTCACTTGAATGATAGAAACAAAGGCGTCTTATTTGTTGTTGTCACAAAATGATGGCAACGAACATGTCTTTTCACTTGCTATTGGTGTCGGCAGAATTGAGAATGATGAGTGTTGGAAATGGTTCATGTCTCAATTACGGATCTCTTTTGGATGCACATATCAATTATTGATTGTCTCCAACCAACACATTAGCATCTCTAATGCAATGAGTGAAGTTTATCCAGGTGTGCCACAAGGGTTGTGTTTTTACCATATTCTCAATAAAATGACAGGGTTCGGTCCTGACATTGTTGCACTCTACCAACGTGCTATTTATACTTACCGGTCGTCCATATATCAACAAGCGATGGGTAGAATTAATGAAAAGAAACCGACAACCTTTCAGAAATTATTGGAGGTAGGAATAGATCGTTGGCCAAGGTTGATCGCTGTTAAAATTAACAGTTTTATTATAATATAGCGATGCAAATAAGTTTATAAACCCAAAGGTATGTAAAACCCACAGGGATAGTACAACGAAATCATCTCATGTACTGGCATAGTTTATCTATCTTTTGTTTGAGCAAATCCAAATTTGAGAAGAGTTTTTGTTTTCAAAATAGAAAAATAACTTGGGAATAAAATTCAATAATAAAAAGCACAGATTCTAGGGAAATCAACCAATCCAATCAACATGCAACAACCAATCAATCCAAACCCAAAATAATCATTAAGGTGGGAAATCTGTTAAATTGGGATTAATTCCTTTGTTGGGCAATTAAAACCTAGATTACTAGAAAGTGAATTTTACCTCTCGGTCTCAATAACACAAACTAGTCAATCCCAATAAAAATACAGATTTGAAAACCCTACAACTAATTCTTCCTTTTGAGACAGAAAATAGTTGTATCAGAATTCTATTTTCCTATTATTAATTATCTCCTCTCGGTCTCAAATTAATAACTATAAACCTAATCCAATTTTCAACTCTCGATCCTTCAATTGAAAATAGATTTTGGAGTGAAAAACATAGAATTTGAACCAAGTTAATTAGGGTTTGGAATTAATCGAATTAACACATGCTAAAAAGGATGGAGAAAACCCTAGAACCTGTTAAGGGTTCTAGCCTAACATAATTGAAATAAACATTGCAATAAACATAAATAAACTTACTTGAATCATTAAAGAAATAGGAACCTTGAACCTTCAATTGTCTTGAATCCAAAGCAACAATAATATAAAGAGTACTCGGAAATTAAAGGGAATTTAAAGAAAATAATTCTGAAAAGAACTTGTGAACACTGAAATAAAGACTAAAAAAGAATTTTTTTTTTTTTCGAGCTTAAAAAGTCCTATTTATAGGGGGAGAAATCAAATCTTCAAAAGGTAATGGTTTGGGAATGAAAAATCTCCAAATTGGGCAAAAATATGCCTTTCCGGCGCGCCTGTCGATCGACAGGAATGCAGATCACAAGTTTCCGGAATTTTGACCTCTGTTTCGATCAACAGGAGGACTGTCTCTCGACACAGAAACCTCTGTGTCGACTCCCTCTGCGCAGTCTCACGGTTTTGGCTATAAATTTCGCTCCCGAACTCCGATTGACCCGATTCCAGTTGCGTTGGAAAGCTAACTCAAGATCTTTTAAATTCCATGCTCCATTAGATCACATTCAACGTGTGGAAGAATTAGTGACTGTTCCATTCAACATCAACTGCTTTCAGTACGGGTTTTCATTGATTTTAGCCTAAAACCTGCAAAATATTACCATGACAAGCATAATATCCCCTATAAACACTTCATGCTCAATTATTAACTAAAAACTCAAGTAAATGCAAGAAAACAATAAGAAAACAACGTGATAAGTGAGGCAAAATACGAGCTTATCAACCCCCCCAAACTTAAACACTTGATTGTACTCAATCAACAAAAGAATGAATCAAAAGTTCAAGTAGAAGAGAAGTGCAATGCCTCACAAGATTCATCACAATCAAACTCGTAAATCCACAAAACATCAACACTTTGTAAGAATCAGAAAATATGTAAACCATGGAAGACTCACAAGGGAAGTGTTTTCACTCATTCACTCAAGTATTTAGGATAATATGAGATCACACAAATCATGCAAATCAAGTTCTACCATAGGCTTGCAAATATTCTAAATCTCCACTGCAAATATGTTTACACAAGTCTAAGATCAGAAAGGACTTTATTCAAGGTTGTAATGTAGGCTTTTTAGTGAAAGGTAGGAAAATATATGGCCAAGTGACTAAAATCAACTCAGTTGCGCACCTCAACCAATCTAAACCACTATCTAAATATATCCACCCATCTCCTATAATATTCAACATTAAACAAGACTCTTTTATTCTCTCTTTTTTTTTCTTTTTTTTCACACATCCTTTTATGCTCTTAAACAATTTTGAATATACATTTGAGCTTATAAGGACTAACAAACACATATAAACACTTTTTTTTTCATTTTCTATATTTTTTTCTAGAGCCCAACCTTCTCTTGTTTTCACCCTTCTAATAATATCTTATCTTTCTCACAATTATTCCTCCCTTATTCACCACCTTCTCTCATAGACAAGAGAAAACCAGAACTTTTTCATTGGCAAGCAAGAAAACTATAGGCTCAATGGGACTGACTAGGGATAAAACTTTGAAAGGGACAGTGTATGGGATAAATAGGCTAAACAAAGATGGCCTAAAATCATTTCCTAAACCTGTGCACACTTAGCAGTTTCGAGAAAGAAACAAAGCAAGTTCTAGAGATACTCAATCATGCAGACACACTCACAATCAAAATCAAGGCTCAATTCTCACACTTGGGACAACAATTCTTCCATAGTAAACATCAAATCATCATCAAACATCATGCCTTTGTAAGTTTCAAAACAAGTAATCATACGGTATTCTACATTCATAGGCATACTCAACCACTATCACAATCAATGCATAATCAAGTCAATCAATTCAAATCTTGCATTCTTGTTAGGGTTATCTCATAGCTTTGTAAATTTTCTCACAAAATCACAATTTTATTCAACAAATGCAATAAATAATTTTTTTTTGAATAGGCAGAAATTTAAACAAGCTGAAAGCATTAAATAAAAAGGGAAGAAATAGTTTCAACTTTAAGTCCTCCTCCCCCTAAACTTATTTGATTAATAGAGAGAATAAGTTTGAAAATCAGACTAGGAGTGAAACTGTACCTCGATATTGGTCTCAGACACCAACTTTTTATCCCTCCGAGGCTGCAGAACGAGAAAGACGAAAACTGCTGCTGCTAGCACTCTGTGTCGATCGACAGGCCAGAGCCTTCCTGTCGACCAGAATGTTGGGCCGAAGTGTGCCCCGTCGATCACCTCTGTGTCGATCGATACCATGTGTGTCGATCGAAATAGAGCTCCACACGAAAATTAGAGAAATAAATTAAATAAAGCAAGTAAACAATGGGTTACCTCCCATGCAGTGCCTTAGTTATTGTCGTGGCTCGACGATAGGGATCTTTTACAAGGAGGTCGGGTCCAGACTCGCCGCCCCCTTGCATCGATCATGTAGACCATCCGATCATGAATAACAGTGGTGAGCTCGGAAGAGGATGGTGTAATTGGCAATTTTGCCATCCCATTTTCGCGCTCCCATTCGATCTCGGCGGCTTCTTCATCTTCCTCAATGGTGGTGGAGATGTTGTTGCAAGCACCTTCCTTTTGGCTTTGATCAATCACAAAGGTGATCGTCTCGTCATTCCCTCGAAGTGTTATCTCCCCACCTCGGCAGTCTATCAATGCACCACTTGTTTTCAGAAACTCTCTTCCAATGATCATTGGCATTCCATGCTGTTCTTTCATATCCAAAACAACAAAATCAGCAGGAAAGATTAAATACCCGTCACGAATTAAAACATCTTCAACTACTCCCCTTGGTCGAGAAATTGAGCGATCAACCATCTGAAGAGTGATTGAGGTTGGCCTCATCTCGCCTATCTGCAACTTTTGGAAAACCGAGTATGGCATCAAGTTAATGTTGGCTCCTGTATCGCAGAGGACATTCCTAAACTCCTTCCCCCCAATCTCGATCGGAATAGAGAATCATCCCAGATCGGACCTCTTGGTTAGAACCTGTTTCTGCAAAAGAAGACTACACTGCTCATGAATAGAAATAATTTGATCCTCAATTACCGGCTTTTTCTCGCTCATCAGCTTCCTCAAGAACTTCATGTAGCCTGGAATCTCGCGGAGAGCCTCGATCAAGGGAATGTTGATGTTGACCTTCTTGAGATTCTCCACAAATCGAGCAAATTTGGAGTCTTCCTTCTTCTTTGCAAATCTCTGGGGAAAGGGCATTGGAGGAGTTGGATCACCTTTCTTCCTTGAATTTTCAGCTCCATGTGGCTCCTTGGATGCCTGTCTGTCGACTGCCCCTTTCTTTCCTGCCTGACGATCGACACGACTGCATCCCCCTGTCGGTCGATTTACTGCCCTGTCGGCCTCTGCTGCTCTCCCCGGCCTCTGTGTCGATCGAAACAGAGGTATCTTCTGCGGGAAATTCCTCTCTTTCAGCCCCAAAATCATCCTTGGACATGCTAGGACCCTCGTACCTCGTACCGAACCTCAAGGAAAGGGCATTGACCTGTTTGGCCTTCTCAGTGGAAATCTGACTAAACTGTGCATCGAGCATCTGAAGGTGCTTCGTCATATGTTGCATGTGAGTGGACATGTTCTTCACCTCAGTTTCCACCTTGCCAAACCTATTATCGGAGCTTTTGATGAACTTTTCAAAAGTCTCCTCCAGCACATACTTCTTCTTCTCCACAATCTCTCCCTTGGCTCCAACACTGAACTCCGGTGGAGGATTTTGAGTTGCATAAGGGTTAGAATAAGAAAAACTAGGATGGTTCTTAGCACTGTAAGTGTACCCTTGATTGTTGGCTCGGTAGTTGTTGTTGTTGTAACCTCCATTGGCGTAGTTCACTTCAGCGGTATTGGAGGTGTAGGGTTTTCCCGTGAACCGAATCACCAAAACCACTTGAACCGGATCGATTTATGGATATTGTGCACAATTAAATATACAATAAAACCTAGCATGCTCCTATAAATTTAATTCTCAGAATTGTGGATTGAGGGATTACCGTAACTCCATAGTGTCTGATCCGATCTTTTGCGTTTGAATTTCCAACTTCAATTCAACCACGCAATTTCGATTTAATCTGCGGAAACAGAAACTAGAATACTAATTTCTAGAAAATCGAAATTAAAGAAAGAAAATAAATCTGTTGTTCTCCAGATTAGATCTTCAGATCTGTATCCCGGTGCGTTCAGATCTGCTACTGGTGAGGATTCCACAGATTTGTGCTTTGAGCAGGACCAGAATTCAAAAATTCTCCTCCTTCTTTCTCTAGAAATCGGCGCCTCTCTCTCTCTCTCTCTCTCACTAGGTTTAGGGTTTTTCAACTGTGTTACAACTTATGAGAGAGAGAGCTGTCTATTTATAGACCTAGGGTTGTAAACCTTAGTGGGCTCAATTCAGCACACTTTCCTTGGGCCAGACCTGGGACCTAATGCAAATAATAAAGTGGGCCTATAAATTAATTAATTCCCATGTCCACAACCCAGGACACAATTAATTAATTAATATTAATTCTTTCTCACCACAGAATTAATACTGACCTACCCCTTTATTACCACGTTATGAGAACGGGCTGCATTAATTGAAAATCCACATATTTAAGGTTACCGGATATTCATTAATTAATCGGAGCTTCTGACAAGCTCTAACTACAATTAATTAATATCTTATTATTCCTGAGTAGTACCACTCAAACCTTATCACTCGTGCCTGAACTTAATCAGCCTGCAGGACTTTGGCACGATGAATGTTATTGAGCTCCTCAGGGAATGTCCCCATCCTATTACTCGGATATGGTTACCTAAACCCAGTCTCAGGCGGTTCTACACGAATTGTCGTTACCCAAGATGCGGATATACGAGCACGTTACTTAGGCTATCCACCATGGCAAGTCAAAGCAACAGTCAACCCGTGCAAACCCCTGAACCTTCGTTAGGGTTTGGACTCAATCAATATAACGAGATCTTGTATTCGCTGATGTCAGATAGACGAATACATCTCACTGCGGTCCATCAATACGCCACCTCTGCGTACCAGCACGTCAAGTAACCAAGACAGACTACTTATTCCGACAATGCCGCAGCCATCCGGACAGATGTATCCTCATACGCTGTCTCGGTTGTGATCAGGTTTATGTCTCACTAGGTCAAGTGATCATACTGTCTTCTGAGATCTACAACACGACGTATGATCGTCCCTATCGGTGAGACAAGAGGATACCATTGTTCATACATGTAAGATTGTTAACAGATAGGAGAAATAAATCGTCGTATACTCATTATAATAAATGCTTTCAGTATACAAAACCCATCAATCTCCCACTTATACTCAAAGCATAACTAAGCTATTACAGTGTATACAGTCTGTCTATCTAGTCTGCTGTCTCTTTAACCACTGTTAGTGGTCGGCATCCACCTCAGACCCAGCTCACGAATATGTCTTTCGTAAACTTTATGTGGCAAGCTCTTTGTAAATGGATCAGCAAGATTGTCAGCAGTGTCAATCTTATTAATTTGCACATCACCCCTCGATACGATTTCTCGTATGATATGGTACTTTCTCTCTATGTGTTTACTTACCCTGTGAGACCGCGGTTCCTTTGAGTTTGCCATTGCACCAGAGTTATCACAATAAATTGTGATGCTCCTCGGAAAACTCGGGATCACGCCTAACTCTAAAAGGTAGTTCTTGAGCCATACCCCCTCTTTTGAGGCATCGAAGGCGGCGACATATTCCGCCTCCATGGTGGAGTCAACAATGCATTTCTGCTTTGAGCTCCTCCAAGATACAACTCCACCTCCCAGGGTAAACACATATCCTGAGGTCGATTTCTTCTCATCTTGGTCCCCTTGGAAATCCGAGTCTGTATAACCCACAGGGCACAAATCCTCACTTTGATAAACTAGGCAGAAATTCCTAGTTCTTTTAAAGTACTTGGGGATGTGCTTTATAGCAGTCCAGTGCGCCTGAGGACAGCCGAAGCATATGGTACAAGACTGATCTCATCTTTCTCCCGCTGTGTCTGAGGACACTGCCCACTAGAAAGATGAACGCCATATTTGAAAGATAGCAAGCCTTTCTTGGCGAGTTGCATGCTGAACCGAGCTATCACAGTATCCACATAGGATGCCTGGGATAAGCTCAACATTCTTCTCTTACGATCTCGTAAGACCTTAATCCCAAGAACGTAGCCAGCTTCTCACAAATCCTTCATTTGGAACTGTTCGTATAACAAAACCTTGATTTCCGACATCACTCCCTCGTTGTTTCCAAATAGGAGTATGTCATCAATGTATAGTGCAAGGAAGACCACGCTCCCACTGACACAAAGTCGGTAAACACAACTTTCGTTTTCCAACTGTGCAAATCCATAGGATTTAATCACATCATTGAAACGTAAGTTCCACGACCTTGAAGCTTGCTTAAGTCCATACAAGGACTTCCTAAGCTTCCAGACAAGATGTTCTTTGCCTTTGCTTATGTAACTCTCGGGTTGCTGCATATAGATGTCCCTACCTTCTTCAAGGTAACCGTTTAGAAAAGCAGTTTTAACATCCATCTGCCAGATCTCGAGGTCCATATTCGCAGCTATGGCAAGGAGTATCCGGATGGATTTGAGCATGGCTACGAGTGAAAAGGTTTCGTCACAGTCAATGCCTTTTTTCTGACTATAACCCTTTGCCACCAGCCTGGCTTTAAAAGCCGTGATCTTTCCATCCACCCCTTTCTTTCTTTTGTATACCCATTTGCACCCTATGGCCCTAAAGCCATCCGGCAAATCAGTTTTCTGGTATACATCCATAGCAGTTATGGATTCAATTTCAGAATCCATGGTGACACGCCATTTGGCAACATCCTTGTCATGCACTACCTCTTCGTAAGTCAGTGGGTCAGAGTCCTCATGTCCATCCTTCGGGCTCAAGTCCGAAGACTCACCCACAAACATGTACCTTTCCGGCTGGAAAATAACTCTCCCACTATGACGAGGCATCAGTGACATGTCAGTAGTAGATGCGGTAACTTGTGGTCCTGCACCTTGCACTGAAGAACGTGACTGTGGTGTTGTGCCTCTCATAGGTGCACCCACATCTACACGTTCCCCTTCCCTTGGAATTGCATTCTCGTTCTCAATTTCTTGAAGAATGATATCACTCCTTGACTTGTGATTACTAACAACGACTCTTTGACTCTCAGGACAGTAAAAGTAACCACCTTCCGTTTGCCTGGGATACCCTATGAACAACATTACTTTTGACCTATTTTCTAACTTATCAGGTCCCTTCGACAGTACGTGTGTCGGACAGCCCCATACTCTAAACTTGCACAAACTAGGTTTGCGACCAAGGAAGAGCTCAGAAGGCATCTTAGAAACTGATTTAGAAGGCACCACATTTAGCACGTAAGCTGTTGTCTCCAATGCGTAGCCCCAAAACGAAATTGGTAAGTTTGCATAACTCATCATTGATCTTACCATCTCTAGAAGAGTCCTATTTCTTCTTTCAGCTACACCGTTTTGCTGTGGAGTAACCAGTGCATTCCATTGGGATGTAATCCCATTTTCTGACAAATACTGCAGGAACTCGTTACCGAGGTATTCGCCACCGCAGTCAGATCGCAGTGACTTGATAGTTTTCCCGGCCTTCTTTTCTACTTCAGCCTTGAACTCTTTGAATTTCTCAAAGCATTCAGACTTGTAGTGAAGCACGTAAACGTATCCGTACCTTGAGTAATCATCAATGAAAGTGACGAAGTACTCGTACCCTCCATGAGCCTGCGTGGACATCGGTCCACATAAGTCAGAATGGATCAATTCCAACACTTCCTCTGCTCGAGACTGACTAGCCTTGAAAGGCCTAGTTGATATCTTGCCCTCGATGCAGGATTCGTAGACTTGATAAAGTACAGCCCGGACTAAGTCCAATGTACCATCATCTGCAAGTCTCTGAATCCGCTTCAAGCTGATGTGACCCAGTCTCAAGTGCCAGAGATATGTAAGATCCTCATCAGAAGAAGTAAGTTTCCTCTTTCTAGGATTATCAAGTACGGATGAATTACATGCAATACTTGCGGAAGACTTATGATTACAGTTAACAACATAGAGAGAATTATTCAGCATCCCACGACAGATAACACCGTTATTACCATATAGAAACACCACTATAAAAAATAACTGAATATCTATCAACATAAAGTTTGGAAACTGAAATAAGGTTTCGCCAAAAATCCGGCACGTACAAAACATCTCTCAAAGTTAAAACAGAATCATCATAGTACAAGGTGAAATCTCCAATGGCAGCTGCACTCATTTGTGTTGCATTCCCCATTGAGATGGTAACCTCGTCGTTCTTCAGCACCCTCCTCGGTGTGAACCCCTGCAAAATGTAACAAACATGATCAGTAGCTCCAGTATCCACTACCCACGAATGAGTAGAAACTGATGTTAAACATGTTTCCGTTACAAATGCAAATGTCGTACCTTGTCCATTGCTTCCGCATGCGCTCTTACTTGAAGTGACACCAACCCTCTTCATTTCATTTGACCTCCTCTCACGTGATCTGCGATCAATCATGTTCTTGCACACAGTATGAACCAAATCTTTCAATGTGCCCAAGTTGTGCTCAAGATCTGATAACTCAGACTCCCATGAAGGTACGATGGACTGTTCTGCTATGAGATCAGTGAGCAACTCTTTGAAGGAGTACTTACTTCTCTTAGCTACATCCTTCTTAAAGTCATAGAATGAAAGCGGTAAAGAGTTCAGGATTATATCGATCTTAGCCCAATCAGATATACATCCACCTCTACGTGTGAATCGTTTCATGGTGTTATCCATCATCATCACATGCAGTGTCACCGAACTGCCATCAACCATTCTCTTACAGACTAGGTCTTTTACGAGATCACAGTTGATAGTTTGTTCCACTTCACCAAACGTGGCCACTAAGTCCATCCAGATCGCAACAGAGCTACAATAACCCATGTACTTGAGCTTAAGTTCTCTAGACAGGTTATCCGAGATTAACTTGTAAGTAAAATCTTCAGATGCCACCCATCTATCATAGAACTCCTTCTCACGTCTAGAGATTTTATGGTAACGTGGGGCAAGTGGCATCATAGTAAGAACAAACATGTGTTGCTTAGTCAGGAGTATATACTCAATGCAGTATCTCCACTCATGGAAGTTTTGACCAGTTAGAGGATTGAGAGCAAGTAAATGATCGACAATAGACATAGACATATCTAAAGCAATAAAGAATCTTAAATAAGAACATACACGTAGAACTTCGAAAACAAATGCATTGAAAACCTTTTAATAAATCAAATACAAATGTTTTCCACTAATTGTCCAAGAGTTCCCACCGCAAGCTACACTCGTAGACGTTTACGATGTCACCCTCAACCAGAACTGCGGGTTTTAAGCCCCAATCCATTTAATTTCACTACCATGTCAGAATGCTTTTGACACTAGAAATTAATAATTAGTGAAAACCTTAGACCAAGCGATCTCTCAAGAACAGGGATGCAATTCTTGCATTATATTCTAAGATGCTTCTAAGCAATTAACCACAAATTTAACTCCGGCCAAAAGAGACAGTTTAGCACGGCACGTAACCATACCGCACAGCCCTTAAAGCTTTTGTTATCTATAATTTAAATCAATCCTAGAATACTTGTGAAAGAGATCTACGCAAGCTACACTCGTAGACGTTTACGCAAAACCCTCCCACTATTCACATGATTTAAATTGTTTGTCTAGAAATCCCAACAACCGTACCCATGCACCTCTAGGAACTAGCAAGCTACACTCGTAGACGTTTACTAGAACGAGAGATACACTTACAGCCTAGGACCGCTTTGTGGAGGTCTATTGATTTTAATTAAAAAATCCGCTTAGTATTTTTCTTTTAAAAGGTTTATTATACGCGCACATATAATTTCTTTGTTATTAAATTTTCCAAATTTTTGCATGTAATTAAACAAGCCCAAAAATTCCCAAAATATAATCCAACAAAAGAAATTAATCACATAAGCATGCTTGGAAAACTGTAAATAATAAAAGCGATAAATCATTATTTTCCTAATATCTACACATGCTTAATTGCGCACATAATAAATCACATATCAAACGAGGACAATTAAGGCAAACAAAAATTTCTCGTGGCCCCACAAAATAGGAAAAACAAATCCTATTTATTACAATTTGAATTTTGAATCTATTTGGATAGATACAAATCTTCTCAAATCTTCTAGGGCCTCCAAATCTTGATTTACAAAATCTTTTGGGATTTAGGCCTTTGTGATCTGATGATTTGCCCTAACCCTAATGCAAACCCTAGGGTTTACACGGGATTGCACAAACCACAAAAACACGACCCACCGCGACGGGACAACATCAGCCGACGACGACCACCGCCGCCGCGGCCACGCTGCGCCGTCGTGCGCACGCGCCTGCGGCCCTGTCCCGCGCGCAGGCTGCGCGCGTCGTGCCTGGCCGCTGCCCGTGCGTGCCGCGCGCCTGCCATCGCCCGCCGGCCCTACGTCTGCTCCGTCTTCATTCTTCGTCCTCGACCCGTCCAATTAAATAATTTTGAAAAATAAAAATTACAGAATCTATTCTATTACAATTTTTCAAAATCTACACTAATCACGGATTTTCTAGTGATTTTACAAAATTAATTCAGCCCTACACGGATAAACCACCGCGGGCTGAATTACACGAGTTGTCGCGAGGAACAAAAACCAACATCCACAAAACAATAAATTCATACATGCATAATGAATTTAATTATGCACAAAAGAGCCATAAATCAGAAACCAGGCTCTGATCTATATCCCGGTGCGTTCAGATCTGCTACTGGTGAGGATTCCACAGATCTGTGCTTTGAGCAGGACCAGAATTTGAAAATTCTCCTCCTTCTTTCTCTAGAAATAGGCGCCTCTCTCTCTCACTAGGTTTAGGGTTTTTCAACTGTGTTACAACTTATGAGAGAGAGCTGTCTATTTATAGACCTAGGGTTGTAAACCCTAGTGGGCTCAATTCAGCACACTTTCCTTGGGCCAGACCTGTGACCTAATGCAAATAATAAAGTGGGCCTATAAATTAATTAATTCCCATGTCCACAACCCAGGACACAATTAATTAATTAATATTAATTCTTTTTCACCACAGAATGAATACTGACCTACCCCCTTTATTACCACGTTATGAGAACGAGCTGCATTAATTGAGAATCCCCATATTTAAGGTTACCGGACATTCATTAATTAATCGGAGCTTCTGACAAGCTCTAACTACAATTAATTAATATCTTATTATTCCTGAGTAGTACCACTCAGACCTTATCACTCGTGCCTGAACTTAATCAGCCTGCAGGACTTTGGCACGATGAATGTTATTGAGCTCCTCAGGGAATGTCCCCATCCTATTACTTGGATATGGTTACCTAAACCCAGTCTCAGGCGGTACTACACGAATTGCCGGTACCCAAGATGTGGATATACGAGCACGTTACTTAGGCTATCCACCATGGCAACTCAAAGCAACAGTCAACCCGTGCAAACCCCTTAACTTTCGTTAGAGTTTGGACTCAATCAATATAATGAGATCTTGTATTCACTAATGTCAGATAGACGAATACATCTCACTGCGGTCCATTAATATGCCACCTCTGCGTACCAGCACGTCAAGTAACCAAGACAGACTACTTATTCCGACAATGTCGCAGCCATCCGGACAGACATATCCTCATACGCTATCTCGACTGTGATCAGGTTTATGTCTCACTAGGTCAAGTGATCATACTGTCTTCTGTGATCTACAACACGCCGTATGATCATCCCTATCGGTGAGACAAGAGGATACCATTGTTCATACATGTAAAATTGTTAACAGATAGGAGAAATAAACTATCGTATACTCATTATAATAAATGCTTTCAGTATACAAAACCCATCAGGAGGTGCTCGAACTGCATTCTTGGTAGATGTAGTCGGCCTCAATGGGAACAATGGCCATGTTGGGATCTGAAATAGCTGCTACCGAAGCTCTATCGGCCTCCAACTGTTTGAACTCCTCTCTAAGCTTCTTCATTTCTGCCACCACATCAATTTCGGGAGTAGTGGTCACTGCCTTGACTGCTTTCTGCCTTTCAGTACGCCATTGATGACTGTTGAGGGCCATGTCTGCAAGAAGTTGCATCCCCTCTTCTCCACTTTTCTTCATGAGAAGTCCTCCAGCTGAAGCATCAACCAATTCTTTTAGATGAGGGGTTAGTCCTTCATAAAAATGGCATACCTGCATCTCAAGATCAATCCCACGGCCGGGGCACATCCTCAACAGCTCTTTGTATCTCCTCCAAGCTTCATAGAGGGTCTCATTGTACTTCTGGCTGAAGTGAGTGATGTCGGACTTCCTCTTCATCATGACATTGGGCGGGAAGAAGTTGGTTAGGAACTCTGCCCGGAGTTGTGCCCATGTGGCAATTCTGCTCTTGTCCAATCCAACAAACCAAGATCGGGCCTCATCCCTGAGAGAAAAAGAAAACGAACGCATCTGGATGGTGTCTTGAGGCACTCTGTTCTGCTTGATTGTGTCGCACACCTCGATGAACTGACTGAGGTGTTCGTACGGGTCCTCAATGGCCTTCCCTGCATACTGGTTCTGCTGGACCATCTGAATCAGGCATGTCTTCAGCTCAAAGTTGTTGGCATCAATGCCAACCTAGAATCCCGGCTCCTCTCTCTGTGGCAGGAAGCGATCAAGAATGGATCTTTAAGGCACCACAATTCGTCTTTAAGGGTTTCCTTCATTGGCCACGGCTGCCAGTCTGGCAGCCTGCTCTGCTTGAACTGATTGTGCTACTTGAAGTTGCTCCCTGAGTTGTCGGACCTCATTCATGAACTATCGTTGCTCCTCAGGATTCATGTTTTGGAGTTGTGCTTCTGGTGGTTGCTCCATCTCAGACTGTCTCTCCTTGTTCTTTCCTTTACTTTTGTTTCTCCTACAAGTGGCTTCAATTTCTGGGTTAAAGGCTTCAAGATTCTTCCCCCGAGCTCTTGTGTTCATGCACCTGAAGAGAAGACAAAAAACTGGGAATTAGTCTTTGTGTCGACCGACAGGGTCACTGTCGATCGACACGGATGCTGCCTCTGTGTCGATCGACAGAAGCTCTGTCGATCGAAATAGAAGCAAAAATCTCACACACACGCACGCGAACAAAAATTAAAAACTCAATCCATAAAATATCAAAACAATCCAATAACAAGATAAAATCTGACTATCCCGGCAACGGCGCCAATTTGATCGCTGTTAAAATTAACAGTTTTATTATAATATAGCGATGCAAATAAATTTATAAACCCAAAGGTATGTGTTTTGCCTCCAATTATTTCTACCCACTGCTCATGTGTCCCATGGATCTCAACCACTGTCTCAACATGTACCCTCTCATGTGCCCCATGGTAGTGAGGCTCATCCTCCTCATGCCCCTAATCATCATGACATCATCTCGCATGGGCTGCTCGATATTGTAGAATAGGGAGACCATCATCTCGTCTCCTCATCGGTACCGGATTCTCAGCAATCCGGAATGAAACGTCAATAGGGTTCTCCAATTGAGTGGAAAAATAATATGCACTTCTTTTCTCCTCAGCAGAAGGATGTACATCAGATAATGATGCGAGTTGCAATAAAAAAATTCTTTGTAACAACATACTAAAATCTAATAATAGCTATAGAAATTACTTACATCCAAATCAGCAAAAATAAGTACGCCAATTCTTGGCCTCCGACTTGATAAACTTCCATTTCACAAATCTCGGAATACCATTCGGATCCTTGACTCTAGCACACTCAGCTCTCAACATTGAAATGACCTCATAGATCCAGACCTACAAAAATAAATGCCCCAATTAATTAAAATTATTTAACAATAACATGTGATAAGCACTAAACGTATTAAATTTTTACCTGCAATGCCCAAATCCCCCTAGATGAAAGCTCTATCCAAGCTCAACGATTGTGGTGGAAACATACGTGATATAATCCTGTAATGACTGATATTCACGGAAATCACACCAAAGAGGACATTAATCAACTAATGCAAATATTCATGGCTCAATATTATGCTGCGAACACTAAGTACAAAATACCATAATGCTAATATATTAACAACCTTAAGGTATAAGTCATGTCGGGCGGTATCTACTCTCGTTTCCTTAAATTTAGATGACAAATCTCTCGCACTAATGGACTTTCCACCACAATATTGACTAAAAACTATAGTACATGTGGGGTCATAACTAGCTGATGGATCAAAACTACTACATGCGAACATAAATTCAGTAACGAAGGCAAACTCCCATCGCCGAGAATCGAATAGGTTGCCCACCAACAAATTACCATAACTTTGAGGGGTTGGGATACCTAATCTGATAACTTAAGAGCTCTAAAAGTGGTTGCGAAGCACTTGGACCATTTTCTTTCCAATTTAATAAATTACCAAAAGGTCTATTCTTAAATTGTTCCACCAACTAATCACCTCCTACAGACTGTAAAGTCACATATATGCTATCTAATACTGAAACCTTAGTGCATAGATTAATTTTACTAGATGCACCATGGATGTGAGCTCTAATCAACTCAATCTACACATATAATACCATTACAAAAAATAATTTCAATACATAACAATTCAAAATAGAAATACAAAAAAAAATTAATAACACTATCAAACATGAAAAATCTCAAATAAATCAACCCAATCAATTAACACAAACATAATTAATAAAAAAAATAAACAAACAAAACACAAGCAATTCCTTAAAAAAAACACATTTTCAATTACATTCATAAAAAAATGCATATTCGGGAAAAAAAATAAACACACAATTCATCACAAATTATGTCCTAATTCATCCAAAAAAATCAAACACACATAATTCTTCCAAAAAAAAATGTCTACGTTCATCCGAAAAATACATAATCAATTAGATTTTTTCCAGATCGAAATATAACAAATTAAATTCGTGTAATTTTTTTAAAAAAAAACTGAATCGGTGCGGCCATGGCGAACGACGATGGGACTGCTCGGCGACGATGAACAACGATGGCAAAAGAAAAAAAGGGACCAAATTTAGGGTTTGATTTTGGGGGTCAAAATGAAATTTGATTGCCTTATACCTTTTTTTAAAAAAAAATTGGACAAAGTCGCAACCGATGGCATTCGAGTCCCACCCGTGTCTGCCACTGAACTACATGTCAGTAGTTCGCATCCAGCTCGTACTTAAGTCGCACCCGCCTATTTTTTTAAAAATTCCAATCTTTATTATTTTTATTTTTAATTAATTATGGAATCGCACTTGGTCCCTCCCCTGCTATTTAATTGTTATTATCTTTCGGTTTTTTTTCTACAGTTCAAATTTAAACTCATGTGCAAAGTTTATGATAAACACCTACAAATTATTGTCAAATGCACTTTTGACTATATTTGAAAATGTACATAAAATTGCCAAATTCGATATATGTTTTGACAAATTGGCTATTCCAAAAATTTTCTCATATATATAAGAGGGGATAGTTCATATTATATTTATAGTAATATATAAAATTGATTTCTTCAAAAAATATATATATATTTATATATATAAAATTGATAAATAAAAATTAAATAAATTTTGAATGACTACTAATATATAAATATCTAATTTTATTTTAATATTATAAAATAAAAATATTTAATATTTAATTAGTGTTAGCCACGGTTGCAAATCTAGAGACAGAGCGAGTGTGCCGTGCAGTAACGGCTCTATTTTTCAATTGATGTTTTCAATAACGGATAAATTGAAGGACTAGATTACTGATAGTTTCTTGCGAGTTGTGAGGATTGGCGTTAGGAATTCGGAGAGTTTGGAAGGAAGAAGGCGTGGAGGGGCTCGAGCCCATCAGTTGCCGTTTGCCATCGCCGAGGAGGGGAGCTACCACGGTTGTCTGTTCGTTGCGGTGATTGTCGGAGTCGGAATCTTCTGAGGTAATGACCGGAGAAACATAGTCCTCTTTGGCTAATCGTTTATTTCTTGTTCATCGTTTCTTATTTTTTGGCGAGTATGTGTTTGACAGAATGTTGGTTGATGTTCCAGTTTTCTTATGTATTGAAATCATTCAATTTTTTACATTCTGACTTTGTGATTTCTCTAAAAAGTAATCTGATTTTGTGCTTTTTGGTGTTGGTCGATGGCTATTTGGTTTCTGGTGAATATGAATTTTTTTCTTTGGTTCTGAAACCATGCGTTGTGTTATATGGTTATTTGGCTTCTCTCCCATGATCCTGAAATGACTCAATCTTGTTCCTTTTCAACAACTTTTTTTCCTTTGTGGATTTTTCAAATTTACGAAATTAAGTTGTGAAATTAATGCGAACTTGGATCTGAAACTAGGCAAAACGGAATTCTTTTGTACATACTGCATTGTTTGTTTTCTATGTATTATGCATTGATTTTGTAAATAGGCCTATAACTTGTTGTGGAGTCGTCATTTCTTCCACTGTCCACTACACAATTGTTTGTTGGATGATTCAGTCATTTGCTTTCATAACTCTTGCAAATTGGCTTAGGCCATATGCTATTTCCAATTCTTACAAAATAGTTAAGTTGATTATTTTTCGTCTTCTGAAAGAAATTGAACCTGGAAACAACTAACATATTGAAATATCAAATGAGCCTTTTTCCTCTGTATTTCATATGGATAACTGAACAAGATGAGTTGCATCTCTCAAGCAATGAAAGGATTGATAAGATCTGAAAAAGATATCCGTTACAAACTCATAGTTACAGAATAGTTCATAAATATTCAAGCCTTACAATTATAATCAAACCAAAACATCTTTTTTACTTTTGCTGATGAGTTGGAAGTACATCAGATTAGTACTCTGCATCTCTTGGCTTCTTCTCCAACTGACTAGTTTGCTTTATGCTGACTGGGACTGGTGATTGGGTAAGTGAGCTTGTCAACAGCCCCCCCGCGATTCGATCGTGGCTAAGGAAAGTAATCCAAGTTTGTTCCTTAGTCTAGAGAAGAATTGCATGCTTAGAGCTTTTGTTAACACTTCAGCAACCTGTTCACGAGATGGAACATGCCTAACAAAATGAATATCGATCTCGATATGCTTAGAATAGGATTTGATGCAAGGGCTATAGAACTCAAATTATCCACCCAAACTACTGGAGTTTTGTTGCATTTAACACCAATTTCTGCAAGTAGAGAGGTTATCCAACCAATTTCAGCGGCCACATTTGCTAAACTTTTATATTCAGCTTCTGTACCTGATCTGGAGGCAACCGTTTGCTTCTTTGAACACCAAGGCTTCCTCCCAGATAAATACAATAGCCAGTGACAGATCTCCTATCATCTATGCCTGATGCCTAGTCTGAGTCTGAAAAACCAACCAAATCCAATTGACTTGATGGAGTGATGTGCAGTTCATAGCCAAGTAGCGCAATATCTGTTTCACAGCCTTCGAGTGAGCATCTAAGGGTGCAGCCATGAATTGACTAACAGGATTCACACTAAAAGAAATTCTAGGCCTAGTGATTGTGACATATTGCTAGGCGCCAACCACACTCCTATATAGTTTACCATCTACTGTAGGAGGTTAGAAAGTTGCTAAGATGAAACCATAGGAGTTGGGCTACCATTCACTTCCTTCATATTCACTTTGCCAAGAATATCTCTTATGTATTTTCCTTGACTGAGAAGCAAGCTGTGTATTTTCCCCTAGCTTTCGGTTCCTCTGAATCTTGCATTACTTTGTTCAACAACATTTTTTCCTTTTCAAATTTACGAAATTAATGCGAACTTTGATCTGAAACTAGGAAAAATGATGTCCGGGAATTCTTTTGTACATATTGCATTGTTATATTATGCATTGATTTTGTGAAATCCTATGGTAAATAGGCCTATAACTTGTTGTGGAGTCATCATTTCTTCCACTGCCCACTAAATAATTGTTTGTTGGATGATTCAGTCATTTGTTTTCTTAACTCTGGCAAATTGGTTTTTGGCTAATATGCTATTTCAAGTTCTTACAAAATAGTTAAGTTGATTGTTTTTATTCTTCTATCCGTAAGTCCTTTACTCAAACTGTTAGTGTGCTTTGTTCGGATTGAGTTTTTCTAGCTGTCGGATTTGATTTCTTGGAATTTTTGTCCTTATGAATCTGTTCTGTCAGGTTTGCCAGATGCTATGTTGTCAATTATGTCATTTTACAGAGAGAGTGATGTTATCGGTTTAAAAAGAAAACCTCGGGGAAGCTTCTTAAAACTCATTATAAATCTACATACCAAGGAAGCCTTCAGATGGAAATGGTGGAAACATCAGGTCATATTTCTTTCTATATCTTTGTGGTGGTTAATTGAAACATGGCAATGTTTCAACTTCAAGTGTGGGTGGTGATTGAATCTTGAGGCTCCTATATTTTGCATTAATCAAGTGTGGGGGTAGTGAGTGTCTATTAAATGTGTTAACTGTTTTCTGTGATAAAATTGCCTAGCTAAATGAATTTGTTAATAATGTTGATATTTATTTTCTAGTATTTTGAAATATTACATTGGATAAAAACTTTGGATTTTTTTTTATTTTGTTGTGCTCTTGCATGTATATGGTAGACTTGAAACTGAATTTGCTATTTAAAAGCTAAGGTATGCAACCCAACATAAAGATGCACACTCCTCCATGTGAAATATTCATCATCATTGGAGCTTTTTGGTAGTCGTCGTGACCAACAGCCATCAATGATTGAACTACACTTTAACGCGGATAAATTGGATTTGATGTAGAACATTGGTTTTCTACTAACATAATGTTCCTAAGTTTTGCCTTTTTTTTGTGAAAAAAATAATGTTTCTAGAACTTTAATCAAATATCCTCTTAAGTGAGAATTTGAGCCAAAAGCATGCATCATGTGCTTAAATTCTATTCTTATGTGGGAATAGCAATGCATAATTGACTACTTCTAGAACTTGCCTTTGCAATGCATGTCAAGATCACACTTAAGAATTCAGTTTTTGGGAAATGATCAAGGCATTTAGGGAAGCTAGATATCCATACATGTCCTACCATTCAATAATTCCCTAGTAACCATTTTTGAGCCTATGCCTTTTTTTTTCAAAATATGCATAAATATAAGTGCCAACGACTCCTTTCCTTCAAAAGCCATTTTTCTCGAACCCGATCAAGACCAATATGTGCTCTCACTTAAAATAACTAAGTAAGTGGGTGAAAGAAAAAGAGAAGAAAAAATAATATGAGAGTGAGAGAGAGAGAGAGAAAAGAAAAAAAAAAGAAAGAAAAAGGAATGAATTCCAAGAAAAAAAGAGGGAAAAGAATTGTGAAACCACAAAAGTCCTTGAAGAAACTATTGTTGCTCAGTTATTCTTCAACCCTTTTTGAGCTTCATGCTTCAAATATTTTTTGTGAGATGCATATTTTTGGTTCTTGACAAAAAAAAAAAAAAAACTAGTGCCTAAATTAATCACACCTGACCTATAGCCCCATTACAACCCATCAAAGACCTTCTTATCTCAAAAGCTCAATTCTAATAAAGTGATGGAGATGTGATTGATTGTCAAACCTATGGTAAGTGTCAATTGGTGCACTTTGCTTTAGAGTGATTTTATACTCTTATACACTTAAGTGAAATGTGTGAATCTTGGTGAGAGTGTTAAAGTATGGATTCATTAGATTTGAACAAAAATTTGCAAAACTCTAGTTCATTATGTGAAGTGGTTTATATTTGTTCTATATTTGAATTCACTTTTTTATCTCAAGATAAGTTATAGTTTGGTTCTTTTGCAATTCTTAAATGATTGAGAACATATATGAGGGGAAATGGGAGTGTGAAATATTTATTTGATACATAAACTCAAAATAATTCTCTAATATAAATTCCAGTTCTTCCTTGCAATCATCAAGTTGAAATAAAATATTCGTTTATTTTCTCTCTTAGTTTAGTAAAAAGAAATGTGTTCAATGTCTCCTACTGTGTGGGGTTTGCCGGATTTTATGTTATCGGTCATGTCATTTTACAGCGAGAATGATGTTTTCGGTTTAAAAAAAGCAAGCCTCGGGGAAGCTTCTTAATACATCATAAATCTACACACCAAGGATGCCTACAGCTGGAAATGGTGGAAACAACATCAGGTCATATTTCTTTCTATATGTATCTTTGTGTTGGTTGATTGCTTGTGTGCAAGAAACATGACAATGTTTCAATTTTGAGTGTGGGTAGTGGCTGAATTTTGAGGCTCCTATATTTTGCATTAATCAAGTGTGGGCGTAGTGAGTGTCTACTAAATGTGTTAACTGTTTTCTGTTATAAAATTGCCAAGTTAACTGAATTTGTTAATGATTTATATATATATTTTCTAGCATATTGATGGTTTATATTGGATAATATCTTTGGAATTTTTTTTTTATTTTGTTGCCGTGCTCTTGCAGGCCTAGCATAGCCTTGATATTGAATTTGCTATTTAAAAGCTAAGGTATGCAATGATTGAACTATACTATAACTTGGATAAATTGGATTAGATGTAGAACATTTGTGAGAAAAATAATGTTTCTAGAACTTTAATCAAATATCCTCTTAGGTGAGACTTTGAGCTAAAAGCATGCATTATGTGCTTAAATTCTTTTCTTATGTGATTCTTGAACCCATTAACGGCCTATATGTGCTCTCACTTTGAAATAACTGAAGTAATTGGGTGAAAGAAACAGACAGATAAAAAGTTATTCGAGAGAGAGAGAGAAAAAAAGGGAATGAATTAAAAAAAAAAAAGGGAAAAAAGGAAAAAGAGAAATGAGTTCCAAGAAAAACAAGGGAAAAGAAAAAAGAGGGAAAAGAAAAGATGGTGAAACACCACAAAAATCCTTTAGGTCCCTTAGGTTGAAATTGTTCAGTTATTCAACCCTTTATGAGCTTCATACTTCAAATTTTTTTTTGTGAGATGCATATTTTAGTTCTTGACAAAACATAAAAAAAAATGGATTAATTCCAATAAATATAAGAGACAAAAAAGAAAGAAAAATGAATGAATTCCAAGAAAAAAAGAGGGAAAAGAAAAGATGGTGAAACACCTCAAAAGTCCTTAGGTTGAAATTGTTCAATCATTAGGTTGAAACACCTCATAAAGGGTTGCTTTATGAGCTTCATACTTCAATTTTTTTTTTTTGTGAGATGCATATTTTTAGTTCCTGACAAAACATAAAAATAAAAAAATAAAAATAAAAAACTAGTTTCACCTCTCCACCAAAGGAAACTCACAATTAGGTTATTTTGTTACACTTAGAGGATTATCAGCTCTACATCAAAAGTAGAACGCACTTTCAAAAATAAGAGAGACAACAATTTTTTTAAAGACATAAAATTTAGAAGGATATTTAGTTTATTACTTATTCTTTCAAGTAATGGTTTGGTAATGTGCAGCCTTTTGAGCTTCTTGTATTCTCTTGCAAGTAATTTCTTAAAGAAGTGGCAACTATCTCCCAATGCAAAAACTCCTGCGAAAAACATTTGACTGGGCACATGTCATTTGAGAGATCACAATTGTGAGTTTAAATTATCTTTATTGCAATGTAATACTAAAGAAGGGGCAACTATCTCCCGATGCAAAGACTCCTACGAAAATCATTCGATTGGGCACGAGTCAGATAAGAGATTACAGGTGTGAGTTTAAATCATGTTTAGTGCAATGAATTACTTAATTGACGGACTAAAATCGAGTATCTTGAAATCTCTAGTTTAGTATTAGAAGGTGTTCCTCCACTTGTGGGAGCTGCAGCAATATCAGCTGTTCAGATCCCCACCATTGGCATAGGTCTCCCTCATTTGCCTTGCCTGCCTGATGCCATTGGTACCTTCTCATCGTCCATCGGAGACCACAACCTTGCATAGAGGGTGCCAAACGTGTTCCAGCCGCGTGCATGAAATTGCAAGTTTTCTACGCGTCGCTGCCGCTCAACCTTGCACTTTCGTGTCCCCAGACGATGTTGCCTGTGACCGTCGCGCGCCACCATGTTGGTGGCTGTCGTGTGGGTTCGATGATATTCATTCTTGTTTTTATTTTTCTTCTTCGAACAGATTTGAATAAAAATTACATAAAACTAATCTATTACAATTTTTGCCCTATTAAATATAACCATGGATTTTCTCATGGTAAAAAACAAATCCAAAACGGAACCAAAAGCGAGTAGACTACGAGAACAAAAACATCATCAACAATTTGAATCCATCCACAATAAAATAAATAAACATGCGTATTTAATAAACAGTCATTTACCGACAGAGCCAGAGAAACGAAACAATGGCTCTGATTCCAATTGTAGAAATGAGTCTACAACAAACAATGTGTTCTGTCTTTTATTAATTTTCTTTTGCCCTTGGATCGTTCTAAGGAAATCTAATTAAATTATCTGACTAAATAAATCATGTGATTCTATGCATGCTACTAGTATTTTAATTGCGTATGATTGATTAAGAAAAACCTCTACTCCAGCAATCGATTCATTTGAGAATTGGCATTCCCACAAATTTGATCTTCTAGACTATACCCTTGCTCATTGGAAATCTGGTGAGAATGTGCTACCGAGTTGCACTGAATCCAAAATAATCCTTCTTCCTCAATGGAGCTAGTTTCCGCCTATCCTCTCTTTATCTAATCAAGTAGGTTGATTAAACTGTATTGTGAGGATGTAGTAGATTTGAGAGAATAAGGCCTTATATATACCTAGGGTTAGGAAATCTTAATCCTGTTAGGCTCAGAGTAGTATATGGGCCATTTCAGGGATCAAATTCAAATAATAAATTTGGTCCTTTTGATTAATTAATTCACATGTTCAACCCTGAACATAATTAATTAATAAAATATTAATTTGTGTTCATCAAAGAAATTAATGCTGATTTACCTCTTTATTACCACGTTATTAAGAACGGGTTGCATTTACTTAGATGATCCATATATTTCTTTGTGGCAAAATGGTTACTACTAGTGTATATACCTTTCTAATTAAAGATTTTACTAATTTGCTATCCCTTGATCAAATGCAATTGCCTCAACCAGGTCAAGAAATTAGATGCAGTGTTCAATACTTCAGTCTTCGCTGCAAAAGCTTGTGACAAAACACTTGGTGACCATTGTAATCACGAAAATCGTATTTAATTAAATAATTACGAAATTTGGATACAATTTGATTTCAAATTGGATAAAAATACATTTTGTGGATTCTATCTCTATTCTTCCTTTGATTCTTCTCTTCTTGAGTGTTCTTCGAGGTCTTCAATAGAATTTGGCTCTGTTGATCCTTTTAAACTTGATCTTGAAGTTTTATAACATTAATCCAAAGGATTTTCACGTTGCTTTTGGATTAAACGTCATTTTTTACGATTTCTTGAAGAACTTTGACCTTGTTCTTCGTGTTCTTGAAGCTTGATCTTCTTGAATTTACTCTTTGATCTTTTTCTTCAGCACTTTTGATTGTTGCTAACGTTTCTTCGGGGGCGAAGAACCTTGATTACGAATCAAACGCAGGAAATGCTTGACTTTTGATGAAGAACGCGTTGGAGATGACAAAGAACATCTTCAAAGGAAAGCCTTGAACCTTGGAGAGAATTCTTCTTCCAACCTTGAGCTCTTCAATTATGTCTTCTTCACTTCACTTCACTTATCCTTTTTTCTTCAACTTATGCCTTGTATTTATAGGCAAAACATGAGAATCTAGGGCTTAGGTGACCATATTTGATTGGTTGATTGAGTGTTGATCCCATGCATCTCACTTTGGTGAGCTTGCCACATGTTAGTCTCTCATTAGATTAAATTAGTAAATATCACAACATTTTATTTATTTAATTTAGGAAATTTGTTTGATTAATTCCTAAAAATTAAATAACTTGACAATTAACTAGTTAAATCCATGTGGCATGTTTTAATTGGCCGTAAATTTTTTTGTGTGACAATAACATGACCCTCTTCTTCTCCTCCAAAACAACAATATCTCTCGTTGTAGACTCAATATGATCATTCTCCTCCTTTTTTCTTGGCTTGAGCATCTTCAATACATTTCTTGACTTCTTTTGCATGTTGCATGGGGGAACCAATAAGCTCAGAAGATGCAGATCTAGCTAGATAATAAGCATCAACATCAGCAAAAAGAGTATCAATAGAGTCCTCAAATGGGATAGATCAAAGCTGTGAGTAGTGTTCTCCATAAGTAATAGACCCTTGACCATGTCATCATGGATAGAAGAAAGATACTTTGTTGGGGTCTTCTTTATCTTGGAAAGAAGATCTCTCCAAACACCTTCAAGAAAAGATCTACAATGGCTGTCAAAAATAGCTCTCCCATCAAATCGAGAAATAGCCGCAACAGAAGGCGTTGGCTCAATAGCATCAGTATCATCCAGCTGATAAATATCCACACTATGGGTAGAACCTGCTAACGCACAATTTGCCGTAGAATCCTCTGAAGCAGGAGATCCAAGCACTGTTTCCAATGCCTAAAAAAGGGAGAGAAGAATTGATAAGAGAAAGAAAGACCAAAAGAAATATATATATATTGAGAAGTATAAACAAACCTTGGCAAGAGCATCATCCATCTACCGATTGGTATCACCAATGCTATCTTGAACAGATTCAGGAGGCATGTCTGACTTCTTCCACTTCCAATGACGATCATCACTCCCATGATTGCTACTGATCAAATCAGTTGGTGGAAGTTCTGGAGTTTTCCGTTTTGAAGAGCTTACGACTTTTCCCTTTTCTTGAGCCTTCAGATCATCATTTCGTACATGAGGAACCACAGCCACAATTTCGCCAAAAGAGTTTCTATAGAGCTGATCCCACCACATCTTCAAACTTGAAGAAATAAACTTCTTAGCATTAGGGGATGAATTGGAAAGAAATGCCTTTGACCCGGACCTTTGCAATATACAAACACGCCATAAACGAAGTCCGGTAGTCAAGTCGGCCTCCCGTATATCCTCGATAAGAGAATCTGTCACCATCTGATAATAACCAAATTGACGGCTAAAATGATAAGGGTTGTATGGCTCAATAAGGAAATGGTCTGTTTGGCGGCTAGCCAAATAACCAGATCGAATTACCATGAAAAGAAACCCACCAACCTCGGTTGTCTTATCACCATCAACATACATAATGTTTTTGTCGTGCATGGTGCAAGTCCAAGATACTTGCTCTCCATTTTGAATCCTTCTCCGAGCTTCAGCAGCATCATAAAATCTAGCCCCTCCTTCACCTGAAAATTTAGTCATTCTCGGGACAAATTTCTTCGTTGGAAAGTGAGTCTTAAAGTAATGCGCAATCCAACTGTAAACAAAATGAAAGGGAAGAGCTATCTGACAGCAGGATGGATCTGGAGTCCTTGATATGGCATTCAAGCCTTTATAAATACTGGTCAGCACTGGCACAGTGAGCATCATTCTCCTCTGGACAACCATAAGACTAGCCATCTTAAATGTCTCCGGACGAAGAAGCGTAGTATCTCCCTCATGAAGGACAAAACAACAAAGCCAACATGCAAGATATGCTGTCAAAAAGGTCTCCTTCATATACCTGTCCTTTACACCCAGCTTAACAAATGGTATTAAATTATCTTCTGTCCAAACTGCAAGTGGTGAAAGGTCTCTCGTACATTGACTAGATGGGCAGCTGCGACTCTTCTTCTTCAACTCTATGCGAGCAGGAGGACATGCATACCTCGCTTTCTTCTTCGACCAAATTTTTGACCACTTCTTAATAGATACTTCACCATGTTGAGTCAAGAGAAGATGATAAACATGGAATAAGTAAACTTCAACTGATAGGAAGAAAACTTATATTCCCATGATAAGTACCAAGAAGCTCTCTAGTACTGGGAATCACCTCATCATAAAGCATCAATAGGAAGTCCAGCTATAACATGCAAATCCCAGATAGAAAGTGGCATCTCACTGTGAGAAGTTAGTAAAGTGTTGGTTAATGGACTTCATGCTTCACAAAATGCCTTGATAATCTCAATGCTTCAGTCATAAAGGAAGAGTGAGGCGTAGATAGAGTCATAAATCTTTGCTTGGCGAAGCTCATCTGCACATCAGCTCAAAATATCTTCACTCCACTCCCAATATCCACTGAAGTATTTGAATTTGCCAACAAAGTCCACATTATCTCGCCATTTGGCATCTACTTGAGAAATACGATACCCCAACATCGGCAGCAAAGAAATATTCTCTTGGGACTGGCGATGAGCGGAGTGAAGTACCCATGCTTCAGACACCTTAGTATCTTAATATCTTCGTGTCCACTCACTTTTATGTAAGGAATTGACGAGCTTTGGCCATGTCTCAGTTATTTGACCAACAAGAGGTCGGTACACTCTCAAACGAATTGCCCTTCCTGGCATAGGTTTATCTCCATCATAAATCCACAAATATTCTTCTCCAAAGATGGTATCACTCCTGAAGTGAATCATAATTCTACAATAAGTGGAAAAGAATTAGAATACCATCTCTGCGGAAGAATATTTGTGGATTTATGATGGAGATAAACCTATGCCAGGGAAACTCGTTTGAGAGTGTATCGACCTCTTGTTGGTCAAATAACTGAGACATGGCCAAAGCTCGTCAATTTTTTACATAAATGCGAGTGGACACATAAATATGAAGATACTAAGGTGTCTGAAGCATGGGTACTTCACTCCGCTCATCGTCAGTCCCAAGAGGATAATTCTTTGATGCCGACGTTGGGGTATTGTATTTCTTACGTAGATGCCAAATGGCGAGATAATGTGGACTTTGTTGATGAATTCAAATACTTCAGTGAATATTGAGAGTGGAGTGAACATATTCTGAGTCGATGTGAAGATGAGCTTCGCCAAGCAAAGATTTATGATTCGTCTACACCTCACTCTTCCTTTATGACAGAAGCATTGAGATTATCAAGGAATTTTGCTAAGCATGGAGTCCATTGACCAACACTTTACTAACTTCTCACGGCGAGATGTCACTTTCTCTCTGGAATTTGCATGTTATAGCTGGACTTCCTATTGGAGGGATGCTTTATGATGATGTGATTCCCAGTGCCAAAGAGCTCCTTGGTACTTATCATGGGAATATGAGTTTTCTTCCCATCAGTTGCAGTTATATATTCCGTGCTTATCATCTTCTCTTGACTCAATTGGGTCAAATTTTGGTCGAAGAAGAAAGCAAAGTATGCATATCCTTCTGCTCGCATAGAGTTGAAGAAGAAGAGCCGCAGCCGCCCATCCATCCAATGTACGAGAGACCTTGCACCACATGCAATTTGGATAGAATTCAATTTAATACCATTTGTTGAGCTGGGTGTTAAGGACAGGTATCGGAAGGAGACCTTTTTGGCAGCATATCTTACATGTTGTTTTGCCCTTCATAAGGGAGATACATGCTTCTTCGTCCGGAGACATTTAAGATGCCTAGTCTGATGGCTGTCCAGAGGAGAGTGGTGTTCATTGTGCCAGTGCTGACCAGTATTTATAAAGGCTTGAAAGCCATCTCAAGGTCTCCAGATCCATCCCGTTGTCAGATAGCTTTTCCTTTTCATTTTGTTTACAGTTGGATTGCGCATTACTTTAAGACTCACTTTCCAACGAAGAAACTTTAATTTTCGGGTGAATGAGGGGTTAGATTTTATGATGCAGCTGAAGCTCGGAAAAGGATTCAGAAGGGAGAGCAAGTATCTTGGACTTGCACCATGCTCGACAAAAACATTATTTATGTTGATGGTGATAAGACAGCCGAGGTTGATGGGTTTCTTTTCATGGCGATCCTATCTGGTTATTTGGCTAGCCGCCAAGCATACCATTTCCTACCCTCATCATTTTAGCCGTCAATTTGGTTATTATCATATGGTGATAGGTTCTCTTATCGAGGATATACGGAAGGCCGACTTGACTACCAGACTTCGTTTATGGCGTGTTTGTATATTGCTTCTTTCCAGTTCATCCCCTAATGCCAAGAAGTTTATTTCTTCATGTTTTAAGAAGTGGTGGGATCAGCTCTATAGAAACTCTTTTGGCAAAATTGCGGTTGTGGTTCCTCATGTACACAATGATGATCTGAAGACTCAAGAAAAGGAAAAAGTCGTAACCTCTTCAAAATGGAATACTCCAGAACTTCCATCAACTGATTTGATTAGTAGCAATCCTGGGAATGATGATCGTCATTGGAAGAGGAAGAAGTCAGACATGCCTCCTGAATCTGTTCAATATTGCATTGGTGATACCTGTCGGCAGATAGATGATGCTCTTGCCAAGGTTTGTTTATACTTCTCAATATATATCTTTTGTTTTGGTCTTTCTTTCTCTTATCAATTCTTCTCTCCTTTTTTTTAGGCAATGGAACAGTGTTTGGATCTTCTGCTTCAGAGGATTCTACGAAAAATTGTGCATCAGCAGGTTCTACCCATAGTGTGGATATTTATCAACTGGATGATACTGATGTTATTTAGCCAACGCCTTCTGTTGCGGCTATTTCTCGGTTTGATGGGAGAGCTGTTTTTGATAGCCATTGTAGATCTTTTCTTGAAGGTGTTTGGAGAGATCTTTCCCAGATAGAGAAGACCCCAACAAAGTATCTTTTTTCTATCCATGAAGACGTGGTCAGAGGTCTATTACTTATGGAGAACACTCCTCACAACTTTGATCTATCCCATTTGAGGAAGAGTATTGGTACTCTTTTTGCTGATATTGTTGCTTATGATCTAGCTAGATCTGCATCTTCTGAGCTTATTGGTGCCCCCATGCAACGTGCAAAAGAAGTCAAGAAATATATTGAAGATGCTGAAAGCCATGAAGAATGAAGAGAATGATCATATTGAGTCTACAAAGAGAGAATTGCTACATTGGAGGAGGAGAAGAAGGTTATGTTATTGTCATTAGAGGAGCATGACACTTCTTATTCAGCTGCGGACAGCAAGATTAACGACCTCAAAGAGGAGTTGCCCAAGATTAATGCTACCTTTAATGGGGAATCTCACAAAAGCTTGAAGAGCTCCAGGTTTCTCGTTGAGAAAGCCCACAAGGTTTTGGAGGATCAAAATCCTCTTGTTAAGAATATTTCTAACTTCCTTTTGTATTTGTCACCTTTTGTCTTTAACATCTTTGTAATGTGAATATCTTCTCAATGGAATGCTTCACTTTTTATGTCTCATTTGTTACATATTGCATCTAACATGACAAACTTGATTACAAAATATGTTCACCATAAATCATGGCTGAACTTAGAAAATCTAAGCTGCCTACATACCCTTTAAAGAGATCAAGTCAATATATAATCCATATAAACAACTTGCATTTTCTTAGATTCGTCGTACCCAGTTTATACTCATGTTGGTCAGGAGTAATAAGCAGTTTAAGCTCGTGTGTCGTGAAGTTGTCTCCATAATTTGAGGGGGAGTGTCGTGCATAGTTTATACTCATGCGGGCTAGGAGTAACAAGCGGTTTAGGCTCATGCGTTAGGAGTTGTCTTCATGATTTGAGTCTTCCATTTTTTCTCCCAACTTGGAAGGATCTTGCTCGTACTTTCTTGTTAAAAGCTTTTGACATGCGTGCTTGATAACACTCAAATCGTTGGTGTGCTTCGAACCTTTTCTCATCAAGAGCTTCTGGTCACCAATTCTTTAACATGTGAAATACCGCAAGTGTACGGATCATATGTAGAAATTTGATG
>JAPKLW010000224.1:57329-119076 GCA_026898455.1 Plectranthus barbatus
CATCAAATTTCTACATATGATCCGTACACTTGCGGTATTTCACATGTCAAAGAATTGGTGACCAAGTTTTTGGCGCCGTTGCCGGGGACTAATGTTGATTTAGACTAGATATTAGTGAAGTGGAACTACTATTACTCTATGCTTTTTATTGTTTTGTTTGTTTTTCTTAAGTAAGAATAAGTGGTTGAATTAGTTTTTGGTTTGTGTGTTGCAGGTGGTATATGTCCACTAGGTCCAAAGGATTGGTTCTAGACCGTGTAAACCCAGAAATCGAAGCTACTTGTAGACGCCGGAATAGTCAAAGAAAACGACAACAAAAGGTGAAAATGGCGGAAAACAATCAACCAAATCAAGAAGCCGTTGTAGAGGAGTTGAGGTTGCAAGTTCAAACTCTAGCCGGGATAGTGTTGCGACAACAAGAGGAACGTGACAGAAATGAGCAGGAAAAAGAAAGGCCAATTCAAAAGATGTTTCATCCAATGGAACACTTTCAAGCTGGGTTTGGAGTTGGAGTGAATGCAAACAATTTCAAAATCAAGCCGGGGCTAGTGCAAATGGCCCAACAAAACATGTTTGGAGGTGGATCGATGGAAGATCCCAATGCTCACCTTATGAATTTCTTGGATGTTTGTGATACAATCAAGATCAACGGAGTGTCGGAAGATGCAATTCGGTTAAGGTTATTCTCTTTCACTTTGAGAGATGTGGCTAAATTGTGGTTTATGTCTTTGGATAGGTCTTCTATTCGAACTTGGGACGATCTCATGTCTAAGTTCTTATATAAGTACTTCCCTCCAAGTAAGACTATCAAGCTTCAAAGTGAAATCACTCAATTCATGCAACTTAGTGATGAAAATCTATATGAAGCATGGGAGAGGTATAGGAACTTGTTGAGCAGATGTCCAAGGCATGGGTTCACCGAGGAACAACAAGTATGTCAATTCTACCGAGGACTCAATTCTACTACAAAAGCTCTTGTTGATGCTTCGGCAGGTGGTGCTATTCTCAATCGAGGTGCAAAAGAAGCATTGAGGATCTTAGAAGAGATGGCTATGAATAGCTATCAATGGCCCGGTGAAAGACAAACCTTGAAGAAGACGGCTCAAGTGGAGACACAAGGTCAATTTGATGTTAAAGCTGAACTTGAAAAGTTAACTCGACAAGTTGCTTTAGCTTTAACATCAAGACAAGAGGTTCCAAGGTTGCTAGGGAGAGAACAACTAGCCTTGACACTTCAAATGGGCAAAACCAAGGAGGAGAGTTGTTACCTTTGATGAATGTTGCTCATGAGGAAACACTTCAAATGGTACATTCTGAGCCGATAGTGGAGCTACCGGAGGATGTACAATATGTGAATCAATATGTAGCTGGAAATAGCCAAAGCACAAACAAGCCATATTTCCCCTACAACAATCAAGGAAGAGGTGTTTACAACCAAGGAGCAAACCAAAGATACAACAATCAAATGGTGAATCAAAGGTACAACAATCAAGAAGGAGGAGCCAATTATTTTCAAAATAATAGGAATCATCCAAATTTCTCTTATGCTAACCCACACAATGCACTTACTGCACCCCCGGGATTCACGGTGTCTAATGGTGAGATTGTGGAGCCAAAGAAGCCTACATTGGAAGAGATTTTGCAAGGGTTCATGAAAAGCCAAAATACAAGGGTGGAGAAGCTTGAGAATGATGTCGGAGCAATTGGGAAGCATATGAAGATGATGGAGATACATATTGGGCAATTGGCAAGCTCTTCCAATCCTCAACCAAATCCGGGAAAGTTTCCGAGCAAGACGGAGGTAAATCCTAAAGACCAATGTCATGCTATTACTTTAAGAAGTGGTTCAAGCTATGAGGGACCCAAAATGCCAAGTGAAGAGGATAATGAAGAAGCAAAGGAGAAGGATGATCAAGGAGTAGAAGTGGAGGGAACTTCTAGCAAGCCTCAAGTATCTCCTAAACCGAGTCAAGAGGGAAACACATCAAATCCACCATTTCCTCAAAGATTGGCCAAGAAGAATTTGGAGGATAAGTATGCAAAATTCCTTGACATCTTCAAAAAGGTACAAATTAATATACCTTTAATTGAAGCTTTGCAACAAATGCCTGGTTATGCTAAGTTTTTTAAAGATGCTATATCACATAAAAGGAAGCATGTTGCATTTGAAACTGTGAATTTGACTGAGGAATGTAGTGCAGTGTTGAAAAAGAAGTTACCAATGAAAGAAAAGGATCCCGGTTCATTTACTGTGTCTTGTGAGATTGGGGGGATTCCATGTGGTAGGGCATTGTGTGATTTGGGTGCAAGTATAAATCTAATGCCCTTATCTATGTTCAAGAAGTTGGCTATTGGGGAGATTAGACCAACCACTATTGCTTTGCAAATGGCCGATAGAACAATTTCTCATCCAAGGGGAATTGTAGAAGATGTATTGGTTAAAGTGGATCGGTTTATTTTTCCGGTGGATTTTGTTGTGTTAGATATGGAAGAAGATGGAAATGTTCCGCTCATTCTTGGGCGACCATTTTTGAAAACCGGGAAAGCACTCATTGATGTCGACAAAGGCGAACTCACTCTCAAATTCAACGAGGAAACCGCAACTTTTTCAATCTATGAAGCAATGAAGTGTGGAGGAGAAAGCCAAACCCGTGAAGAATGCAACCGCATTGACACTCATGCTATAAAAGGGGAGGATAACTTTCTATCTTTATCTTCATTTGATTGCTTTACTTCTCATGTGAATGATTTTAGTGAAAAAGTTGATGATGAACTTGATATTTGTGAAGAAATACTTAATTTTACTAAATCATTTGATGGTAGGAAAAGTGAAGGAAATGAAGAAGTGAGCTATTTGAGCTTACAAAGCCCACAGGAGAGGGAAGAAATGCTAAAAACCGAGTTGAACAAGAAGGATAAATCACCAACTAAAGCACCAGAAGTGGAGTTGAAGCCTCTACCCGAGCATTTGAAGTATGTTTTTCTAGGTGATGAGAACACTTATCCGGTAATAGTATCCTCTAAACTCTCTTGTGATGAGCTTGATTACTTGCTTAATGTGTTAAGAAAGCATAAATCTGCAATAGGATGGTCGTTAGAGGATATAAAGGGGATTAGCCCATCTTTGTGTATGCATAGGATTTTGCTTGAAAATGAATATAAACCTAAGGTGCAACCTCAAAGAAGGCTTAATCCAATTATGCAAGAAGTGGTTAGAAAAGAGGTTCTTAAATTGCTTGATGCCGGAATGATTTATGCAATTTCTAATAGTGAATGGGTGAAACCTACTCAAGTTGTTGCAAAGAAAGGTGGAATGACTGTAAAACAAGGAGAAAATGATGAATTGATAGCCACTCGATTAGTAAATGCTTGGAGAATGTGTATTGATTATAGGGCTTTGAATGTAGCTACAAGAAAAGACCATTTTCCTTTACCATTTATTGATCAAATGTTGGATAGATTAGCTGGGCATGAGTACTATTGTTTTCTTGATGGTTATTCCGGATATAATCAAATTATGATTGCTCCCGAAGATCAACATAAAATAGCTTTTACTTGTCCATATGGTGTTTTTGCTTATAAGAGAATGCCGTTTGGATTGTGTAATGCGCCGGCTACTTTTCAACGTTGTATGATGTCAATCTTCCATGGTTTAATTGAAAATATTATGGAAGTTTTCATGGACGATTTCTCCGTATTTGGTTCTAATTTTGATGTTTGTCTCACAAATTTGTCTCAAGTTTTGAAAAGATGTGAGGAAACTAACTTGGTGCTTAATTGGGAGAAATGTCACTTCATGGTGACGGAAGGTGTGGTTCTTGGACACAAGGTATCTTCTACAGGTCTTGAAGTTGACAGAGCAAAGGTGGTGGCAATTGAACAACTTCCACCTCCAACAAGTGTCAAGGCCGTTAGAAGTTTCTTAGGGCATGCTGGATTCTACCGCCGATTTATAAAAGATTTCTCAAAAATTTCTAAACCTCTATGCTCTTTACTTGTTAAAGATAACAAATTTATGTTTGATGAATCTTGTTTGCAGGCATTTGAGGTGTTGAAGAAAGCTTTGGTGAGTGCTCCTATACTGACTACCCCAGACTGGAACGAGCCATTTGTGCTGATGTGTGATGCTAGTGATGTAGCAGTGGGAGCTGTGCTAGGCCAAAAGAAGGAGAAGATCTTCAAAGTGATTTTCTATGCAAGTAAGGTGCTTGATCCAGCTCAGTGTAATTACACCACCACAGAAAAGGAGCTATTAGCAGTTGTGTATGCTTTTGACAAATTTCGAGCATACCTTGTGGGAACGAAGTCCATTGTCTACACCAATCATGCTGCTATCCGATATCTTTTCTCCAAGAAGGATGCTAAGCCTCGCCTCATTCGATGGATTTTGCTTCTCCAAGAGTTTGATTTGGAGATTCGTGATAGAAAAGGCTGTGAAAATGTGGTAGCTGACCATCTGTCAAGATTGGAGAATCCAGTGCAAGGTGATGACATGAATGTGGCAATCAAGGAGACATTCCCCGATGAATACATTCTCCGAGTTGAAAGCACTGTGGCATGGTATGCAGACATTGCCAATTGGATTGTTGCAAGAGTTCCACCTCAAAACCTCTCAACATGGCAAAAGAAAAAGTTCTTTCATGAGGTGAAGTATTACTATTGGGATGAACCATATCTTTATAGGAGGTGCGCCGATACAGTGATTAGATAATGTGTACCTCAAGAAGATTGGATGAAGATTGTAGAAGAGTGTCATGCATCTCCAACTGGGGGTCATTTCTCAACCAATCGAACCGCCATGAAGGTACTCGCTTGTGGTTTTTATTGGCCCTCTATCTTTAAATCATGTCGTGAGTTTGTGAGTACATGTGATCGATGTCAAAGAATGGGAAATATCTCTAAGAGAGATGAAATGCCACTTAGTAATTCCTATAATGTGGAGCTTTTTGATGTGTGGGGAATAGATTTCATGGGACCATTTCCTTCATCTGGAGGAAATCTTTACATTCTACTTGTCGTTGAGTATGTGTCGAGGTGGGTAGAAGCTATTCCAACATCAACTAATGATTCTAAGGTGGTGTTGAAATTTGTAAGGAAAAACATCTTCACTAGGTATGGTGTTCCAAGGATATTGCTAAGTGATGGAGGTTCTCACTTTTGTAACAAATGGTTGGGAGCTCTTCTTACCAAATATGGAGTGAAGCATCGAGTCACCACAGCTTACCATCCGCAAGCCAATGGTCAAGCCGAACTAGCAAACCGGGAGGTAAAACAGGTCTTGGAAAAGACGGTGCATACAAGAAAGGATTGGGCACTCAAGCTTGATGACGCTTTGTGGGCTTATCGCACTGCATATAAGACGCCAATCGGTTTGTCACCGTACCAACTTGTTTTTGGAAAATCATGTCATTTGCCGGTTGAGGTCGAACATAAAGCTTTTTGGTTTGTAAAGAAGTTGAATTTTGAGTTTGAGAAGGCGGGCCTCGAAAGGAAATTATTGTTGAATGAATTGGATGAATTTTGAATGGAAGCATTTGAGAATTCGAGTTTGTGTAAGGAACGAGCCAAAAGATTTCATGACCTACGTATCAAAGCTCGAGAGTTTATGCCGGGAGATCAAGTGCTACTTTTCAACTCTAAGCTTAAACTTTTTCCGGGAAAACTTCGTTCAAGATGGTGTGGTCCTTTTGAAGTGGCAAAGAGAGTTGGTCAAGGTGCATATGAGTTGATTTCAAAAGATGGGAGTACATTTGTAGTAAATGGCCAAAGAATCAAGCATTACTACTCTCCAACTCAAATTGAGGAGGTGGAATCAATCTCTTTTGCACAACCATGATAACGAGGTATCGTCGGGCCAACGACATTAAACATCGGCGCTTGTTGGGAGGCAACCCAATATTTGTTTACTTTTATTGCATATTAATAATTTTTATGCTTTATTTTGTTGTTCAAGTTTGCAATTTATATTGAAGGTTTGGTAAGAGTTTTCTTATGTTTAAACCTTACTTTTTACTTCAAACTTCGCTCATGTCTTTGTTCTAAGTTCGAAGTAGGGGGTGTGGTTAGGTTTAAACATTGGTTAGGTTTAAACATATTTTGTTAAGCATGGTTTTTGCTATTTTGATGTTTGAAGTATTTTGCTATTTTGATGTTTGAAGTATTTTGAACAATAGTATGCTTTAGTCGGTGAGCTTATGCTTTGATTCACTAGAAGTCAATGATTTAATGCCAATGATGAAGGTGAAAAAGTGTTTTTAAAAATTTTGGGTAGTTGATGAACTCTTGATTGGTTAATTTACATAGCTTGATGTCTTGAATAATTAATTTCCGAGATGAGTAACTATTTTGTGAGCTTTTGAGCCTTTATCTATCGCACTCGATAGTATTTTATTCTTGTGGGTACCATGCTTGCCTAGTTTGTCTAGAACTTGCATTTTATCTTATCTAAAATCATGAGAATTGCTTGAAGTTGAAAATGATTAGAGGCAATCTTTTTTGGAAGCCACACTTATACCCAAACTTTGGTACCATGAATTTCATTGATCCTTTGTATCCCCCATTTGAGCTTGTTGAACTTTTATTCATAACCGGATGATAGGAGGATATAAGGATGTTATTTTAAGGGTATCATTTTAGGTTTATGATGAGAAAATAAATTTCTATTTAAACAAAAGTTGAAGTTTGGGGGTGTGAGAGAAAAAAAAATGAATGAATCTCGTGTTGATTGAATTGAAAAGTTGAAAGAAATAGATCCCTTTTGTGTTAATAAAAAAAAGAGAAGAAAAGAAGCAAATAAGATAAGGCACTAGAGGGATAAATCTTGTTCTTGTTTTGATTTTGGGAGATTCATAATGTTGATGAAAATTATAAGGATTATGGATGGATTGAGGTGGAAGATGACTTGATATGTCATATTGGTGATTTGTTTGATGGATAGTGAAAACTTAGATTGAGTGAGAGTAGCTAACTCAAGCTATTTGAGTTTCGTCACTTTAGCCATATTTCTCACGACTATCGTATCCACAGAGACTAAAAACATGATTCAAATCAAAGTACTAGTTTCATTTTACTTCTATTATCTAAGCAATCATTCATTTGGATTTGATTTTGATTAACTAAACAAGACTTGATTAACATAAACTTAAATTTTTGCCACACTCGTTTTTCTTTTAGAAAATGTGACTTCACGGTCACTTAGATTTTCTCGAAACGAACTCATTGATATATTATACATTAGAAACTGACACTTGTGTCTCATTAGGTGTCACTTCTCGTTTCTAAAATCAATACTCCCTCCGTCCAGTGTAGTCTCATTTCTTTTCGGCACTGGAATTAAGAGTTGTGAGTGTAGTGGAATTAATATTTTATTGGTGAGTATGAAAAAGTTTGTCATTTTAGGGAAATGAGACTATTTTATGGGACAAACAAAAATGGGGAAATGGGACTACTCCTACGAGACGGAGGGAGTATAATATTAATTGCAAAATATAAATATTCATTTATTTAATTAATTAAGCATTTAATTAGCTTAATTAAACCCGGGATATTACATGTTTTCTTCAACTTATTCCTTGTATTTATAGACAAAACATGAGAATCTAGGGCTTAGGTGGTCATATTTGATTGGTTGATTGAGTATTGATCCCATGCATCTCATTTTGGTGAGCTTGCCACAAGTCGGCCTCTCTCATTGGATTGAATTAGTAAATATCACATTTTATTTATTTAATTTAGGAAATTTGTTTGATTAATTCCTAAAAATTAAATAACTTGTTATTTAACTAGTTAAATCCATGTGGCATGTTTTAATTGGTCGTGAATTTTTTGTGTGACAATAGCAGGACCCTCTTCTTCTCCTCCAATACAGCTCCTTCTTCTTGGCTTCAACATCTTCAATACATTTCTTGACTTCTTTTGCACGTTGCATGGGTGAAGGGATTCGTGAACTGAATCACGAAGTCCATTAGTTGATATTGTTAGTTGGAATATCAAAAATAAATTGATATGCCTAAGATTAGTCGTAGCATGCTCCTATTGATTATGCATAAAGGGGTTTATGCGGAATACCTGGATTGTAGAAACCTGAAAAACGAGTGTGCAGAGATTTGATCTTGATCTCTTTTCCCGCGCACAAAGATTAATTCCAAAGAGATAAAAGGAATTAAATATATGAAAATTAATAAATAATTTTTGAAAAATAAGAGGGAGAGAAGAATGAAGACGATCCTCCTGATCTTATGTCTTATCTGTATCCAAACTCCAATCCGAATATCTGGTGAAGATTCCCTTTGGATTTCTTGTCGGTTGAAAAGCTGAATTTCCTCCTCGTTTCTCAGATCTTAGTCGATCACACAGAGCTCCCAAAATACTGGTTTGCTTGTGTTGCAACTTGTGATCTTGTGGTGTGTTGTGATCTGAGAAACTGAGGCCTATTTATAAGAAAATTCTAGACTTCTATTGGGCCTGAATTTTCATGGGCCAGACCAGGGACCAGAATGCAAATAGCAAATAAGGTATATCAACATATTCAACCCAGAATATAATTAATTAATTAATATTGATTCATTCCACCAGAGAATCAATATTGTCCTACCTATTTGCTACCACGTTGTGGTGTAGAGGTTGCATGGGCTTGGTTTATCCCCACATTTAAGGTTACAGACATTCGTTAATTAATTTAAGCTCTGACATGCTATTTAATTAATTAACATCTTATAATCCTGAGTCAATCCACTCAAACATTTTCACTTATGCTTGAACTTAATCAGTCTGCAGAACTTTAGCATAACGAACCTTTTGAGCTGCTCAGGGAATGTAACCATCCTATACTGGATGTGGTTACCTAGTTCCAGTACCAGACAGTCATACACAGAATGCTATCACCAAGATACAGATATGCAGGCTCAACTAGAGCCTTTCACTGCAATTCAAAGTGATACACAATTTGCATATACTTTTGTACCTTCATTTAGGTTTGGGATCTCATCAACCATAGAGATATAAATTCTTTTAATGTCAGATAAAAGAATCGATTTGAAATTAGGTCCTTATCAATGTGTGCCCCACACTAGTATACCAAGTCATTCAAGATAAGATGCTTATTACCGCATATGCTACAGCCTACATCGACAGTTTATCTTGGAATTGTCTCTGCTGTGATAACTGTTATACGATACCCCAGCATTGACAGCAAAGAAATATCCTCTTGGGATTGACGATGAGTGGAGTCAAGTACCCATGCTTCAGACACCTTAGTATCTTCATATCTACATGTCCACTCGCTTTTATGTAAGGAATTGACGAGCTTTGGTCATGTCTCAGCTATTTGACGAACAAGAGGTCGGTACACTCTCAAATGAGGTTCCCTTCCTGGCATAAGTTTATATCCATCATAAATCCACAAGTATTCTTCCCGAGAGATGGTATCACTCCTGAAGTAAATCATAATTCAACAAAAAGGTGAAAGTAATTTGAAGAAGACCAATGAAAAAAAATGAGTTCAGGAAATTAAAAAAAAAAACGAAAGAAAGAAGAAAAGAAATTAAAACAAAGAGAAAGCCAAACAAGTTTCAAGCGCAGCCTTCAAGAGCAACTTCTTGCCCAACAATTAAAATGGAGAAGCCCAACAATCCGACAATCAAACAAAATAAAGAGAAAATTCAAATAAGTTTCAGGCCCAAAAACTAAAAATATAGACTTCTAGAAGTATGAAAATTAAAAGGTTCCAAACAACAATCTATACACAATAAAAAGGGAAATTTTAGCAGCTCAATACCAGTTCAAGACCAGCAAAATTCAGAAATTAAGCCAACGCACAAAAAAAAAATGCAAACATCACCGAGCCTAAAATAAAATCGAGCAACAGTTAATGAAGAAACCCACAACCAGTCCAATAATTAAAAGATGTGAGAGAAGAACTTATTTATTGTAGAAGGCCGATGAAAAGATATCAAAACTCTTGTAAAAAGCTTCCATTGAAGCTCCAATATCTAAGAAAATTATGGAAAGCCGATATGAAAGCTTGTTTGGATACTTAAGCCTTTAGTATGCTGCTTTTGTCTTCATATCGACTTTCTACAATTTTTAAAAAATATATATAAGGCAATTAAATTTCATTGTAACTGCCTTCTCCCCCAAAATCGAACCCTAAATTTGGTTCCCCTTTCTTTCTTTCGCCATCGTCGTTCGTCATAGCCGCACCAATTCAGATTTTTTTTAAAATTACTTGATTTTAATTTTTTATATTTTGATCTGGAATCTAGTTGATTATGTGTTTTCGGATGAATGTAGCCATTTTTTTGGAAGAATTATGTATGCATTTTGGGACGATTTATGCTTTAATTTTGGAATAATTGTGTGTGTGTGTGTGTTTTTTTTGGATAAATTAGGACATAATTTGTCATGAATTATGTGTTTATTCTTTTTGACGAAATATGTGTTTTTTGTGAATGTAGTTGAAAATATGTGTTTTTTTTTTTGGAATTTCTTGCATTTTGTTTGTTTATTTTCTTAATTATGTTTGTGTTAATTGATTGGGTATTTATTTCTTCAGAATTTTTCATGTTTGATAGTGTTACTTTTGTTTTTGGTATTTTTTCTTGAATTGTTTTGTATTGAAATTATTCTTTGTGATGGTATTATATATGTTAATTGAGTGGATTAGAGCTGACATCCGCATATCTGCGGTGCATCCAGTAAAATTAATCTATGCACTAAGGTTTCGGTATTATATAGCATAGAACTTTATGGTCTGATGGAGGTGGTTAGTTGGTGGAACAATTTAAGAATGGGCCTTTTGATAATTCATTAAATTGGAAAGAAAATGGTCCAAGTGTTTCGCAACCACTTTTAGAGCTCTTAAGTTATCAAATTTGGTCTCCCAACCCCTCAGAGTTACGGTATTTTGTTGGCGGGCAGCCTATTCAGATGTAGTAGTTTACCCCTTACTGAAAACATCAATTGAAAAATAGAGCCGTTATTGAAAACATCAATTGAAAAATAGAGCCGTTACTGCACGGCGCACCCTACCCTCGCTTTGTCTCCTCTCTCCCTCTCTAATCTTATTCAATTTTTCAGATACTTATTTAGAAGATTTGCAACCGTGGTTAACACTAATTAAATATTTGATATTTTTATTATATATATATATATATATATTAAAATAAAATTAGATGTTTATATATTAGTATTCATTCAAATTTTATTTAGTTTTTATTTATTAATTTTATATATTACTATAAATATAATATAAATTATTCCCTCTATTATATATCAATATATATAGGGGACTGATCTGGTTAGACTAGACCTTATCATTGAGAAATGAGAACAAATATAGTGTATAGATTTGACAACATCAACGATCCAGATTAAATAAAATCTTCAACAGAAAAATGGAATATTTTATCCTCATAACACAGTCATTACGAACCAAGGTGCAAAAGTTGTGTTATGTTCATTTTATGTATTATATACTTCATTTTATCTCAATTGTGGTTCATTATAAAAATAAATTTGATAAGAATTTAGATGTTACACGTAACATGCATTTTATATTAGAGATTTTTCATTTTATATTAGTCATTCTTCATTTTATCTCAAGTATTGTTCATTATAAAGTGAATTTTGATGTTACACGTGACATGCATTTTATCTTAGCAATTCTTCATTTTATCTAAGTTATTTCTCATTTTATCTCAATTGTTTTTATTATAAAATAAATTCAATGTAATTGTACATCGTCATTTTGTACAATGAACGCAAATCTGCAACCTACATTTTATGTGCACCTTACTGGACTTCCACCTATCGTTCGTTCTATCCAAGTTCAGTTTGAGTCATTTCCGCATCGTGTCAATTCTTATTCGGGGGTTACGATTCTTAGTCCATCAACGAGGATTGTATCATTTGGTATCAGAGTCAGGTTGTGTCTTTCTTTTTCTTTTCCTTTCAATTCAATTTAGAGTCATGCCTTGTCTTGTTTTGTGTGTACAAAAAGGAAATATTGAGTCTTTATTCTCTGTCATCTTTTGTCCTTGTGTCTGAAAATTGGGTCGTATCATTTGGTATCCATAGCCAGGTTGTGTCTTTCTTTTCTTTTCCTTTCAATTCTATTTTGTTTTTTTTTTATATTTCATGAGTCATAATTCTTTAGAGCCTTTATCCACCGTCATCTTTATCGTCGTGTTAATTATTGATCGTGGGCTACGATTCTTTACCCATCCGGTGAGGATCGTATCATTTTGGTTAAATGATACGACTCAATTTTCAGACACAAGAACAAAAGATGACAAATAATAAAGACTCAATATTACTTTTTTTGACACACTAAACAAAACAAAGTAAGACACTAAATTGAACTGAAAGGAAAAGAAAAAGAAAGACACGACTTGACTCAGGATACCAAATGATAAGATCCTCGTTGATGGAATAAAAATCGTAATCCATGAAGAAGAACTGATACGACGCAAAAACAACTAAAACAAAACTTGGATAGAACGAACGATAGGTGTGGAGAGATCCGCAAACTGAATCACGAAGTCGGTTTGCCAAGTTCGTTAATTGGAATATCAAAAATAAATTGTTATGCCTATGATTATACCTAGCATGTTTCTATTGATGATGCATAAGGGGTTTATGCGGAATATCTGGATTGTGAAACCCTGAAGAACGAGTGCGCAGAGATTCCTCTAGATCTCATTTCACGCGCACAATGATTAATTCCTAACAGATAAAAGGAATTAAATCTAATGAAAATAAACAATTATTTTCGAAAACAAAGAGGAAGAGAAGAAAGAAGATCCTCCTGATCTGATCTTCTGATCTGTATCCCAACTCCAATCCGAATATCTGGTGAAGATTTCCTTCGAATTTCTTTCCCGAATGAGAAGTAGAATTTTCCTCCTCGTTTCTCTGATCAGTCGATCACCACAACTCCGAAAATATGGTTTACTGTGTGCAACATATGATCTTGTGGTGTGGTGTGATCTGAGAAACTGAGGCCTATTTAGGAAAATACTAGACTTCTATTGGGCCTGAGTTTCCATGGGCCAGACCACGGACCAGAATGCAAATAGCAAATAAGGCCTATCAATTAATTAATTCTCATATTCAACCCAGAATATAATTAATTAATTAATTAATATTAATTCATTCCACCAGAGAATAAATATTGTCATACCTATTTGCTACCACGTTTTGAGGTACGGGTTGCATGGGCTCGGTTTATCCCCACATTTAAGGTTACAGACATTCGTTAATTAATTTAAGCTCTGACAAGCTATTTAATTAATTAACATCTTATATTCCTGAGTCAATCCACTCAAACATTTTCACTTATGTTTGAACTTAATCAGTCAGCAGGACTTTAGCATAACGAACATTTTGAGCTGCTCAGGAAATGTCACCATCCTATACTGGATGTGGTTACCTAGTTCCAGTCTTAGACAGTCTTTAATTGTTTTGTATTGAAAATATTTGTTGTGATGGTATTATATATGTTGATTGAGTGGATAAGAGCTCACATCCGCACATATGTGGTGCATCCAGTAAAATAAGTCTATGCACTAAGGTTTCGGTATTATATAGCATAGATGTGACTTTACGGTCTGTTGGGGGTGGTCAGTTGGTGGAACAATTTAAGAAAGGGCCTTTTGATAATTCATTAAATTGGAAAGAAAATGGTCCAAAGTGTTTCACAACCACTTTTAGAGCTCTTAAGTTATCAAATTTTGTCTCCCAACCACTTAGAGTTACGGTATTTTGTTGGCGGGCAACCTATTCGATTCTCGGTTGATGGAGTTTGCCTTAGTTACTGGATTTATGTTCGGATGTTGTAGTTTTGATCCATCAATTAGTTATGACCCGCTTGAATTATAGTTTTTAGTTAGTGTTTTGGTGATAAGTCCATTAGAGCGAGAGATTTGTCGTCTAAATTTAAGGAAAAGAGTGTAGATACCGTCCGACATGACTTTTACCTTAAGGTTGCTAATATATTAGCATTATGGTATTTTGTATTGGGCATTTGAAGCGTAATATTGAGCCAGGGAGATTTGCATTAGTTGATCAGTGGCCTATTTGGTGTGATTTTCATGTATATCAGTCATTACAACACTATATCACGTATGTTCCCACCATAATCGTTGAGCTTAGACAGAGCTTTCATCTAGGCGGTCCGATTTGGGCATTGCAGGTAAAATTTTAATATGTTCAGTGCTTATCAAATGTTATTGTTGTTAAATAATTTTAATTAATTGAGGCATTTGTTTTGTAGGTCTGGGTCTATGGGGTCATTCCAATGTTGAGAGCTGAGTGTGCTAGAGTCAAGGACCTGAATGGTATCCTGAGATTTGTGAAATAAAAGTTTATCAAGCCAGAGACCAAGAATTAGCGTACTTTTTTGTTGATTTGAATGTAAGTAATAGTATGTTGTTACTTTTGAGGTTTGATTTATCGGGATAAATGGAGCCCTTGAAATCGTAACAAAAACAACTGATAATAACGAGAAAGCAATAATAGAAAACAATCAATTAAAGAGTATAGAATGTTAGACAACGTGAAGTAGAGTACAAATAGAAGTAACGCAATGAACCAGAATAAGTGGGCGTAAAGAGAATCGCAATTCTGTAAATACGACAGAGTTTCAATATAATTTTTAAGGGAGAAAATCGATACCAAAAATGAGTCATCAACCCCTATTTATGGATGGAAATCAAAGAGAAATCCCTTGGCTGAACCCTAGCAGCCGGCGAGCTCGTGGTCGTCGAGATTTTCGGGATCGGTTAGGATTTACAACGGCTTTTTACTGCCAGGTCTTTGCCTCAATCACCGTTTAGGTTCACGAATGGTGGCCTTTGGGCTGGCTGGGCTTTCGAGTTATCAGTTGAGCTTGAGCCTTGTGGACCTGCCCCCAACACATATGACGTACCAAATATCAATCAATCCTCAAATCTTTGTAGATCTTCCAAACCTGAACTAAAATACTTGTACGGCGGTAGAATGCTTGAGGATAAGAACAACATGTATGGGGATGGATCCCGGTATGAATTCTGAGCTCCGGTGTTCGGTGTATGAATCATAACAATATAAAGAGCCAGAAGTTGCTGAAGCTCGACATTCGTCACCAACAATGATTTTATAAATCTCCCGCTTCAACTACAAGAAGTGTAGTAAATATTATACTCACCATGCATGGATTTCACAAAAAAAAAAAAAAAGATTGAATGTTGCCTCTTAATGCAAGTATGAAAATATTTGTCATTGTTATATAAATCAATCATTTTTGCCCGCCTATATAGTTGCACGAGTCATCCCATTTGTCATTATAGTGAACAACAACAATGCACCAGTTCTCAATTTTAACAAAGAAAGAAATAATATAACGAAGATAGAGAATGGAATGAATAATTCAATTGCGTATAAAATGTTTATGGAACCATGCACTTCACTTCAAATATATAAATTCAAAAAAAAAAAGTGTCGGTGTGGAAGAAAAATAATTGAAGGGTGCACACTTGGTAAAAAAAATAAATTGCATTCATTTAAATTTTCAGCAATTTGGATTCACTTAATGTATGATTCATTTGCATTCACTCATATTTTTGTCAAAAAGTCAATTTTACAGCTATGTAGTATGCATGGACTCATCTAATCGAATTGGACAGATGATTTTTTTTTTACCTTAATATGCAAAGAAATAAAGTACAAAAATTACATTCACTTTTTAAATTTCATAATATTTCAAATAAGATTACATTAGAATATTATTTTAAATTGTTAAAAGAACAACATTTTAAATTGTTAAAAGTGAATTCAAGATTTAATGAAAAAATAATTAAGAAAGTAGGGGTGCGATCGGGTCGCACCCAAATCGCTCCCCCTACCAAATTAATATTTTAAAAAATGGATATGTTGGGGTCGACTGGGTCACACTCGAGTCGCACCCAGATCGTCCCTAAAAATTCTAAAATATATGATAAATTATTTCTAAATTTACAAATACGACCTCAAAAATAGATCTAAATTTAATATGTGTACGACTCAAAAAAAAATTTATCAATGTTTATTCGCGTTCATGCACATATATCTATTAAATTAGTTAAAAATAGAATTTAACTAATATATTTGGCATAAGTGTCAAAATTTTTGTTTTCAAATCATTTTCAAACATGCTCCAATGCAAGTCCTTTACAAGCCACCCCTCGGCTTTGAAAGTCGTTCCTTAAGAACTACTCTAAATTAATAACTTAACAGAACTCTAATCCTTAAGAACTACCCTAAAATTAACAATTTGACAGAACTCTGATCCTTAAGAAGCATCTCCTCAAACTTAAATTTTGTAATAAACACTCACTTCTTCAAATCTTTTGTTTTGAAGGATATTATTAGGTCAGTCCCAAATGTTTGCTTAAAACACCAAAAAGTCATCCTACATCAACATGGATTTGTGCCTTTAGACAACTATGTTGTTTCGAGAAGCAATCTCATTAGCCTTCTAAACATAGAATCATTTATGGAGCTATGCGCTCTTAAAAATACTACTTATAATCGGATCGATCCCTTTCTTTATTCTAAAATTGATCTGTGCATTTCGAAGATCTTTGTACCGGAGTTGATCTTCCCACTCTGATAGTTATCGTATCCCGGAATTAGTCCACCCATTATGATGGTCTATTATTCAGGAGCTTGGTGTATCCATACCAATGATCTCTTATTCCGAAGCTTTGGTACGCCCACTCCGATAATCTTGAATCTTCTTGAATAATAAATGAGCTAGCTATTATTGATACTCAAATCTAATTTGTCCTAATAAAGTAAGACCAAGCTCAAATCCACTACAAAGGCAAAATACTTATCAATTCAGTCAGCACAACAGCCCACCTCAGAGGTATCTACTCAACAATATGCAAAAATGGTTTTACCTCCTACATTGGAGAATGAGCATTGGTATTTTGATCCTTACTCGGAGCTCAGTTAGCTCCAATTACTTGTTTTGTCACTGCATCTATACTCCACCGATTGGTAGCAAACACTTATCCAAACTTTCTAGTCAAGTGTTTTCATTACATGAAACAATGCTTAAAGAGGATATAAAAATCATTCCATTTTCTAAGGAAAAGGGAAGATTTTTGGAAAAATCATTAAAGAAGTGGAGAAAAAGAAAAATCATTAGCATGATGGTGACGGGAACAAGAAATTAACATATAGAATAAACATAAATATAAAGACAACAAAATTAAAATGTAATTTTCCCCTTCAATTGTGGAATTCTCTCCCCCGACAATGTAGGCAAACTTTTGTATCATTCTTCTTTTCTTCGTGCTCATTAATTCCTCAAGACGCAAATAAGTTTGTTGAGAAATCAAAGCCCGATATATGTAATTTTTTATTTTTTATTCAAATACAAAGAAAAGACGCAAATAAAAGGAAGAGATTTACGAGGTAACTGAAAATCAAGATAATCTCACCCTATTTTGTCTATTTGCGGATTGTGAACCTATGAACTTCCAAGAAGCTGTAAAAGAAAAGACTTGGAGAGATGCCATGGATGAAGAAATCAAGGCGATAAAGAAGAACGACACTTGGGAGTTATCCTCACTTCCAAAAGGTCACAAGGCTATAGGTGTCAAGTGGGTGTACAAAGCTAAAAAGAATTCAAATGGAGAAGTTGAGAGATACAAGGCAAGATTGGTAGCAAAAGGCTACAGTCAAAGAGCTGGCATCGACTATGATGAGGTATTCGCTCCAGTTGTTTGATTAGAAACTATTCGACTAATCATCTCTCTTGCAGCTCAAAACAAGTGGAGAATACATCAAATGGATGTCAAATCAGCCTTCTTAAATGGAATATTAAACGAAGAAGTCTATATTGAGCAACCACAAGGCTACGAAGTCAAGGGAGAAGAAGAAAAAGTCTTAAGGTTGAAGAAGGCTCTATATGGGTTGAAACAAGCCCCGAGAGCTTGGAATGCTCGAATTGACAAGTACTTCCAAGAGAGGGGATTTATCAAGTGTCCTTATGAACGCGCGCTCTACATCAAGAATCAAAATGGAGAAATATTGATCGTATGCCTGTATGTAGACGATCTAATCTTCACAGGTAGCAATCCAAGAATGTTTGAGGAGTTCAAGAAGAAAATGACGAAGGAGTTCGAGATGACAGATATTGGACTCATGTCCTACTACCTTGGCATTGAAGTGAAGCAAGATGATAAATGAATACTTATTACTCAAGAAGGGTATGTCAAGGAGGTACTAAAGAAGTTCAAGATGGATGACTCGAACCCAGTTGCTACACCGATGGAAAGTGGAATCAAGTTGTCAAAGAATGAAGAAGGAGAAAGAGTGGATCCAACACTCTTCAAAAGCCTCATTGGAAGCTTGAGGTACTTAACATGCATGAGGCCTGACATCCTATATGCAGTAGGAGTTGTTAGTCGATACATGGAGAATCCGACAACAACTCATTTGAAAGCAGCTAAGAGGATTCTTCGCTATATCAAAGGTACGATAAACTTTGGGCTACACTACTCTGTTTCTGATGATTATAAGCTTGTTGGATATAGCGATAGCGATTGGAGTGGAGATATAGACGACCGCAAGAGCACAAGTGGTTTTGTGTTCTACATGGGAGATACCGCCTTCACTTGGATGTCAAAGAAGCAACTTATTGTCACTCTTTCGACATGCGAGGCGGAGTACGTAGCTACTACCTCATGTGTGTGCCATGCAATCTGGCTTAGAAATTTACTAAAGGAGTTAAGTCTTCCACAAGAGGAGCCAACAAAGATTTGCATGGATAACAAATCTGCCATAGCTTTGGCCAAGAATCCGGTATTCCATGATCGAAGCAAACATATAGACACACGCTATCATTTTATTCGGGAGTGCGTGATGAAGAAGGATGTCGAGTTGGAGTATGTGAAGACCCATGATCAAGTAGCTGACATCTTCACCAAACTACTCAAGAAAGATGTCTTCGTGAAGCTAAGGAGCCTGATTGGAGTATCGGGAAATCAAGTTTAAGAGGGGGTGTTGAAATATAAACTTGATTTGGGCCTTATTAAAAATTAAATAATTTATTTAGTTTAGGCCCAAAGAATAGATCCATTAAGTGGTCTATTCTAGAAGTCACCTATATTTTCTATGGGTAATTCTAAACACAACCACAATTTTACTTAACACAGCCTTTTTATTTTATGTTTACAATTTTACCCTTTTGAAAATAATGCTTTTAATTATATAACCTCCTCAAAAATAAAATCATTCTTTTATATTTTTTTTTACTCACATCTCTTCAAAATCTTTTCGTCTCTTCAAAAAAACTAAATCATTATTTCATACTATTTACCATCATAACTCCCGTTAATTTTCTTGCTCTGTTAAAAGACTTCTATAAAGCCATAGTTTTTCGTCAATTAAAAAGCTTCAATTTAGCCATTACTACACACAAAAAGAGAGAATTCATTTTTCTTCTTTTAAACACAATTTTAGAAACCAAAAAATATTGAAAGATCTTACTGCACAGTAAGAAATGACAAGCAATTCTATTGATGGGATAAACACAAATAGTGGTAAGATATCATGAATTGTTATTATTATTAAATGAATTGGTAAAGATTATGGGTTTTAATTTGCTTGTATTGCCGTTGAATAATGGAGGATTGTTTCCTTATTTCTTCCAATAAAACTTAATTGGTTTGTTACAATATTTGTTTCTTGCAATCTTTTAGTGAAGAATAGAGAAGAAAAAAATTATATGAAAACTCAAAAGAGAGTTTAAATATATAGAAATAGAATGAATAGAATGCAAGACACCACATAATGATTTACGTACAAGATATGTAGACTGTAGATTTTTAAAGATTTGGAGAATGAAACTGTGTAATTAAATGGAGTAACTATTTTTTTTTTCAAATATAGGGCTACAAGGATAGAAAAGTAATATTATACAAAAAATCAATTTTTTAAATGTGAACCCACATTGAGAAAAATTGTGGCTATGTTTAGAATTACCCTTTTCTATTAGAAATATCTAGAATAGGATATTTATATAGATCTCTCTAGAACTAGATATTTATATGGAGTTCTCTAGAAGATTATTGTTAGCCATTAGATTAGAGTTGACATGGAAAAATCTTAACGGTTGTAAACTACTATAAATAGGGGTTGTATGCTAAGTTTGTAATCAATCAAAATCAAAATCATTCTCCAAATACAAAGTAGCCCTCCTTTCCCAAACTTCTCCTATTCCCTCCCTAATTCCTAAATACTTCTCCACCATAAATCTTTCTAATTTCCAACACCATCATGATTTCCCTTAAAACTACCATCCATCCGACAGACAATATAATCCCCAGACTTTTAACGATGGATGACGAAAAAGTCATGATGAATAAATCTAATTCCAAATAGTGTAGCAGCTATACTAATACAAGTCAAAGGAATTATATGTATACATTAGATAAAACATAGTTCAAAACATAATGAAATTTAAAAATTAAAAAAAAAACTAGAGTTTTTATGTTCACTATCAATCAGAAACTCGCAAGAGCCGTTATTCTTTTATGTTGTATCAACATGAATCACTAAAACAAATTCTGGGGGAAAATGAAAACGTAAGCGATCTACTGATAAGTTAGGATTTTCACCAACTTATCTTATTGTTCTTTGACTGTTTGTGTGATGATTTGGATTGGTTTTGTGTCTTTTCGTGCATGAGTTAGTTTTTGTACTTGAAATGTCGTGTTTGATGAATCATGCAGGTTTCTAGTCGAAAAACGGAAGAGTCAAGGATCCAGTGCCCGAGACCTCGTCGATCGACGTCGATCGACGAGGCGTGCTGTTGTCAAGCGATCGACGGAGCAGAAAATGGAAACCCCGTCGACCGAGTCCATTCAGACGCGATCGACGAGGCAAAATATGGAGACGCGATCGACGGGGAACGGACGCGGTCGACGCGCAAGCGGGAAATCCTGTTTCTCATCTGATTTGGAGATAGATGCATATCTAAACCTAGATAATGCTAGATACATCTTTCATGATTATAAATACTCATGTATAATTCGTTTTTCAGTGTGCATACAAGTTTTTAGAGAGAGAATATTAGAGTTTGAAGAATTCTTAGAGTTTTTATGTTTTCTGAAGACAAGTTTCTACGAGAAGATTTCCGGATTCCAGTTTTTATGCAATTCAGGTTGTATTTTTCTATGATGAGTATTAATCTGAATATGTGTGGCTAAATCCCTTCTCAGATTCTAGGGTTTCGAACTATCCATGTATACATGTTTTGATTAATCGAATTATTTTCCCTTTCCCTTCGTAGTTTGTGAAATCTGGTTTTATTCTTAATCTTCAAGTATGTTGGCCACAGCTTAGGATTACTAGTTGAATTCTAGAGACGTAACTGTAATAGTTTTCAATCGAAAGAGACTTTCACAATATAATTTGATTTCTTGTCGTAACTGAAGGAGATTAATTGTAGGAATAAATCTGTAGATCTTTTTGGAGTTAGTTAATTCATCTTGAGACCGAACGGAGATAGGTAATTGACTAATCTACTTTATGAATTGTCAGACAAAGAAGTTCATAATAATTTTCTGATGTTTCACTACGAAGCGGAATTAAAATTGGGAATTAATCAATTTATTCATACATGTTATACTTGATAGGTAGATATCCCTAAGATCTGTGTTTCTCATATTTGATTTCAAAAGCTATTAAATTTTCCTGTTCAGTTTTCGATTCCAAAGTATTGCGATTTCAAAACAACAAAACCTTTTTCATCTGATTTTCCTAATCAATACTTTCAAGAACGCCTGGTCTAGTACTTCAAGGTGATTCGTTACTTCTTTCCCTGAGGGATCGATAATTTTAACTTTGCCGCTGTATTATTAGCTCTGCTAAGTCGCTTCCTAATAATTATAGCGATCATCTACTTAGGACTCCAACAGCAACAGAATTCAATAGATGCCTTCATGGAGGGTATTCCGCCGATTCATCGATTATCAGTATTGGTAATGGCGGAAGACGAACTCAAAAAAAAAGTTTAAAATCATCAATTTTGTTTGCTTGTTTTTTTTTTTTTCAATTAGACTGTGGATTTTGGATTCAGTTTTTAGAGTTCTTTGCTGTGGAGATTGAATTCTACATTTCCCCTAATTTTGTCGGTTATTGGATATGAGTTCTTTGCTGTGAAAATTGAATTTTAATTTTGTCCGTTATTAGATTCTTAGTTGTGATGAGTTCTTTGATGTGCTATGAGTTAGATGATTGCCACCTAAGTTGCCAAATGTCCGAATTTTTATTTTTTTAAATGATTAAATTATATAATTTTATTTTTAAATTTATTGAGATTCATATATTTAAAATAATAAAATATAAAAATAAGTTAACCGATTAGGCATTATCGAAACGTTATACCCTATATGAAGACTTGACTACCACCTAATAAATTTTACAAACATGACTAGACGGCGCCTTCTCATAAAACCGAAAAGAAGTGAACGATTTTGAGATCATTCTAAGTTCTAAGATCTATACTTAATGCTCTCTTATTTGACTACCAAGCCAAACAAAACACCAATGCAAGAAAACAAACAATCTCAAAGCAGTTAATAGGACACCGAAAATTTAACGTGGAAAATCCTTCAATACGAAGATAAAAATCAGGGGCCAGAAGCCACCTCAACAAACACTACTAAAAAATTGCGAATTTGCGACCGATTTGCGACCAAAAAAAAGGGTCACGATTTTGCGACGGACTAACAACGAAATTGCGACGGAATAGAAATTTTAAATTTTGCGATCGAATTTTCGGTTGCTAATCCATCACAAAACTCCTTTTTGTTAATATGTATATTTTTTAGTACGTATAAAGAATGAGATTATTGTTTGGTTCAGTGGTAACGCGCGTGGCGCGCGTCCGGGAGGTGCCGAGTTCGAACCCTCTTGGACGCAAGCCACCAAATTTGATGGTTGGACCGGCCGGTTCAAGATAGTTGGACCGGCCGGTTTAAAACTGGTTCAAAAAAATCTTAAATTTATTTTTTGAAGGAAATTTATTTGCAACGGATTTGCGACCGAAATTTCGGTCGTAAAAATTTTGCGACGGAAAATTCGGTCGCAAATCCGTCGCAAAAATTTGCGACCGATTCAATTTTCGGTTGCAAATTATTTTACGACCAAGGTTTTTGCGACCAACAAAATCGGTCGCAAATCGATCGCCAAACAGCAGTTTGCGACCGATTTGCAACCGATTTTTCGGTCGCAAAAACGCGAATTTTTGGTAGTGAAATGTTTGTTTTGAAGGATATTATTAGGTCAATCCCAAATGTTTGCTTGAAACACCAAGAAGTCATCCTACATCAACATGGATTTGTGCCTTTAGACAACTATGTTATTTCGAGAAGCAATCTCATTAGCCTTCTCAACATAGAATCATTTATGGAGCTATGCGCTCTTAAAAATACTACTTATAATCGGATCGGTTCCTTTCTTTATTCAAAAATTGATATGTGCATTTCGAAAATCTTTGTACCGGAGTTGATCTTCCCACTCTGATAGTTATCGTATCCCGGAATTAGTCCACCCATTATGACGGTCTATTATTCAGGAGCTTGGTGTATCCATACCAATGAGCTCTTATTCGAAGCTTTGGTACGCCCACTCCGATAATCTCGCATCTTCTTGAATAATAAATGAGCTAGCTATTATTGATACTCAAATCTAATTTGTCCTAATAAAGTAAGACCAAGCTCAAATCCACTACAAAGGCAAAATACTTATCAATTCAGTCAGCACAACAGCCCACCTCAGAGGTATCTACTCAACAATATGCAGAAATGGTTTTACCTCCTACATTGGAGAATGAGCATTGGTATTTTGATCCTTACTCGGAGCTCAGTTAGCTCCAATTACTTGTTCTGTCACTGCATCTATACTCCACCGATTGGTAGCAAACACTTATCCAAACTTTCTAGTCAAGTGTTTTCATTAAATGAAGCAATGCTTATTGAGGATATAAAAATCATTCCATTTTCTAAGGAAAAGGGAAGATTTTTGGAAAAATCATTAAAGAAGTGGAGAAAAAGAAAAATCATTAGCATGATGGTGTCGGGAACAAGAAATTAACATATAGAATAAACATAAATATAAAGACAGCAAAATTAAAATGTAATTTTCCCCTTCAATTGTGGAATTCTCTCCCCAACAATGTAGGCAAACTTTTGTATCATCCTTCTTTTCTTCGTGCTCATTAATTCCTCTAAGACGCAAATAAATTTATTGTTGAGAAATCAAAGCTCGATATATGTAATTTTTTATTTTTTATTCAAATACAAAGATATATGTTTTTTTAATTAAAATTTCTTAGTCTAAAAATTAAGAATGAAGAGAAAGAAGAAAGAAAATTAATTGATTTTTATTTTCTTTTATTTTTAATTCTCATGGTATTTTTCGAAAACTCCATTTAAAAAAAAAAAAAAAGGAACAATTGTATTGTTGACCGTTTCTTCGGTTAGAGCAGACGCTTCACCTTTTTCTCTCTTCGTAGAATTGGTTTCGAGCTCCCATTCGATTCTCCCTCTCTTTCTCTCTCTTCAATTTCCCCTAAACCAGAGATTTCTGATCGTGGATTCAGAACATAAATCAAATCTTTCTCGGAAACGGGGAACTGGGAATGGATGAAGGAGGTGGATCATTAAATTCAACCGCGACGGCGTCGGCTGATACGACGTCGTACGCATCGGGCTCGATTCTTTCGAATTATCCTTTGATATCTGCTCTTTTCGCCTTCGTGATTGCGCAGTCAACCAAGGTCATCTCCTCGTGGTATACTTCTCCATTCCTCCTTTTACAGTGTGTCTCTGTTTTTTTTTTTTTTTTTTAATTCGCGGATCCTTGAATGCTATGAACGATGCTGCGGCATTTGGCTGTGGATTTTGGGATATGGCTATTTGTGATTGTGGGTGTTTTTTGTTTCTGGGATTAGGAATCGGATCTTTTATGAATTCTCTGTGTATTTAAAACGATTTTCTTGTGCTTGTGCAATTTCTGTTTTGTTTGTAATCAATTTGCAATGGATGATATTTTGATGATGGAAAGGATTAGGTTTTTGAATGACATTGAAAATATACATTATTGGCTGATTGAATGCACACATATGAACTAATATCAGGACCAGTACAATAACACAGTGCTTTATAGTTGGATAAATAAGATGCTCCCTCTCAAAAATCTAAACTTAAATGCTTCAAAAGGAATATCTTAGCTTAGGATCCGTAGCTATAAAAGTCTTACGACCATAGTAGTCCTGCAGGTATAAGGAAAATCGTTGGGATCTCAAGCAAATTGTTGGCTCTGGGGGTATGCCGTCGTCTCATTCAGCAACAGTTTCTGCTCTTGCAGTGGCAGTCGGTTTCCAAGAGGGTTTTGGAGGATCAACATTTGCAGTTGCACTAATCTTGGCATTTGTGGTATGATATCTTCTATAAGATTGTTACAGACTGGCCTTAAATATAATCCCATAAGAAACGGTTTTTTAACTGTTCTGTACAGATAAAGATGTAGTTTCTGGGGCCATTAATTGTCCCAAAAAAATGATTGAAAATACTTATTTCATCATGTGAATCATATAAGGTCGCCTTTGTCCTTAAATAGTGTTTTCAGAAAGAAAGAAAAAAGGAAAATGCCAAGGGTTTTAGAAGGTTTCTAAGTTTTAGATCTTGTTGTATGGTAGTTTGCTTCTTCTATTTGAAGTGATATAATGCAGTGAATTGTAATCTCCCAAAAGAAGCAGATAACAGTGAAGCTTGTTTACATGCGGAGTCATTATCCAACTAATGCCTGCAGAAAATGCCGTTCACGAAGAAACTTGTATAGTGTTACATATTTCATAATTTGCATGTTGACCCATATACTCGGATTGCCAATCTGCTTAAAATAGTCATTTTCTGTGATTCGTAAAAGGATCAGTCAGCTCTCATTCGGCATATGATCACATGTTCAGTTATATGTATTATTTACATGGTGAACCCTGTGGTAGGTGATGTATGATGCCTCAGGAGTACGATTACATGCTGGACGTCAAGCAGAGGTTTGTAGCTTTTGCATTGTTTTTTCAGTATATTCCGGAAATAACTAATGAAGTGAAAATGTCAGGTTTTAAATCAAATTGTATGTGAACTTCCATCTGAGCATCCGCTTGCTGAGAGCATGCCCTTGCGTGAACTTCTTGGTCATACTCCTCCTCAGGTTTGATTATATTCTTTCCTCGAGACATTTGATCAATTTAAGAAATGCCATGTAAATTGATTGGTATGATTAGTTTATACAAATAGGTCCCTGAATCTCTTGTGTTGCTCTTCAGTCTTCACTATAATACCTTCTGCCGTTAGTCTATTTCTATACGCTCTGGTTGAGTTTTGGCCGGATCGGGTTTATGGAGGAAAAGGAGATTGTAAATCTTCAAGTTAATTTTCTTCTTTTTTCTTTGCATTCCTATATGCTCCATTACCTTAGTAAGTTTTACTGATCAACATGAAAACTTTTGATCTCTGCAGGCGAATCTATATCGTAAATATTTATGTTTATTCACATCTATGTTAGATATATGAGACGGACTATGTTTAGCCACTTTGGATAGTAAAATGAACTTTTCTCACCACAAACATAAATTTTTCCAACCACTTTGACATGCACAACCTTAGGCCTTAAGTAAATCTATTTTGTTAGTCAGTATTTAGTCATGTGTGATGTAATGTTCGAAACTTCGGTTCTCTTGCTTAAAGTAGCCATAGAAACTAGGTTTTTAAATTAGTGGCATGAAAAAAGTTTCTGTATCCCATCTATGAGATTTCAAATTTGGACATCTGCAAAGTTACTGGGATCGTAATATTGTGTTCATTTTTGGTTCAGGTCATCGCTGGTGCAACACTAGGACTGGTCACAGCAGCAATCGGCCATTTTATCTGCAGCGCTACCTCCCAAGCTTGACGATTCCTAGGCGCCGCTGATCTGCTGGCATGGCGACTGTGATACTTCTAATAGTGATAGTCAATACCAGGATACATATAACTCCAAAATTCTTGAAGACGATCGACCACTGCCTCAATCAAGGCTTGCTGCATAAGACTTCTACCAACGAAGATAGGTTAGTTTGAAGTGCATTTCTGGATTTTCCAGTTTATGAAATGTGAATAGAAAAATTGGTTTTAGAGAGAAAGCTACAGTGCAATATATACAACATCAAATATCAGTGATAGAAATTCACCACTTTGTGGATCACTTTTATAAAACAGACATTCTTTACTCCCCCCTCTCTCTCTCTCTCCATTTTTATTTTAGTAGATGGGATATTGGTGTGTACATTTCATTTAAGTTATTTAACTTTGTCCACTTTTTACAAGAACTTCGAAGGAAATCATTATTCGTTTATTGAAGTTGTAAGAATGAATAGTGTAGTAGCAAAAATGCAATAAATATTGACTTTAATAACCTCATTGTATTTTTACCTTGCAATAATGACTTAGATTTAATTCCCTAGAAATGATAAATCTTTTGGCGTCGTAAATTCAATGAACAAACTACTCCTCGGTTCCAATTATTTGGTTCATATTTTCTTTTTGGGTGTCCCATTTATATGGTCCATTATCTAAATTTAGTATTTTTTTTGCATGTGTTTATAAATTTACTTTTATAAATTGAACATAATTAATAGAACTATTATTAATAGTTATTGCTAAATAAGAGTAATTAATGTATAAATGAGTTTTGACATTCGAGCAAGTTAAAATATAACCAAATAAATGGGACGAAGGGAGTACTTCTGAACGGAGGATATTTATATTCCTCCTTGCAATTTTGAATGTAATCACAGCTTAATTTTATTTATTTTTTTTAATTCCACCGAAAATTTTCTATTATATGTCGAATTTATAATTTATTAGACAAAGATAACTGCTTGGAACCTAAGTTGGGAACATCCCAGCTTAATTCTTGGGCAGCATGTGATGGCAGGTGCACTGCAATTATCTATATATTGTAGCCTGTAGAGGATTAATTTAGTCATACATTTCTTATAGCATTTAATTTCTCAAAATATATTTAATATTATAATGAACACCCTCAATAATACACGAGCCTTGTAAGCATAAAACAAACACAAATTTCTTGCAAGATTTTGGAGGCATGCACAAAATGCACATGGCCCCCCTCTCTATAACCTAAATTCCGATCCATGGAAATGTTTTTTTTTTTTGTTAAAAAAAAAAAAAAAAAAAACTCATGCACATGATTTCTCTGATGAATTAATCATAGAAAAATCAGATGCTTTTAAATTATTGAAATGAGGTTTTGGTGAATGAATGAATCCAACTCTGTGTCCTATCATTTGCTGGTCGATTCATTTGGCATTTCTTGCATATTCATGTTCAATGCAAGAAAATTTATTTTCTGACTGGATTAGGAAATTAGATAATTGTCACTCTACATGCCAGCTCTTGGATTTGATTTATTTAAACAAATGAGTCCACGACGATGATAATTATTACACCATTAATAATTTTTGTGTCCAATCCAAGCAAAGTACAAATTCACCAAGTGGATGATGAGTATTGCTGTAAAAATCGCCTCTTATGTGTTATTAATTAAAATATTTAAAATGTATATATACTTTCTGAAATATATAATTTCAAAATCTTTCTAAGAAAATAATATAAAAATCCGTCATAGATTTGAGGGAAAATATGGAAACAGGAAGTTTAATAAATTAGAGAATTATATTACACATTTTTCCTGTTAGGATATATATCACGAAGTTCTGTTAGGAAAATTTATCATCTATCTCAATTGTTAAGGCTATCCACATCAATGATCCATTCGTGACTCAATTGTTTAATAAAATACTACTCCCTCCGTTCCGGTCAAATTGTCCACATTTGACCGGGCACGATAACAAATGCATGTGAGTGGTAGTGGGAGTTAGTGGGATGAATATTTTATTGATAAGTGTAGAGAATTTGCTATTTTAGGAAAGTTGACTAATATTGTGGGACAGACGAAAAAGGAAATGTGGACAATTTACTTGGGACGGAGGGAGTATTATTTTTCCATCCATCACACAACCTACAACTTAATATTTTTTACATTCCCATCAATTACCTCAATCCAACCTAACATTTTAATTAAAATATTAATTTCTCTCTTTTTAATATAATATAAAACTTAAAAAGTATTTTAAATTTGTCATTAAATAATTATGCATAAGAATTCAGAATGTATAAGAATAAATAATAATTACAATAATTAATACAATGAATGTCGTGTCATGCATGGGATTATAAAGAATAATTAATAAACAAGTACATGAAATTATAAATTACATATTCAATTATATTATATAAATTTTTTTTTAAAAATGTAGCAATGAATGTGATGAACAGTGAAGTGAAGGGTGGATTGTGTAGCACTTTATATATTATTTATATATTTATACATTAAGAAAAAGTGAAACGTATCATGCATGGGATCAAAGTTCTGAAGAGTTGTCGGAGATCGGTTGAAAGACTTAAGTTGAGAAAGGTTTTCAATTTTTTTTAAATATTATTTTAAGCATTGAGTTTTGTGCAATCCATGTGAAAAATCATTTGTGTGTGTAGTCTAAGTGCCAACAGTGACATGGTGTTGATTCTATGCCATGTGGCACTAACTATATGCCAATGCCACCTGACATTGACGAGACTTTTTTTAAAATTAATATTTTTAAATATAGTATTATTATATATTTTAATATTGTAATTTGTTATTCAATAATTTTTAATTATAAATACAAAATATGTATTTTTGTATTAGTTAATAGTTATAATATTACGATGAACATTACTGCCAAGTTTATTTTTCTTAAATAGAAATTAATCATTCATGCATATTCATAAAATAAAATAATTATTTGGATATTATAAGTTGGTAAAATATTCATCGTATATTGTAAATGCAAAACATATATTTTGTATTTACAATTAAAAATTCTTGAATAATAAATTATGAAATTAGAATATATAATAATATTATTATTATTTAATAAAAAATTATTTTTAAAAAACTATTATAAAAAATAAAAATATTAATTTAAAAAATGCCAAGTCGCTGCCACAACATACCAAGTCATTGTCACGTGGCGCTTATGGCTGAGTCATCAATAAATTATAAACTTCCCTAAGAGAAGTAAATTTTGTGATATATTTATGTGTGATATAATTCTCTTATTTATTAAATTTTATGATATATTTTCTATTTTCCCTAGATTTGATTATGATATATGTTGGGCCCAAAAATAATTGGGCTGTAAGAACCAAGCTCAGGCCCAGTAGTGGCGGCAACGGCTCGAAAGGAGTTCACCTCCCAAGCTACTTCAGACTCGCCTCTCGGGACAACTCCAACTGACCACCAGCAAGGTCCGACTCCCGGACAACAGCACGACCCCAGGAGCTCCAGAATCACAACCTTTAGGACCAAGTGTGGAGCTTCAGTACTAGTACACGACCTCCCACGAAGATGATAGATCCAAGCCCCGAGATGCGTGGAATTCGGAAGGAGGTTGAGAAACTGCACGCCAACGGCCCCCGTGAAAGTCGGAACCATCTCCAAATACCTCGCGCCGCCAACGGATAGGACCTTTTGCGCAGCTGAAACCCTAGCTCTAGGAACCCGGAGAAATCGCAGTGACCGTACGCCAACGGCTCCCGTAGAAATAGGAACCACCTCCTAACTCAGCTAACGGTCCCCCTTGAGTTATAAAAGGGGCACCAATAGTTCATTTTCGTACACATTTTTTACTTCATACACTTGTCCGCTCAATTTAGTCTAGCCGTATACTTTCATTTTGAATAAGATATCGTTACTTTGCTTTTTCTTTTCGATCATATTCCATTTGAATTATCACAACTTCCAAGGATTCCTATCCAATCACAAATCAAACCTCAACAATATCATCTACCCAAATTTTGGTTTGAGGAATTTTATAATTTTATTTTACTAAATTATAACACACAAACACAAGAGACATCACACTGTATGTTGCCCATCCTGGCCATGTGAATAATCAGAAAAAATAACATCCCTTTCAACCTACTAATAATCTATACTTTTTTCCAACATTGTTCTGAATTCCTGTCACATGTCTCCCTCTTTATGTATGTTCTCTATTAATCTTAAATACATTTTGTGTATTTTTCATTACAATAATCTTGTTTCTCTCTCATCACACAATAAATATAAAATATAGCTCATGCCATAAGCAAAAATCAAGAAAGATTGTTTTCTTTTTTCTTTTTTTTTTTTTGGAGGGAGAGCAGTTGGATAAGTTTGGAAAAAGGTAACAAATTTATGTAAGAAAAGGTGACAGAAAGCAATAGTGTCTATGTCTATGTAGAGTTTGGCAGTATTTTATTAACACCACCTTTTTTTAAGATAGTTAGATTACTTCAGCAGCTGTGAGTTGTCTCTATATTCTTCACACACAAATTTAGGACATGCATGTTATTCTGTAAAGTAAATTATATACTCGCTTCTTTCCACCATTGGGTGGATCTGAAGTTTCCATCTTCTTTCTCTCTCTCATTCGCCCAAGCAAGATTTCATTCGCTTTTTTTGGTTTTCAAGAAATCTTGGAATCTGTGTGATTTTTCCTGTTCATGATTATCAAGGGGATTTAGCTGGTTGGGAGTTGCTAAATTGTGGCATGATTTGATGATTGAGAGCCATAGAGGGACAAAGGGTGTTTGACGAATTGCCTCAGAGGAAAATCAGGTGACAGTTGTATGATTTTTTTAAGTCCAAGAAGAGCGGAGCAATGAGCCGGCCATCACCTCACCACCGTTCATCTCTAGGAAAACCAACGCCATCCAAATGGGATGATGCTCAGAAATGGCTAGTAAACCTTTCCCGAGGGGAAAAGATTCCGGCCAAGGCCTCCCCGCGCAATTCAAACGCCGATGACAGGCGTTTGATTGCGCCAGCCCCTAAGAGGGACTACGAGGAGGATGAGGCTGGATACGGGGCTGAATCAGCCCCGTATCCATCCTCGAATGGAGGCGATAAATACGTCGTGGAAACGAAGAATGTGGAATGTGATGATCAGTCTCTGTGGAGGAGGAATGAGGCTGTTGTGAGAGCTATATGTTTGAGAGATATGGGAACAGACATGACACCAATAGCAAGCAAAGAGCCATCTAGAGCAGCTACTCCTATTCGGACTATTAGCCCTGCATCATCGGCAGCATCTAGCCCGATGGCTCGTAAGACTGATCGAAGCACTGGGTTAAACCCGACTCTGAGAGGAGAGGAATCGGGCAAGGCCAGTGGTTCGACCAGTCATATGAGCCGGGAGGGGCGAGAGACGAATGAAGTTAAGGTGAAGCCGGCTGAAATCAAGAATCCCCTAGAAGCCAGAGCTGCTGCTTGGGAAGAGGCAGAACGTGCCAAATATATGGCAAGGTGATTTTTTCTTTCACCATTTTTATTGATCTTGATTATCCTCATCATCTATGGATAGTTCCTGAAACTTCGTATTCGCTCGATTTTCAGGTATAAACGCGAAGATGTGAGGATCCAAGCCTGGGAGAATAATCAAAAGATGAAGGCTGAACTGGAGAATCGTAAACTAGAGGTAGTAATATCCCATTTCTATACTATAGGACTGTCAATCCGTGCATGCCGTATCATTATCGTGCACAATAGCCAGTGGCGCATTTAGAAAATTTTTATAATGTGACGGAAATTTTTTCAATCCATTCATATCATATTTTTTCTTATTTTCATAAAATACCAGCTCACGATACTAAAAAACGAAAAAAAAAAAAAAAAACCGGCTGGGGGCTGGAACCCCCTAGCCCCAAGATAGATCCGCCAGTGACATTAATAACAATACTATAAATCAAATCAAATATGGTTAGTCAATGATTTATTGGACATGAATACAAACACAACACGAATTCGATAACATTCTTGTTTGAAGACGGAATAAAAAAGAGTAGTATTATCTTTTTCAAGCATGAGCTTGAGACTAAGCATTAGATAAGTTGAGTCATTATCCAATTATGAAACTAAGTTTACAATGTCAATTATGTATGTTGCCATAATCTTGCCTTCGTGTACAATACTAGGTTAAGGTGGAAGAATTAAAATCTCGTGCGGAACAGAAGTGTAAGAGCAGAATAGCAACAACACGGAGGGTAAGCGAGGAGAAACGTGCAGCGGCGAAGGCTAAACTCGATGCAAAAGCAAGGAAGAGTTGGGAGAGGGGTGAATACATAAGAAGAAATGGACATCTTCCCTCTTCTTTCTCCTTTAAGTTGCCTTCTTGCTGCTGGTAGCTCCACAATTTGTGAATCACTTCTTTTTAGTTTATGTTTGTTTGTGTTCAACTAAATCTATTCTAATGCATCATTTGCCAAGTTTATTGTTTATTTCTTGGGAAGGTCTTGGTTTAGGCAGGCCTAAACGATTTAGGCGGGTTTTATCCATTAACCCAAGCCTAAATCCATATAATATACCCTAATTAGGATTAATAAACCCTAATTGAGATGGGTCAACCCATTTGGGTAGGATAAAACCCGCCTAAACCATTTAGGCCTGCCTAACACAAGTTTTTGCTTCATTTCTTTTATTTTTGGGTCACATTTTGGTACCAAAATTTCTTGAATTGTGCATCTATTGATGCTTCGGTCAACTACGAGTTAATCTTACTTTAATTTAGTTAAGCTCGATAACTCGAATTTTATTTGAGCTTAATTTAGTAGAGTTTGAATCCGAAATAAAAATAAAGTTATACAAAATAGAAATGAATTTAAAGTTTTAAATAATCACATCAACGATTGGGATAAAAGAATATTGGAGTTTTATCGATCTAGAATCAGAAAGATAGTTTAATTATCGATTCAGGACCCAAAAGATAAATTCTCAATTCAGGACCTGAAATATCACAAAAATTCTCAATTCAGGACCCGAAAAATCATACAATTCTCAATCCAATACCTCAATATCAGGTCCTGGATTGAGAATTGTTTGATCTTTCGGGTCCTGGATTGACAAATCATCTTTCAGTCCTAAATTGATAATTAAACTATCTTTTAGGTCCTGGATCGACAATTCTCCAAAAATATATTAATATTTATAAAATAAGGATAATGTATATGGCAATTGACACTCAAGCACAATATATTTAAAGTAATTAAAAAAAATTAAGCCACAATTGATTTTTGAAATAAATAATGTAAATTTATTTATATTTAACATGACTTAACTTTAGCCCCAAATTCACTTTGTAATTTAATAGATACTCCCTTATTAATTTTCTTGTTTGGTTTGAGCACAATAATTAAAATATATGAATATAGAATGAGTTGAATGAGATTAATATCATACTATTAAGTGTAAAAAAAATATCATTTTTATAAATCAGACAATTAAAATGGGACGTACTAAAATGAAAAACTAAACAATTAAAATGAAACGGAATGAATATAATGTATGAATTATACATGAGAATGAGATGAATAAGAACCCTACTACGGAGAGAGATAACATAAAGCTTGCTTCATAATTAAATGGAATACAAAATAAATGATCAATATAGAAAAGACGATTGTTTCCAAAAATATATTTACATACATGCAAGTTAGTCATTCTAACCCATAAAATAAATATGATTGTAAAAATTATTAGTCGATTAATTAATTTTTATATTAAATAATTATAATGCATGTTTATTAATAATTAAAAATAAAAATGATATAAAATTTAATTATTTTTAAAAAATTATAAAAACTGGCTGCCTGAACAAAATAGACAGTTCTAAGCCACCTAAATGGACGCTTAGACGATCTAGAAAATATCGATTACTAGTCAAATTATGTAAAGGTGAAGATTTTTAATTCGATTAGGAATTACTCCCTCCGTCCCGCTAGAATAAGCCCACTTACCGAATTTGGCGTCCCAATTGCACATTTCCAAGATGACAACTTTTTCACTCACAATAATAAAATATTTATTCCACTAACTCATTCTACACTCACAACTCTTAATTTTCGTGCCGAAAAGAAAGGGGCATATTAAAATAGGACGGAGGGAGTACTAATTAGGAATTATGTGGGGCCTAAACCATCTTATATGGAATTTTTTTTTTTAAAAAAAAAAAAATTGGGATTGGAATAGATGAAAGTGAGTTGAAACGCGGGCTTTTAGAAGTGTGTGGATTTGAAAGCGAAGGCCCAAATCCAAATCGAGATTAATTAAATAGGAAAAAAGAAGCAATTATTAGACTCTCTTTCTACGCGGAGGCGACTCATCTCTTCTCTTCTCTTCTATATTTGGCTGTTTCTCCGCCGCCCCCAGATTTCATCGCAAGAGAATATATCGAGCGCCGCCGCTTGCTTGGCCGCTATAATCCTCTCCGCTTTATTTGATTGGTAAGTCCCTGATTTTGGAGTTCTTCTCTGTGGGAGTTACCGGACTGAAGAAGATTTCTAGCGCTTATATTTCTAGGGCTTTCTGATTCGTTCGGCGATTCTCGTTCGATATCTGGGGTTTTTTTTTTCTGTTGCAATTGGTTTGGTAAGAAAAAACAAAAACCGAAAAAAAAAAAAGAATTGTTGATTTGCTTGGAGGCTGGCGAGTGCTTTTTAGGTTTCCGTGTTGTTTCAGATCTGTTTTGGGGTAAAATCATTTTTCTGTTTTTCTTGTTTTTAATTTGATTGTCTGTTTGAGGGATTGACTGAAATTGGGGTATTAGGGTTTCTTTGTTGAGAAAAAACCTAATCTTGGGGAGTTGTTTGATTGATTGGGGTTTGGGTTTTCTCTGTCAACGAATTCAATTAACCCGACACTTATGGCTGCTGGAAAATATGGTGGTTACAGAGATGATGAATATAGGGGCCGGGAGACTGATTTTGAGAGAGCGAAGAAGGAAAACGGGTATAGGAGAGGGGATTATGAACGGGCTAGAAATGGAGCTCGGGACTACGATAGGAGTCACCTACGGGCTAGGGGTCAAGATAGCATGGATGATGATATGGGGAAGGTCAGACGGAAGGATGTGATAGAAAGAGAAGTGCGGAATGGTGGATACCACTCCTTTTCTAGTCGTAGTGATTCTGGAAATAGTGGTGGGAGTGGTCCAAGAAAATGCGAACCTGCAGTAGGTGCCATGGATCGAGAGTCTGGAGAGCTTTATAGTGATGGGTCTGACGAGGCAGTTGATTCAGGAACTCAAGTGAATATAGAAACCGAGTTTGAAAATATGGATAGTTCTAATCATGTATCTCCTGTGCAGAACAAGAAGAGGAAATTCTCACCGATTATTTGGGATAGAGATGATAGGGATGCTAGTAAAGCAATCAAAAGTAGGAGTACTTTGGATACTACCAGTATCATTCCATCGCCTGAACGGGTCATGTCATATAGTCAGTCACCTTATCCTAAACCTAGTGCAGATGACTACCCTAAGACTTCAGGTACAGATGATGGTGTTACAAGGTTAGAACCATCTCCTTCTGATGTTGACTTGAGATGTGGTGCTGCTGAAGTCCCTGCTGAAACAATGTCCTTGCAACCTGAAGGAGTTCAGTGGGTTAAGAACATGGAAATGGGGGAAGTAGATGAAGATGATTATGCTCCCACACGAACCATCATATCTTCTCGTTGGGCTAACGATGCTGAATCTCCAGCTGATGAAGGTGAGATTTCTGACTATGAAACTATGCCTAAACTGAGGAGCAAGTCCAGTTCGGAGTTGGGTGATGCAAGGGAGCATAGTAAATCAATAAGTCCAGAAATAGGGCAGATCAAAAGAGAAGGTTCTGAAGGGACGGCTAGAGGGAGATCTTCAGGATCAGATGAACGTATTAGGTCTTCCAGCAGAGATAGTTACCAAGAGAATGATGACAATAATGACTGTATGGAGATTGATATTGATCACAATCGTGATGGTGCTAGTGTTCATGAGTCTGAAACTGAGTATGAGGATTATCCTGGGTCCCCTAGTACACCAGAGACCGCACAACCCTTGCAAAGGAGCGTTAATATGCTTCAAGGTTGCAGAAGTGTTGATGAGTTCGAGAGGCTGAACAAGATTGATGAAGGTACTTATGGGGTTGTGTATAGGGCCAGGGATAAGAAAACTGGAGAAATTGTTGCTTTAAAGAAGGTCAAGATGGAGAAAGAGAGAGAAGGATTTCCTTTGACCTCACTCAGAGAAATAAACATTCTTCTTTCTTTTGATCACCCTTCAGTTGTGGATGTCAAAGAAGTGGTTGTGGGGAGCAATCTTGACAGCATCTTTATGGTCATGGAGTACATGGAACATGATCTAAAGGCATTGATGGAGACTATGAAACAACCTTTTAGTCAAAGTGAAGTGAAATGTCTGATGCTCCAACTTTTTGAAGGTGTCAAGTATCTTCATGACAATTGGGTGCTTCACCGAGATCTGAAGACTTCCAATTTGCTTTTAAACAATCGCGGTGAGTTGAAGATATGCGACTTTGGTCTCGCTCGACAGTATGGGAGTCCATTAAAACCGTATACTCATTTGGTAGTTACTCTTTGGTACAGGTTAGCATCAATTTATTCACGCTTTCTCTAGTTTATGCAGATCCATTATTTGTTTCTATGAAATTTTGGGGAGGGCATTTTACTGTTGTTTTTTTTAATTGTATGGTTTTGAGCTAGCACTCCATCTGTGATTTTCATTATATTGGCCATCTGCCTTGTATAGAAAACTAAATCATATGTTCTCCTTCAGGGCACCAGAACTTCTTTTGGGAGCCAAACTATATTCCACGGCAATTGATATGTGGTCGCTGGGGTGCATTATGGCTGAGCTATTATCAAAGGAACCACTATTTAATGGGAAGACTGAGGTTGAGCAACTGGACAAGGTAATTCTATCTTAAGGGCTAAGGCTTCATTATTGTGTTTCTTACCTGTTCTTGACAATTAATCTGATGCAGTCTAACTGCTTTTTGGATGAAACTGCAGATATTTAGGATTCTTGGCACTCCAAATGAGGCAATTTGGCCTGGGTTTTCAAAGCTCCCTGGAGTGAAGGTGAACTTCGTCAAGCATCAGTGAGTGTCCATGTGTTTTTTATGCAACTCAGCATTAGTTGATCCCAAAATTTATGTTGTCTTCCTTTTGCCACTGTTTCCCAGGCTTCCAGCTTTGGGTGATCTGGTGTGGCTTTCAGGCCTACATTGGTGACAGTTTTATTTACTTTGAGTTAAATTTTATTTGCCTTTAACCACTTCCTTTTTGTCTCAGGTACAACCTACTGCGTAGGAAATTCCCAGCAACATCTTTCACTGGGTCGCCTGTTCTCTCTGATGCTGGGTTTGACCTCCTAAACAAGCTTCTGACATACGACCCTGAAAAGGTTCACATCAGTTTATTTAATTTTCATAAGATTGAATTTCCCTACCTTGAGTATCTAATCATGTTAGTGAATACCATGCAGCGTATCACTGCTGAAGAAGCTCTCAATCATGAATGGTTCCGTGAAGTTCCTCTTCCCAAGTCTAAGGAGTTTATGCCTACTTTTCCTGCTCACCATGCACAAGACAGGTATTTTCTTCTCATGGTGTTTGATTTGCTTTAAGTTTAGAATATTTACATAGATTCATTTTTTAATGTGATCGCAGGCGTGTGCGGAGAGTAATGAAGAGTCCTGACCCATTGGAAGAGCAACGGAGGAAAGAGCTACAAGGAGAATTGGGCACTGGTGGTCTTTTTGGCCAATAGCATCATTTACTGCTTATCACCTTTGAGTAATGCAATATTAAACAGCCACAATTGAGGTGAGATACTGGCAAAGGGAAGTTTCATTGTTTCTCAGGCTATCAATTACACTTCTATGATAGCTGGCAGATACCTTCGATGAGCTAGGTGGACAAAAGGATGCCTGCCTTGGTCTATTTTCATGAATCACATTTGTGGTCAACTTTCTTCTTTCTGCTAACAATAGGAACCCATCTCGGATATTCTTGCCCAGAGTGATGTGGCATTAAGGCATATCCTGTTAAGGAATCATTCTGATTGGTATCATGTATGTAACATATATCTTAATGATCTCTGTAGACATTTTTAAATTGATTTCAACTACAAAAGTTTGGTTTACTTTCACATTCTTAGTGCTATAGATTTTGTCCTCGTATTGTGCTTGCACGAGATGTTATGTGAAGTGGAGGAGACATAGCTTTTCATTTCCATTGACTATGGCAGAAGTGAAGCGATTTAGAGGTAATTCTTAATCTGATTTTATGGATGTGAGGATATGAGGTTGCTTCGACACCTTGTCTAACTGCTGTGCTAACTTGGTTTATACCGATTTTTCAACCCATAACTTCTGGATCAGGGTTTTATATTTTGTTACGCTACATTGTTCGAATAGCAATTTAGGATTATTTGTTATTTTTTGTCCATGGGGAAGACTATTGGCTTTTTTTTTTTTTGTTAAATAATAAAGTGGTGGATAGAGCAAACAATGAATATTTTGCAAATTGACTAGTTTGAAAAATGCTGCAAACATATCTTGATAACACAATTATGTATGGTGACATATTGGCTACAGCAGTTCAAAATCCTATTTTGTGATCCTTAATTTTCTTTTGAAACCAGGCAGACCAAATTGCACATTTGTCACTTGGTCTGTCCTGAAAATGGAGGAACCTTTTCTAGTTGTCAGGTTTCATTTTTGCGTTTTGTGTGTGGAAGGGATTAATTTTCTGATTTTTGGACTCCAGATGTCAGAAACACAATAGTGCCAATTGGTATAAATGCCAAATCCACTTAAATTTGGAGTAAGTTGAAGGTAGTTCCCTTTTTTTTGGACCGTTGTAACATTCATCTGCAATATCATTGCAGCATCCCCAGCTTGATTGGTTGATGGCTACGACTTGGCACTAAAAGAAATTCAAAAGTTGTTTGACAGCTTTACCTTGTTCACCCTAAAGTTCCCTTGAGGTACATGGCTAACTCTGTTTTTCATATCCTTCTACCTGATTTGTCTAATCAAATCTTCTCCAGTAGTTGTGCTTTGCTGTTTGTTGTTCCAGCGTTCTGCTTTATATAGGGTGCTTTTCCTTATTTTGAACCAAAAATTCTGACCTCCTTTTCTATGGATATGAAGATTTTTTGGCTAGTTAAAGCATGTTGATTATTGGATATGAAGAATTCCAAATTGTCCATTATAACATGCTTCCTAGCTCTCCACATTATTATCTATTTCCAAACTCAAAACATTTTGAGATCGTTTCAGCAATTGTTGTTGCTGTTTTTTCTTGAAAAATACGAGAAATGACCACCATTTGAGTCTCTGTGCTATCCAAGTTGTTGTTCCTTGCAAACTGAAAAGGCAGGTCTTCCTTTAATTGCAGTTTCTCGATTCTCATATTGTGCATTGCTAATTGAGCAGCAAAACCCTGTAAGTTATCGGTATCCTTAATATTCGACTCCATCGCTACTTCACTTGAGTGGCTAAGTTTGCAGATCAAACCTTGGAACTGTCTTCGCGCTGGACTGACCGTTGATAGTTAAGCTGAACTAGAATTTCTCCAACCCCCCTCTCTCTCTCTCTCCTACTACTACTACTACTGGCTGTGATTTGTGTTAAACTGAGTTAGCTGTTATGCATTCCTCACCTTCCATTTCATGCTTTCCTCTAATAATCTGTCTTATCTTGGTCGTCCTCACTCATCCAGCCCCCATCAGAGGAGAGTGGCTGAGCCACCACCTCCGCCTCAACATTGGTAACGGCTAAGTGGTTCTGCTCTGCAGCTGCTGTAACCAGCTTTGTTTCTCCGCCATTGTCGAATGAGTTGAACACTTGTTTGCAGTAGCTCCTAAATTATGAAAGATATTATTGTTGAGGGTGTATAATACGTGTTCGTGAGATTTTCCAAGTTAAAAGAATCTCGACGCATGATCAATTTATGATTCGAACAAAGGATTATGGCAAGAAAAATTAAGAATCGTCCAAAAATCCACCAAGAAAGTGTATGTGCCAATAAAAAGAAGGAAAATTTTTTAGAAAATTCCGACTCTCTTTTCATTTTTTTAGTCTAATATATGGAACATTTAACCCAAACAAAAATTTTCCATTCTTAACGTTTTACTTTTCAACTTTGAAATCAGACAAATTCAGAATGTTTTATTTTTAAAAGTAGAAAGGAAATATTTAGCCTCCTTTATGTGTTGTATTTTTCAGTTACACTTTTAAGATCCACAAAATATAATTTTTAAAAAGTAAACGCATATTTTGTGCGTAAAAATCCATTGCTATGAATAATCCATCCAAGCAAACAAAATCTAGTAGCCTGTACGGGTTGTACGGGGTCTAGACGGTCTATTCGGCTATTCTGTACGGTATTGTGCGGTTTTAAATAAAAAAATGAAAAAATCAATTTTTAATATCATTCCAATACCTATTTCCTTGTTAAAGTTGTCATTCACAAATTTATGAAACTTAAAATCGTTAAAAAAAGTTAAAAACTAAAAAAGAAGTTGAAAACTAAAAATTGAAAATTAGGATTTTTATTTTAATTTTTCCAATCCCTAATTCCTCTTTTGTACCTTACTACCCTGCTGCTCGACTGCTCTCTCTTTGAACAATGAGACTTTTGATGATTTGTACTTATTTTTTTTTATGGTATTTGTTGATTTTTGAGGTACTTGAACTTTAAAAATAGGTTTCTTGTAATGATATTTTATTGTGTTATTTTTATATTTAAGATATATATATATGATATATATATATATATATATATATATATAGGTTGACCGTCTAGAAACCGCCTAGAAACCGTCTAGGCTTCGTACAGATCGTCTAGGCGCTAGGCGTTACCCGACCGTACGACTAGCGCCTAGCGTATTCTACAACCTTGCCTGGTACTAGTACCATACAGTAAAACTACTTTTACCATCTCTCTCTCTCTCTCTTTTTTTTTTTTTTTTTGTCTTTAAAATTTAGAAGTTGACTCATATTGAGCTCAAGCTGGACTTGCGTTTGACCTAATAAAAATGAACTTTTAAGATTTTTAATGAATGACAAGTCAATGAGCAACCTAAGTAAGAGATTCAACTTTGTATAATTCTCCTCTGCAAAAGCAAACAATTTGTACAAACAACCTACACCTTCGTCTCTTCTGCCCTAAATGGCCAAAAAGAGATCACGAAAATCGAGGGGCGACACGGACGTTGGCAGAGTTCCTCTACTCAGATGTGACGACTATGGTCTTCCCCAACACAAATGTGACCAGAGATAGTTCGATGAAGAATATTGTGTTGATCAGACCGCGATCAACTGTCCACCCGAAAATCGTGATCCCCCCTGGATTTGACTGCAAATACATCACTGCATGGATAACCCACACAACATTTCAAAGGGCTTAGTTTTGCTGGAACTATGTATCCAATATAGCACTAACAGAAACAGAAACAGACAGATATTCACTGCTCAAGACAATTATTTCTTCCAAAAACTGCGTTCTTAATTTTGAAGGCAAGCTATACCTACAATATACTTTATATTTATCTTCAATAAACCTAACTAATTGTTACATAACATGTTATAGAGATAGGTGAGAAAAGTTCCCCGGTGAGAAAAAAAGAATGAATTTTATCAATTAGATTAAAATAAATCAATAATTGATATACAATCAAACAAAACAAAAACACAATCAAGCAACGACCAAAACACATTCAAGCAACATGGTAAACATTATCAATCAAGAGGGAAATTTTCTGACTTGATCCGCTCCCACATGTCATATTATGAAAAGCTAACTCAAAAAACTAGATGCTTTTTTAAAACTATTTTATGCATACGAATGCATGTGCTATTCATAATAACCAAATATTATTATGAAAGAGGGAGAAAATCACACCATCAGCACATGAAATAAGAATCCAAACTTAGCCATGAAAGTCTTCGGCCTTGAGCTACAGAAAAACACTATGATTCATGCAACATTAAGTTCCAAACTTGCAAAATATTTACTAGACATATTCTGGGCTTCTAAGTGCAGGTTTCAACATTTCAAGCCATCTATTATGGGGCATTATGTAGTTAGCATGTTCGAAATTCTGGGCTTTAACTAGAAACAAGAAGTTTAAAGACGATAGTAAAGTGTTACCTAGAGCCAGTCGCTTGTGGTAAGAAGACATATACGATGCCAGCTGCACGTTAGTCGGTGCTGTAACGAAGTCCAGCGATTCCAAATCACTTTCTGAGTAGTCTACATGGAGTGAACCTAACTTGTCTGAAGCCTCTAAATTTCCCAAGCTGTTTGAATTACGCAACTGAGACGTGTCATTAGCAGTGCACGTTACTAAAGCATGCCATCTACTTGCCAAGGCTCCGATGCCTTGGGCTCTATGGGATATTTTTGCAGCAGCATTCAGACAGAGAATGATCACGGCCACCTGAACGATTGATGTCACCTAGACAATTCAACAAATGAGGATAAGATTCTATAAAACGGGGTCTGAGAGAGGACTCTAGGTATATGTTAGATTGCTGATAAGAAGCATATATACTAAGATATGTTTGCAAGCATGCCATTTCTGCAGGGATTTTGAATGCATACACGGAAACGAGTTTAGCAAATTCAAAAGCCTCATTCAAACACAAGATTTAGAACTTACAGCAAAATCGCCACCATTGGTGTAAGTAATCATTCCATTGTATCCAGTGGTCTGGAATAGAAACATAAACTGGCTGACAGTGACGATGAAGAATTGCAGGAGAAGATATATTCTAAATCGATGGCTTATTTTGGACAGGTAATAACGTAGGCGGGCATGCTCTTGTAGTAATGCAACCACATCAGTTTCCCTCTCCAAAAGCTTTCCATAGTCCTCAAAATGTATAATTTGCAAGGTGCACACCAGGTGGAACAAGACACAGGCTGAAAGAATGATGCTCATCACGTATGTCCACGAAAGCACGAAAGCAATTAAAATTGCAGCAGATTGCCACCACGACTCATGATGAACATACACGATTCGGATGATTTCGCGTGCAGTTTTCAAAAGGCAACACGGGATCACCCACATTACAAGCAACCGTACAGAATCCTGCATCCAGTTAAATATTATCTGTCAAGTTTATCGTAGCATCCGACAAATCACTATGTCCCGGATTCATCAAGCAATGTGCATACTCAAAAGTTTCAAATTAGTCGAAGAACTAGAGCATCACAAGAAAATCCTTCACCAGAAAACCTCCATGTAACCGTAAATTCATCTTCTACATCAAGAAAAAAAAAACATAAAAAGGAACTTCATGCCATCATATTCATATCCTAACAATACCAGCAATAAATGCCACACATAAATCTCAAATCATTAAAGAAATAAACACGAGCACTTCAACATGAAAAAACACATAACAATAAGCATCATTCCATTCTTCGAAGTAACAAAGCAACTCAAGAAGCATCCAAAACAATCACATAAACACATTCATGATATATGAACAAGTCCGCTGAAGCATTACTCACTGAAATCTTCTGCACATACTGGCCACTGAACCTTTCCACATACCCATTGTATCGATCAACAAACAGAAATTTCCTAACACCATATTTCCTCAAATTATGCGAAAGGCACAGCAAAGATGAAGCAGCCAAAGAAGCTTGAGAAGCCACTATACCAATCTCAAAGCTCTTGATCTGACCCTTCTCACACCCCGGGCAATTCGAGAGCTCAAGCATCACCACCGGAATCAGAACCCCAAATACAAAAAACACCGCCCAAGAAACCAGAAACCTCGGAACCGTGGACTGATTAAACCCCAACACAGACAGAAAAAGATCCAATTTTTGAAGGGTCCTGTCCAAGACACTCTCTTTGTCATTTTCCCGAACACCTGGGGAGTCTGAGCGATGGTTTTGATCAGAATCTTTTATCAGCGGGACATTTTCATGTGCGATTCCGGAACCTTCCACTCCTATTTGAATATGAGCCTCAGCCATCGACCGGGAAAAGCAAGATCTTAAGGATATAATCTGGGAAAAGGAAAAAGGGGCTCGACTTTGAAGGAGTTAATAATGGGGAGAAATAAAGATCCAACGCAAGTGACAGATAATCATCATCATTGATAACTCTTCTTCTTCACACTCACGTTTCAATTATAAATTTCCAGCAATAAACATTAAATAACAAGCAAGAATTGCATGTGGGCTCTGACGACAACCGAAATTAATGTTGAATACGATCCCCTACAACACAAATTTGGACATCCGCGACTAGTTTCCCAGATTCTTTAGAGTTGGGGATAATCAAGTGTGATAAGAGTTGTGCAAGCAAATGCAGCATTTAAATAAATGGGTATTTTAAATGAATTAGGTGACGTTAGAGAGAGGGCATTTTTTCTGCTGCGGCAGTCCACACCACAGCGTGATCTTTCACGAGGAGTAATATATACATCAGCCATGAAAAACAGAGCTTTTCAACTGTGATTGAAAACGAGAAAGGTCGGAGCGCTGCTCAACCGTGAGTCCACATGTGCAACTCCATGGAAGCCAAGTGTTCTTTTCTTGTTTGCTTCTCAACGTCTTTTTCTTTCTTTTCTTTTTTACAAAAAGAAAAGAAATTTAAATGGGAGAGCTATTATCAGTTTCTTAATTATTTTTAATATGTTTTCAGACGATTTTTAATATGTTTTTGAGTATTAATTTCATCATTTATTGGGCTTTATTTATTTCTTACAATTGTTTTCTTAAATAAAATTTAAATCCTACCCATCATAGAAAATATCATTCCGCTCACGTAGCCACTGTGGACATATATTGATGTGCTAATATAGTATTGATGGTATGATTAACTTTAATTATTACTATGACCTCTAATGTATTATCACATCAGTCGTAGGCAAATTAACGCGTACTCATGATAGGCATTGAAGTGTTTCTGATGAGCATACACATCACTTTATAATTTTAAACACAGAATAGTAACAAAATAAATTAGAAAAATGAGTTTTATCAATTCAGGACCCGATAGATAGTTTAATTATCGATTCAGGATTTGAAAGATCACATAAATTCTCAAGCCAAGACCTGAAAGATCATACAATTCTCAATATCAAGTCCTGGATTGAGAATTATTTGATATTTCGGGTCCTGAATTGACAAATCATCTTTCGGATCTTGAATCAGTAATTAAGCTATTTTTTAGGTCCTAAATGGACAAGTCTCCTTACAAAAATTATTAAATCCTTATTAGTAGACTGAACCAATGTTATTTAGTAATTGTAAAAATTAATCAAAAGTACAAGGAAATATTAAATAAAAATTCATAAATTTATACTCCCTCTGTCCCGCCAGATTAGTCCATATTTTCATTTTCGTATGTCCCGCCAGATTAATCCACTTTCCTAAAATGGAAAAAAAAATTCGTCACATCAATAAAATATTAATTCCTCTATACTCACAAGCATTGGTTACTGCGTCGAAACAAAAGTGGACTAATCTAATGGGACGGAGGGAGTAATATATAGTAAGTGGTAAATCACATTTCAAATGTACAGTAAGTAAGAATGGTCCATGCCGGAGAAATCGGGAGTTTTAGACTTCATAGATTATATTGGCTGTTAAAATTATGAGTTTGTAACGTGTATTTAAATGCGTTCAATGATATCATCATAATGTTGTTACATGTTTTGATTTGACGTGTTGTTTGACCACAATGACAATGGTAAATGAATAATCACGCTATTTGTTTTATTGAATAGTGTTACTAGTCTAGTCTATGTCTATACTCTATAAAGAAGAGACAATTTTGTATTCTAGTTCACTCCTTGACAAATGTATATGCTATGTAAAAGCAAAACGCTGTCACTATATTGATGATTTTGCTCTTTGATATTCATGTGTGATTTTATAAATTATTGCTAAATTTGGGGGCTTTTAACTTTTTTTTTTTTTAAATAATAGTATATTAATTTAAACTCAAACACCTAGATATCGAAAAATTCTCCAACTTATGATCTTTCAATTTCAGACAATCTACTTTTACCATTACACTCTGAAATACGAAGCTTTAACTTAACCGATTAAAAAGTAACTGTTATATTCAAAACAAACCACTATTCGGAAGCCTGAACGCATGAGCAATTAATCTCCCATTTTGCATTAGTGAATCAAATTCGATGGCATTGATGTTGTTCAAAATGGTTATATTCATCTTACACGTTTTATTTGTTCAAATTTAGTTCAAAACCACAAACCTAACGTTTCTTGTATAGTTAGTTACTGCAAAGGAAAACTTTTTCCTGTTAACAATGGGTATCATCTATGGACTTGACTACAACACCATCTCAAACTAATAATAAATATGAAAGGTCCCTTCCTTCTTTACATACTGTTCTATTTGTTGGCTTGACCACTACGAGCAAGAAAACGTTCCCGCGCGGCGCGGATTTTACTCTCTCGGTCCTCAACAACAAGCTTCGGCTGAGTGGCAGCATTGCCATCATCATTCTGCAGGTTCGAGTTTTCTGGTTGAGCTTTCTCGTGAGACTGGCGGCCTCCTCCACTGCTTCGAAAACAAGTGCACGATCGTGTTAAAAGGAAGAAAACGCAATGCCTAGGATTCTAAGATGGAAGGGAGAATGTGTGTGTTTTGGCGCACCTGAGTTTGCTGACATTTAGATTGTCAAGTTTAGCTAAGATGGGTCTGACCCAGTGCATCTCAACAGCACATACGTTTCGCATGTATGGTCGTGTGGTGGCGATGAGTTCGTGGTAGACGACATAGTTTGGGTACATGCCATCTTCATCTGTTCTCAGCACCGACGATGGGTGTACCTACATTCATTCTGTTTCTTCAGCAGCAAGTTGCTGAAGATCATTGATGCAAATGCAATGAAATTAATCATCTACCTGTACTAGTGATGACTTGAAACCGAGGGTACGATAGCCATTATGGCGAAGCATTCGCTCTGCAAGCTGATTTGCAAATCCTGAGCAAAGAGCTTTCCTCAAGGATATGTATTCTTGATCTTCCCTCCGCTTTCTACTTATTTTCACATCCGTGGATCCTGATATGGGGAGAAAAATCTGATGGTGAGTAGAAAAGTCCAGTAATGTTTGGTCTTAACCTTAAACGAGAAACAAATGTTGCATAGAAGAAAGAAAGAGCTACAGGGAAAATGCAAGCAGAACATATACGTGTAAATACGAACCTTTAGCAATCTTCTGCATTATTTGGCATAACTGTTTCCGCACATCCTTGACAAACATCATCCCCCTCACCTAATATGAGTTCAAAAATGAATTATCTATTTGGCATATACCATTGGTTTTCCTTATTCAGCTAGATGCTCGAGTAAAAATTTATAACTAATAGTCAGATAAAATTGTATAGCTGACTTTCCGTCTTGGATCGGTAGTATCTTGTACTCCCTCCGTCCCATTAGATTAGTCCATTTTGATTTCGGCACAGAAACCAATGTTTGTGAGTGTAGTGTAATTAATATTTTATTGATGTGAGGAAATTTTTTTCTATTTTAGGAAAGTGGACTAATCTAGTGGGACAGACGAAAATGGAAATATGGACTAATCTGGCGGGACAGAGGGAGTATAATACTTTGATACAATGGAAGGAATTATTTCAGTTAGTTATCAATGTGGTACCAGAAACAAAAAGTATAAACGATTGTTTCTTTTGCAATTTTCTGGTCGGTACATCCACTTAACCTAAAATGTGTCTAGTAAGTCCAGTAGCAAAGAAGAGGAACATTAAGTTTCAAGAGAAGCCTTTGATTTCTGCTATGGGGAAGGATTTAGCCAAGTTCTTTGGGGAGGGGACTCCTAAGATGTTGTAGATAAAATGGTTCAGGGCTCTTCAGAGTTCAGTGTACGGTACGATTCAATTCAGGGGGATTTTTCATGAGTTCTGGATAATATGGTTCCAGATGAGGATGAAGATGTTCCTGCACATGAGGAACGAATCAGAGAAAAATCGAAAGGCTTACACAAAGAACATGAAAAGGTTGTCATAGAATCCAATCTTCCTATCGATAATACTAACATGTGTTTGGATGAATCTGCCAACATTAGTCGAGTTATCAACTCTGTAGTAGTAACAACCTGATGAGTAGGCGTAGTAGGAAGCATAAACCAGATGGAAAGGTTGACCTATAAGGCCCAAGCTGATAAAAAAGGGGTACATCCAACCTTATGAGTTATGAGGCTCTCTCCTAATATTTAAAAATGTAAATTTGAAATAACTGGCATTCGTATGATTAATTATGAAAAAAAACATTAAAAAGAAGAAAGAAATGCTAGTACCTGCAAGTTATTCTCTTTGCACCAGTCTGTGTTATAGTCAGTTTGGTACCAAAGCTCAAAAATCTGCAGGAACTGGATGTGGTCGCCCAAGCCAGAACCATCAGGAAGATTCGAAGGTGTGTGCTTCCGCTTCTTCCCTGCACTTTGACTGCAATAAAAGCACAATATGCAGGTGTGTAAGAAGAATATGATTCCATTTAACTAAGAGAAAGATAATAATACTAAGAGAAAGATAAGAATACTGCTGGAACCAAATAATGACTACTATCACAGGGTTGAACATAATATGTCCGTTTCCCAATGGACAGATTTTATTGCAATACCCAAGAGAATGACACGTGCTCATTAATTTTAAAACCCTCTAGAAAAGAAGAAAACGAAAAAGAAAAACACGTGCTAATCTTCTATGCAATGCTTAATGAAACTATGAAGTTACATAGAAAAAGTAAGGATATGGGAGACCGTTTTGCGAAGTAAATTCTAGGACTAAATGAATGTTGTAAAGTATAAAAAGTCTTTCTCAGATAGAACAGTTTCATGATGTACCAAGTGTACTTCTTGCAGGAATGTCCGATATTCATGCAGTCTTACTTGATTCTATAAACATTTTGGTTTTACCGATCAGGATAAAAAAAAAATCAGGTAAAGCAGACAAAAATTGTGTGAAGATTATAGCTTCGACACTACCAAGATCTGGCATCACGAATAGATATAAGTATTTCATTCGACACCATACTCATCCATAAGAAGACTTTACACTCCTCAAACTGGCCACTTATAACCAGTTCTAACATCACAGATTCACAATAACTTAATGAGAATGTGTGGTAGTCCTCACCAACCCATACATATAAATATACACCGATAGAAACAAAAATGGACAAAACAAGTTAAACATTTACCTTTGGTTTACCAGCAACGAAGTCTCTGCAGACAACATTGCAACAACTGTTAACGCCTGAGATAGACAGCCACACTCATTTGCCTCTAACAAAGTCCTTGATAATGAAGGTTCCAGTGGAAGCTCTGCAAAGGGTAGTAGATTTCAAATCTTAAGCAAATATCCTAGCAATAATTTTGACTCTCGCTGCTTTCCCCATGTTGCTTTCGGCAGTCATTGATATATCCAGCGAAAAATAAAAACTATCACGGCCAGAAATGTGACTGAGAATTACTAGATCTTAGTGGTTAGATAAGTTTAAAATAGAAGACTATCAAGTTGTTTAGAACCAAATACTTCTAAAATTTTTTTAGCACATCACAAGGATGACAATTTAGAAGAAAGAGAATGAAAATCAGGACTTCATCTTGCTACTGATGTCTATGCTACCATGTAGTTCTGAAAACCCATCGCACCAAAAAAATTTATTAAAGTAGTAGAGTTTTAATATGATACTCGCAGGCTACTATCATAAAGCAAAACAAGATTAAACTGATTGAATTGTTTTAGTCACGAAAATAAAAATCCTGAAGTACAACACAAATACAATTACCTACTTCAAATAGTTTTAATACCCTGATTGGTAGTTAATATTTCATATTAGAAGAATCTTGCACCTATTTGTGGAATTTTAGAAGCAAATTTGAAAGAAGCTATTAACCCTAAGACGGGATCTTAATTCAGAAGACAAATTTATTACCACCCATGGTTCGCCCGAGACTTGTGATTGAACCCTCTTCATCTATGGCATCAATGAGGTATAACTGCTTTAAGGCATCTTCCAAAGCCTCAACTACAGCAAAGGAAATATAAGTTTTTAGCACTCAGATGCTTATAGGTCTGAAAAGAATGACAAAACAACCCACTGTTGAATAAAAGGCATGTAAGAAATGCTTTTCCTTACACGAAGGTGGGTCGAGGAAGTCGAATTTCAGAATATCAATGTCTGGTAGGTCCAATGATTTCAAATACAGGATACTTCCTGCAAGGGAAGATCTCTGTATTTCAGGGACTGTAGCATCCAGAAAGTCATCCTTGTAGACCACAGATGGGTACATACGGTAGCATTTCCCGGGACGTGTTCTTCCAGCTCTTCCTGCACGCTGATTAGCCTGCACTCTAACATCAGCTTTTTTGTCTGAGAAAAAGAACAAATAAGAATGTTCTGTGCATGAAGCATTTGTTGTTTGAACATTTAAAATTGATAATGAAGTTAACAGATGATCAAATTCAACCTAATCTAAATATAAACTGGTTAGATTTAAACAACAGAATACAGTACATACTCAGAAACATTATCTATGGCTAAAAAATAATTGAGAGAAAACAGAGAAATGTATATCATTGTACATGCAATGTGGCATATGCCTTTTCAGCCCTCACACATTTGTTAATGGTGCCATTATATGACCCTAATAGACTAGTGTTAAATATTTATTTTATTTTATATTCAATTAGTTATCTAGTTCTTTCGATTGAGAAGTGTGTTTCATGTAGCACTCTACGTAATTCAATTTTCTATTTCAATCAGGAATCTAGTCTAATTTATCTCTTTAAGACGGATTATCATTAGTTTATTCTATGCTTCAAGGAAGTATCAAATATTTGGCAAAACAGTCACATTTGGATTTTGGAGGGGCATTCAGGTTGGGAATTCTAAGTGCAGTATTCTTTCTAATTTCAGCTGTTTAATGTTAGTGTTTTCCACAGCCGCTCTTTTAATTTTCTGCCACTTTTCTTCTTCATAGATTACATCCTATTCTATTAATTCTGTTTCCCTAAAGTCAGAAAAGGAGTGTTTTTGCGCCAATACTCATTGTAGCATAACGGTACCCTTCACCCCTAAGTGGTTGAGAGACTCTAGTATAAATATTGTGACTTAAATTCCAAAAAAAAAAAAGGGTTTGGGTTTAAATATTCTCATATTCCCAGGATACTTACTATAAGAGCAAAAACAAATACATACATACATATATAAATATATGTATAAGAGTAGCAGATAGAATTAAGACCGTGTAAATCAACCAAAGCTACAATATTGGTACCCAAATAGGAGCACAAAACCTGGTATAAAAAAGCAATATAAGAAATTCTGCTTCAATATTACTTGGGGAGAAAATTCATACTTGCTAATTTGGACAACATCAAGAGAATACATGCCAGTTGATGGGTTGTACTGCCGTTGCTTAACAAAACCAGAATCAATTACGTACCTGCAGTTCAAGTCAAAAGTTTTGATCACTTACAGCCAGAAAATGTTCTTAATATGAAATAAACAAAACATAAACTGCTTTCAGTTGAAAATCTTAACTTCCTATTTTTGCCTAAGTTTACAAGCCATTTAAAAGTATCTCTCCGACTACAAATGAGCAAGATGTCAGAAATATCATTTACTAGAAATTGTGAATGATTCCACATGATCTCATTACAGCAGACGTTAGAGAAGCAGGTTGATGCTAAGACTTCACTCTATCCATTGATTCAATAGATCATATGCTTGATAGATCTGAACCTGGACTTATATTCTAACTCATGGAATTCGAAGTAAGGTAGACTCAAGTAGCAACATATTCTTCATGTAATAACTGCTCGTGTATAGAAAATAATGCAAATTGTATAGTGCATCAAGTATCTTACACAACACCATCAACAGTCAAAGATGTCTCTGCTATGTTAGTAGAAACAATAAATCGGCGGCAATTGGGAGGTGGAGGACTGAATACACGGATCTGTACAAATAAATGAAAGTGTTAGACGACAATGAGAAAGAAAAGAGCAACATGCAATTACTTAAGAAAGCTAATTACAAAAGAGAATTACACAACCACTAAGACAAACAGAACTCTATAACATAAATAGGAGGAGTCATAAGACAGAAGACTGCAGTTTTTTAAGATGATAAAACCAACAAAGATTTCTTGCAAATTTTGATTTTGAGTGGTTTAACAAGATCCTTACAGATCTGAGCCTAAATCATATCAAAAAGCTGTGTAACTAGACCTGATCGCATGGTAAAAACAACAGGACACATTGAATAAATAGACTGGCAAATTTAAGGTCAAGAGACAGAATTTTTAGAAATAATATTTAAACATTAAGGATATACTACAAGTAGTCATTTTCTTCATCAAACGGCAGAGTGTGTAGTAATATAAACCTGTAACTCAGGAGGCAAAGATCCATGAAGAGGATAAACTAAAGCATCCATACAAGTGCCTTCCTCCAGTTTTTGGACTCTCTCTTCCAATCTCGAAACAAACTTTTCTATATCATCCTACAATGCAAGTTACAAATACCTCAATAGTAATGCAACATAAAATGGAAGAAGATAACAAGAAGCTGCTAACCTGTCCCGTCATGAAAATTAAGATATCACCTTCAGGTTCTCGAGTGTGTATATCTACAAAGCATGAATAAATCATCTAAGAGGAGAACCTAAGAAAGAATAAATATGCATAGCAATAATGGGGATTTACATTGTCCCCCTGATTAATAATTAATAAATGTAAGAAAAAGAAAGAACCAACGAAAACAAAATAGCATAAGCCACTATAGGCAATGATAGGCCATACCAAGAGCTGTTTTTAAAGAAGCTTCGATATAACTTTTAGGCCTTTCTGAGCTATGATGTATCTCGACAGGGAACAACTTCCCCGGAACATTGAGGATTGGACAATTTGAAAAGAATTTTGACACTTTTTCACCATCAAGTGTAGCTGAAGTGATCAAAACCTTTAAATTGGATTCACGTAACTTAATCAATCGTTTCATCAATCCAAGCAATATGTCCCTAACAAGAGGAAAAGGAAAAGTTAGCACTTGAAAAATAAAAGCATCCATAAATACAAAGTCTTGCACAGCAGGAACTTAAATACAAGAAATATAAAAAAAAACTACAGTATTGACAAGTCAGGCAACTTAATAATGATACTTACGTGTTTAAGCTCCTCTCATGAGCTTCATCTAATATAATGACGGAATATTGGTTCAACTCTGGATTTGAAAGACTTTCACGCAGGAGAACTCCATCAGTTAGGTATCTGCACATTTATAAACAAAATGAGTAAAAACGATACCACAAATATAGTTTTCGATACTTCTGATAAGTTCTTTTTTTTGACTGTGATGCTTTTGATAAGTTAAATTTACTTAATAACTGTCTTTTCTGAAGTTCTATCTTCAAAACGTATTGCATAACCTACTTCCTCGCCCAGCCTCACATTGAGTTCTTGTGAAACACGCCTATTCAGTACAGCAGGAAAAAGAAAAGTAGAGTCAGCTGACGATTACATACACATAAGTTTTAAAAAATCCAAAAAAGATGGACGTAAATGATTAGTTAACATTGATGAATCCTCAAATGCATTTTTTTCATACGAAAAGAACGACATAGATATATGGGATGGACAAAATACTAGACAAACTAAACTAGTGCATAAACTATCAAAATTTTGCGATCCAAAATTAGCTAAACAGATTAGTGCGCAAACTAAAATGCGAGAAATGTGTCATTCATAGCATAATGTTGCATTCCACAAATTGCTAAACAAGAAGTTCACCTGGACACTGTAACAGCGGCAACTCGACGCGGCTGAGTTACGGCGATGCATCCTGCTTTAGTGAAGCCTTTTCGGTGAAGAATTTGAGAGAGTTGCGTACTCTTTCCGGAGCCAGTTTCTCCGATTATGACTACGACTGGATTTTTCTCCACTGTTTCGACGATTTTCTCTTCGAATTGGAGAATCGGCAATAGCGCCATTTAAGTAGTAATTGAAGTTGAGAATCGGAATTCGAGAGATTTAGCAGTTGAGTTAGGGTTTTGGAGGAAGATTTGAGTTCAGCGTTTTGCAATTTAAAACTCTTCGTTTATATTAGTCGTCGTCGTAGGGGTGGTTGGCTTAACTGAAAGTTTACATTCTTTTTAGGAAATTTATTTATTTGTTTTTGGAGCAAGTTCATAATTTATTTATTTAGTTTTAGGAAATCTTCTGATAATTTATTTTACTAATATTTTAGTTTAAGAGATTTTAGTCAATATTAATAGTGCTGCTCCAAAAAATAGTATTTGTGTGAGAAATGCCGTTTATTTCATTAATATTATATATTTTTATATTTCAATTTATTCATCCATCATTAAACTATATTTTTAATAATTTGTCTTAATTCATTAATATTTGAATTTATTATGAATCATTAATTGTGTCCCTATCTATCTATATATTAAAGTCTATAAATTAAAGTAGAGAAGTAATTATTAGGAAAAATGGAAGAAACAGTTATTTCCAGTTTTTTTTAATTTTATCTAATATATTAACAATTTAGAAGTTATTAATTAATAATAATATCTTATGTTTTGTTTTCAATTTTCATGTTTCATAATAATAATAAACAAGTGTCCACGTTCAATAAACCACGATTATCATTACAATCATAATTAATTTTATTTAATAACATAGAAAATTGAACGATAATTACCAAAAAATATTATTTTAAATTATTTTTTAAAAACATGTTAAGATAGTAATATTTAATATGACATTTGTAAATATATTATTTCAATAAAAAAGTTTTATATATAATTTTCTATCATTTATAACCCTTCCATAATATATAGTAATCTATATTTCGTGAATTATTTTTATAATAAATACTCCCTCCGTCCCGCTAGAATAGGTCCAATTACCAAATTTGGCGTCCCAATTAAATTGGCCCCTTTCCAAAAATAGTAATTTTTTCACGCACAATGGCTTATTAAAATGAGACGGAGGGAGTATAAAACAAAACAATTATATTATTAAAACTTCAATTGGGAAACTTGGGTGCATATTATTATTTTTCTTATTTTATTTAAATTATTATTTTTTATTTTAATATTAAAAAATATAAACATAGATAGATTAAAACAAAAAAGGTGTGCTCAGAGAATTGTATCGCCTAGATAGAGGCGAAATGGGGAAACCCAATTCCACCACAGAAATTATCATCACAGCACTGAAAATAATGCACCAGCCGGGAATCGAACCCGGGTTTGTACCGTGGCAGGGTACTATTCTACCACTAGACCACTGGTGCTATATTATTGATGGGATGATTGATATTTTATTTCAAGGGAAGGTTTGACGCCTAAACGGTTTAGACAAGTTTTATCCATTAATCCAACCCAAACTCATCTAATATAACCTAATTAGAGATTAATAAACCTTATTTGAGATGGATAAATTAATTTAGGTGTGGGTAAAAATCCGCCTAAACCGTTTAGGCGTGCCTAACGCAAGTTTTTGCCTTATTTCACATATTCGTATGGTAGAAAATTAATATTTATAAAACAACTCCGCAATTACGTTCCATATCTTGATTTGTAGACTTATTATTTATTTTATTTGATACTTTTCTTAGGTTTCGAATCTATATCTATAAACTACATATATACTAAAGCAAAAAAAAATTCAAGTATTTACAAATATGTAATGGGATGAATAAAGAAGAACTTAAAAGTTAAATATATAATTTTAGATAACTATTAAAATTGAACTTACTTTATAAATAAGTATCTTATTCTTATATATTACGCGCAACGCACGAGTGTAAATCTAGTATATATTAAAAGAGAGTAGTGGAAAAAAAACTACTCCCACCAAAATTTACATTAAATTTTATTTTTATTTCATTATTATCTATTTCATTATAATATAGATATAAATATAAATATAATTTGTCATATTTTTATTATTATTTATTGTATTTACTATTTTTTAAAATATACAAATATAATATCTTTTATGGGATAATGTTTTAATCAAAATGGATAAATAATGAATTGATTTTTTTATATTAAACTTATGTATATCTATATAGTTTGACATATAATATATAAAATAATTTACACTATAATATATTAAATATAATATTGATGAGTAAAAATTAAATAAATATAAAAAAATTACTCAAAAAGTTAAGATATATTATTTTATTAATTATATCTTATTATTATAAAACAAAATATATAGAGAGCAAAATTTAAATAGTCACTTTTAATAAGTCAATATGTTATATAGCCACAAGGATAAAAACGTATGTTTTTTAGTCACTTTTCAATGATTGGAGAGAGAATTTAAACTTTGAAATTGAGAAATATTAATTATTTTTGGATTTATTCTATATTTACCCCACCACCTACCCCACTTTCCCTCTCTCTCTCTCTTCGAACAAACCCACCTCTCTCTCTACCGATCGACCCACCACCACCGTTCTTCCTCCATTGTTTCCGATTTGAAGCTCCAACCCACCGGATTTTGCAAGCCCAACTTAAAAAAAAGCTACATCTCGTCTACACGATGTCTGGGGAACAAAACCAGGTATCATTCTCCCCCATTCGACGATTTTTTTTCCTTTTTTTTTAGTTTTAAACTTCCATTGTAGTGTGATTTTAGTTGATTATATGTGTTGAAATATATTTTTTAGTAGATTTTAGTTGATTACATGCTTTAATTCGATCGATTTCATGCGTTCATTGTCGATTTTATGATTAAATTTGCGAAACTGGGCGGCTGGGGCGAAGGAGATGAACAGACGCAGAAATCGAGATCTCGATTTCGACACGCAAATCAAGATCAAAGTCGAGATCTTGACTTTTTTTATAAAAAAATCTGATTTTTTTCTTTGAATTCTCCTTTTATTTAAATATTTTATTTTATTTAATTACAGATTTGGCAGTGGATCAGACCCCGTTTGCAGGGGACAGTCCCGCGGTCGATGAATTGCTACGACCGGGACATTCTTGAGGACATTAGGGCCAGATTATCGAGCTTCGAAGATGATGTTTTGGAGTTATTTGGGGATGGTCCCTTCGGTGCGTTCTCTCTTTTCGGTGGAAGAAGAGAACGATACGAGCTACTTGGGCTCTTCTTACGCACAAGATTAATGTGGAGGGAGCAGAGGATGAGCTATGGTTTCGTGTTGGTGAAACCAATATACGATTCGGTGCGGAGGAATTTTACTTGATGACCGGGCTGCAGTTCGGTGATTCAAATTTTGACCCTACGACATTGCGTGATTTGCCGGCGGATGGGTGTTTGTATTGTCACTACCAAAACTTGCCGAGTGTGGATCAATTGCACATTGATTTTATGAACAGGGACCTGGTTCTGAGCGATTCTTTTGATGATTACGTGAAGATCGCTCAGATTTTATTTTTTTACCGCATGTTGTTTTGCTTGGATGGGAGGCGACAGATAGACCCATGGGTGTATACATTGGTGGAGAAGCCTCATGAGTGGAGGGCATTCCCTTGGGGCTCGTGGTCCTTTAGTGTCTTGCTGCATCAGATGTCTGTCGTTATCATCAGATGTCTGTCGTTATCACATCTTCAAAGACAACAAAGGTGTCTTTGGTCCATATATACGGCCCTGTTTGGGTGTTAGAGGTAATTGTTTCTAATTTTTATTTTTAATTTAATTTATTTTTAATTTGTAAAAGACAAGACAAGAATTGTTAATTATTTATATTATTTCGCAGACATGTGCGTACAAGGTGATCCCTGATCTGGCAGAGGTATGTGCGATACGCACTATGCCAGATGGGACTATGCCTCGATGCTTGATGTGGAGACCTCGTTATGTTCAGGATGCTGACTTCACTGATTTTTTCACACAGGAGGTAATTATTGTTTACAGTTTTCAATAATTATATTATAATTTAATATTGTATATTTATTTGATTTATGTCTGTTTTCAGCATGATTGCAGTATTACACTGCAACCGACTGACGACGAGGCTGCTTCTGAGAGTTGGCTCAATCTGAAAAATGCTAAGAAGCCGATGCTGCACAGATTTGTTCCTTATAGGGGCTTGAAGCCCCGACCATCCGCCTCTTAGCATTCTTCTGCCAGTACCTCGAGGTCTTCTAGGAGGGTTCCACAGCAGCAGCAGTCGCCGCCACATCAGCAGACATCACCTCAGCGGCGGCCATCGCCGCAGCCACACCGCCAGCCATCGTCGCACCCGCAGCCATCGCCACAGCCACATCGCCACCCATCCCAAGTGTTCGATATGGGGAGCGATTTTGAGATTCCGGTCCGCTCTTCTTTCGAGCGTACTGATCTTCCTCATCAGCGGCGGGCTAAGAAGCGCCTGCGATGTTCTGCATCTGCAGAGCCTCTAGAGGTACTTGTGTTTAAATTTATTTAATTTATATTTGATTATATCTTACTTAAATATTTATATTATCTTTTCAGACTGGACAGCCTCCATGGTACGAGGGGCACGAGATGTCCATGGATGACATGGTGCGATTTGCAGTGTCATTGGCTGGTCAGCTCGTGCAGCCACTGGCAGATACCCTTCTCCCGCCACTGGCAGGTCGGCTCGTGCAGCCACTAGCAGATCACATGATTGTTCCAGTGGCAGATCGCATGATTGATCCAGCGGCGCAGCGAGATGTGCCACCACTGGCGGAGCAACTTATACATCCATTAGCGAATCTCATCATTGATCCAGTGGCACAGTGGCTTATTAAGCCATTGGCAGATACCATGATTGATCCGGTGGCTCAACGACTTATTCAACCAGTCGCAGATAGACTGATGGGGCCAGTAGCTAATCGTGTGGGTCATTATATTGTGGAGCCGGTGGCTTCCAGGGTTACTCAGAGGTTGAAGATCTTCATACGGGACCTCGCAGATACACTTCTTTGCTGCCCTCGCCGGAGCAAGAGATGGGCCCCACCGTACTGTCCTTATTCTGGAGGTACTTGTGTTTAAATTTATTTGATTTATATTTGATTATATTTTACTTATATATTTATATTTTCTTTTCAGGCTGGACAACCTCCACTTTTGGCCCCACTTGGAGCCACAAAATCGAGATATTTATACCACAAAATCTTTCAGACTGGACAAACATCCAATTCGCCGAATACCACAAAATCGAAAATTAGTGAGTTAAACATCCAATTCTTTTTGTATGCCTCGTCTGCTGACATATACTACATGTCTTCGCCTGTCGCCTTCGTGGCCCATCTTGGGTTGGAGGACTGTTCAAATCTGGCGATATAAGCAGTACAGACACGGGAGTTATGACCGGGTTGCCGACACCTCCTACATATTTGAGATCTACGCGTGGTCGAACTCTCAACACCAGAACGTGCTCTACTCATCCTCGGACGACCAGCCTGTCGAACTACTATCGGTGGTCTCACAATAAAAGATGTTACCTCCGATGGGAGTATCCAATCCGATGGATGTGGCACAGTCATAATGGTGTGATGATATGTCTGTAGCAAAGTGAATTGCTTGTAGTACTGTGGCACGTACTCTGATATCGGCTGCAAAGTATATCTGACAATAAAAAAATAAGACACACATGTTATAATAATCTTTAAGCTATTAACCAAAAGATAATTACAATAATGAAAGTTCAAATTAACATATTACAGTCCTTCGCGATCTCCGAAGCAAACATGCAAGCGATGCATGAACCACATCCACGACTCATCATCCTCTATAGGTCCAATCCCGATAGCAAGGGGAAATAACTGTTCATTGCCGTCTTTCGTCACCGCAACAAACAACATTCCCTTATTCTTGCCCTTCAGATGTGTGTCATCTACAACGATCACTGGGCGCATGAAGCTGTGAAATGCATCGATGCAAGGAGCAAGCGCAAGAAACATGTGCTTGAACAAACTCTCCGAAGAAGTAGATATATCATACATCGTGCCTGGGTTACGAGACTGTAGCATGTGTAAGTAGCCTGGCAGAATCGCATAAGACTTCTCCCACTCTCCGAATACCATTGCAATGGCTATGTTTCTCACCCGTAGGGCAAAACTGTAATCAATCTTTATGCCGAATTGAATCAACAATTCAGACATCATCTCCTTCGGCTTTAGAATAGCACACTCCGCCGCCAACTTACTAGAGAAATACTTACCCAACACTCTTGCGGGCACCCTGCGGGGAGCAACACGATCAATATCCGTTTGGCAGCTGTGCATCAGATCACACTTGAATACTCTCCAAACAGTTCCAGATTGTCTTGCACGTAGCATAAAAGGACAACCATTCTCATGCTTGCATCTAAAGTTGAGTCGAGTAGTGTTGGACCTCTCAGTGGAGTATTCCAACCGGTGATGCAAGTGATGCAGTCCTACAGCAAGGTCAAGTTCATCCTTGCTGCTAAATGTCGCTCCAATACACAGCTGAGTCGGGGCCCAATCTGCGGGAATAATCCACTCCAAACGCTCAGAAGCATCAACCTCTATTAAAGGAAGCACCCAACTCCTTACTTCCTGATCATGTCGAGCTGCAGCCACGGACTGACTCAAGTTATTGTTAGATAGTCCGTACTAATCCATTCGCCCAGGAGCTAGAATCCATCTAGAAAAATCACAGACCAAGGACTCAAACAACCGACTCCGGCCCTCCTCCTCGTCCCTCTCCTCCTCGCTTGCCTCCTCCTCCTCCTC
>JAPKLW010000224.1:119476-152006 GCA_026898455.1 Plectranthus barbatus
TATACTAGTCGTTTCTAAACACATATCATCAATATAATGCATAAAACGAATGAAAATGTGAAAAAATTGTTGAAATCAACATATCTTTGATTTTTTGCTCTCAAAACTCTCTCAACTATCTTCAAAATATTTTTTTTGAATGCTTCCTCGTACAATGAAAGCAATTTGTTTGTAAAATGTTTTAATAAATTTCCAACAACTTTGGTTGTTGGAAATAAATGATAAAATAAATATTTTCTTGGAAATAAATAATAAAATAAATATTTTCGAAAATGGAAATAACTTTAATAAAGTTGATTTTGTCTTCTAGCCGAAAATGGAAGAGAGAAAAAGACAAAAAGTACAAAGTGACTAGAAAACATATATTTTTATCCTTGTAGCTATATAAATAGCAACTTATTCAAAGTGACTACTTTTATGTATTCCCACAAATATATATATATATATATATATATATATATATATATATATATATATTTAATTCGCACATCGTGCAGGTGCAAATCTAATTGATGCATTATATATATTCATTTTGATACAAATTATAGTTTAATACCCTTTTTTGATACAGTTGTTATAGTTTGATAACTTTTTGGACAAATAACCCAAAAGATCCCTACATAGGATGAGCTATAGGTCGTATAAGTATTGAAATTTGATCATGAGATATGCATATTTCATCACAATAGCAGAATCTCTAAACCTTACTCTTCCCCTTGTTTGTAAAATTCTATATTTATTGTTCCCTATTTAAAAACTTGTCTTGTAAAATTCAAGTCTTCTCTCGTATGAATTTTTAAACTCTTTTTACCCATTGAGCTAAACTGTTGGATTGTAAATATAAATATATTTTCCTTCATGTTACTAAGTGCTGGTCCATTAATTGTTTTACATCTGTTGTCTTTATTTCAATTGTCTTGCAAATCAAAAATAATTCATCACCCTCTCATAAGTTGTGAAAGTAAATTGGGGCATGACAATTCAGTTAAAATTTATAGTTTTTCTATTGCTAAATTCATATTTTTATATAATTTTTTTTTATAGTTTTGAATATCTTATTTTAGAATTTTATATTATAATGATGTCAGATCCAACAAAATTAATCTGAAATTCGGTAAATTGACCCCGATTGATATTTCTAATTAGTAATATACTATATAAGTAAACTTCACACGTATAGTAATATACCACAAGGATAAAATACATTTCGAATGAGAAATTTAGACTATCATATACTAATTACCTGCCAAATATAGCTTCACGAGTCACTAGCCTTATCCCCCTCACCCACAACTCAGCCATTTCTGTTCCACCAAGGCAAGTAAAATGGAACTCCTGATTCTTAGTAGTCATCACCCGGAAAACACCCGGATCATCTGCATCACTCTTCCTCCTCCGGTTCCACCGGAACGTCGAGCTGGGGCCCACCTCAGCCCCTCGACATATCACATTCCTCCGGCTAGATTTCCCCCAACTCAACACCCCCGCACCTTCCACCATCCTCAACATCTTCGAATGAGGGGTCCCTTTCCCGCCCTTGGTGTGCTTCTTCACACGCGATCCTCTCTTCACGAGCTCTCGAGCAAGCTCGTCTAGTATCACGCGCTCTGCCTCCTCCCCGTGCTTCCCTTTCCTCGCCAGAGAGAGCGCGGTTTCATGCCTTGCATTCTTGATGTCACACTTGGCCCCTAATGAGATCAGAGCCTCGCACATGCTACCATCTCCTGATCTTGCAGCCAACATCAGTGGAGTGTTTCCATCGGAATCAAGCGAATTGACATCGAATCCATCGTTCACGAGCTCTTGAGCCATATCGATGTTGCCTAATCGAGCAGCGCGGTGCAGAGCAGACGATCCGACAGACTTGATATCGCCATTGGTGTAGGCATATTTAGACAGTATCTCTGCAAATGCATCTCTTTTTTGGCTTGCCTTGGCTAAGCTTATCGCGGTCTCATCGTACTTATTCTGGACCTCCACATCAGCTCCGGCATTAACAAGCAGCCTAAAAATCTCGACATTACCACCTGCTGCAGCAGCCATGGCTGCTGTAAAACCGGCATCATCTCTCTCATCGAGGTTCAAATCTTGGAGTTTGATCAGCTGAGTCAAGGCCTCAACATCATTAGCTCGAGTTGCAAACAGCAGCGAGGAGAACACTTCAGGATTGCTCGACCGAACTGTTTTCCCAGCTCGAATCACTTCAAGAACCACCCGTTGGAAGCCGAGACTCCACTTTGCTGATCCAGCAATAGACGTAGCTGACTGGCCAGAAACGCTGCACAAGCCAAAATCAGACCCTGCTGAGGCTAGAAGCTTGAGACACTCCTCGTGTTTGTATCGCGCACAGATCATTAGAGCGGTCTCTCCATGCGCTGTCCTCGAGTTAAGATCACAGCCCGCGTTTATCAGAAGGCGAAGAACAGGGGACGACCCTAGACGTGCAGCTAAGTGCAGGGGGCGTGAGTCTGCATTCTGAGTTGTTTGGATTGGGAATTCTATGTCCACACCGCAACTCAAAAGCACTTCAATGGCTTTCGGATTGCCACATAGGATGGCGTGGTGGACGATGGTTCTCCCTAGATGAGGAATGTTTGGGGAGAAGTGATGAAGGAGCATGCGCAGGATTTCACCACTGCTTTCGAAATATTCAACAGCGCACCATGTGATGTGATATGGCTCGGCCAAGCCAGCTCCAACTCGAAACTCTTCTCCTGTTGCTATGTCCCACGACCAAGCTCCCAGCCTAACCATGGCATCACTTCTGCATCCAATCTTTCATAACCAAAAGAGAAATAAGAATGTTAATTAGCTAGGCAACAAACTTTGCATTTAGAAAGCAGGAAGCTAGCTCTGAAAATGCTCACTTTTAACAGAAGCTGGACAACAGAGGCCTGCCTACTAACAACAGCTGCAGCAAGTGCATTGCAGTCGACATTAGCATGGAGAGAAGGCTTGGAGGACTGCAGCAGCATCCTCGTATTTGCATTTGCATCCACTCCATTCTGCATCATACATTCATGTCTCTCAAAACCCCCCATCACATGAGAAAAGGAAATGTGTTAATGATGATTTGAAGCATACCTTAATGAGGGCTTCAACCGAATCAACGAACCCCCTGCTGGAAGCAATGACGAGGGCGTGCACAGCAACATGAGGGCGGATCATGTCGGAAGCCATGAGCAGCTCAGCAGCTCTGGCCCGCCCTGAGTGGCACGCCTCAAGCAACGCCTCCTCGCATGCAGCCTGAGCTGCCCCACCGTTCACGAGTACCTCCAAAACCTCAATGTGGCCCTCCCTCACTGCAGCAGTGGTTGCATAACCTCTGAATAGTTTTTGATTTACGTTGGCTCCGACATTCTGTTCTTGGAAATTAATTACGAGACTTAGTTTTTATTAAAGAAACAAATATGTTGCTTTCTAGCTAGTCGAAATCAAGAAAAGAGGAGACAGATTGGAACAAGTGGAGCCTGGTGTGACTAAGATAGATTGCATATAAGAATTCATAAACACGCTCCAAAGCAACTTAACTTTGACACTTGAGGCCTATTATTGGACCTAACAAAAACAACAGAGAAATTATTGTTTAACTCTCACACTAATAATTGCAATTTTGATACATATTAAGGCTTCCGCTGAGAAATCAAAAACGGTAAATTTCAAATTCTTCTTAAATCTACACAAATGACGATGAGAAACAGTAGATTCAGTTTAAATGTTTTGAAATTGGCCGACAAATATCATTTATGGTGATTAACTCAGTGAGAAATTTGAAGAAATGAATCAAAATATAACTGAGTAAGATTTTAAAATAGGATATAATACACATATTCAAATATGAATGAATCAATTACACATTACAATGACTAAGTCCACGAATAGTTGTTTCGAGTTGCTGATGATTATGTTTCAAAATGAGATTTATTTCGAAAATATGCAAACGCAGATCGCCAGAATATATGCTGTAAACCAAATAAAACAAACGGAAACTTTGAAGCAGATGACATTCAAATCAAATGCGAAAACGTAAAATATCAAACATTTTAACCAATAAATAAAACAAAAGCTAAATTAATCCAATAGTAATCATTTACCAGCAATTTTCTGACGATCACAGTATTTCCGTTATGAGCAGCGAGGAAAAGCGCGGTGACGTCAGTCCTGAACTCTTCGAACTCCACGCGAACTTCGCTCGCCGATTCTCCGTTCAACACGACCTCTGTTTTCCTCGATTTCAAGCTAACTGTTCCAATGAAATTGACGTCGACGGATGGATGAGAAACGAGCTCCGCAGCTCTATGGAGATCGTCGCCGTGAGCCGCGTCGATAAGTCGCTGAGAAATCAGCTCTTCGCCATCGTCGTGCTCGGCGCGAAGTCTCTTTACCGGAAAAACCTTCTGTTTATTTCCGATCGAGTACTGTCCTCTGCCTCCGCCTCCAGCGGCGGCTGCGATTACTTCCGTCATTTCTAGCGCAGTAACGTGTCGGAACTTTAAAATGTGGTGATTTTGCTTGGAGAAGGAAGAGAGAAGAAGCTCATGAGAGGAGAGAGAGAGAGAGAGTTTTGAGTGCAAGGATATATGAAGACTGAACTATATAAAAGCTTGATTAAAGCAAGATGTTTAGAATTTTTTTTAAAAAAATCTTAATTGTGTGAATCATAATCTAATTGTATATTATTACATAAACATGTCAAATTTGTTGATGATTTAGTGATAATGACACTATTTGTGACTTTCTCTTTGACAAAATCAAAATTTGGTAATTAATATTGAGGGAAATCTCATTTAAAAAACGTTAAGAACGGTGCCGTTTTTCCATAACTGGTAATATTTTTACATCTATCACTCCTACTTTTTTTTTAAAATTAATTTTAGTCGAAATATTTTAGTGTTATTACCAACCATATGTCAATTTGTTTTGTAGCATTAACTTTGGAATAATTAGATTGAGACAAAAACAACTCAAACTAATTCGATTGCGATAATTTTCTAAGTGTTTTTTAATTCAAGATTTTTTTTTTCAGTTTCTTTTTATCATATTTCATTTAAATCATGTTTTTTTAATAAAAGTAGTATTTTGTATATTTTATTTTTATTCAAGTATTATTACTATGTCAATAAGTGATTTTGTAACATAGTGATTTTGACTTTAAGTCATATTTTATGAATGTAACAAGCTAATTACAATAATATAAGGTCAAGTAAATTTGCATTAATGGGATTAAGGGTTTAGTCTTCACCCATCGGGAGTAATTGATCATGAGTTCGAATAATTAAAAAATACTTTCCCCCAAAATTAAATAGTAGAAATAAGATTTTGCATTACAATTAGGAATACAAGTTGTCGAAGTGTTTTGTGTATGTCTTCTATATTATTGATTTGAGTTATATTAAATAAAAATGATAATTACATTTATTTTGTTGGGGGGAAAAATTAAGGTTTTGGATTTACGTTTTTTTTTTCTTTATTCGATAAGATTAGAAATTCGATTGTCGAATGTAAAAATGGTTAAGGGTTGTTGATATCGAATAAGATTTAATAGAATAAAGAGGCAACGCATGCATTTCGAGTAAAATAAGATATGCACGTGATGGATATTTTCAAGATATGCATTAAATAATATTTCATTATTTGCAATATGTAATGAAATGATGGTGGCTAGTGTGTGAGTGGGCATAAAAATCATCATTAAAAAAGATTAACCGGCTAAGCAAAGATATAATGATGAAAGAGTTCTCCATTACTAGAAACAAAATAACTATAATCTTTATTTAATAATCGTAATTAACCGGATTTGGCCTGCAATATCTCCTGCCACAACGAACTAATCATATATACCATAGTATTAATCAAACAAATCTTATGTTATCTAAATATATAAAGAAGGCACACAATAAGTTTCCACATTTGAATGAGTCAGCAGATATATTTTACATTGTTACAGATAGTCCACATAGTTAGAGGCTTTGATTTGTTCTATGAATTAAGCTAGTTTATTATATGCATCGTATGTATATATTTTTATTATTAAATTATATCAATTTTATTGAAAAATCAATTATATTAAACATATGAATTATGAAAAAGAATTGTAAAATAGGCAAAATGTGGTCCGGTAGTTATCAATGCTCACAGGAGATGAGTGAATGTTATTATGTTTTCTAGTTTGCACTTCTGCTCGGCTCCGCAGCCATCTAGCTTTCCACATTTCTTTGTTGATATATATGAGCTATAAACTATAACTCAAGCATCAAATTGATAGTCAAGTTAAAGGTCATAGTTTAAATTACTCAAGTAATCTATTAATTATTTCTCTCCACATGTCTCTCTTTACATACACTCCACTTGACTCTCATTAAAATGATAATATTAAATATTTATATGATAATATATACTATATATATATATATATACATAGATATATTGAAATAAATTACTTTGACATAAAACTTATAGTGCATGTCCATGTAGTACATTTCATTTATTAGTTTCATATTACATAATATTAAAACTTGATATAATTGAGTTGTAAGATTTAAATTGTCTAACTAATTTTGAGTTTGAACTTGAAATTATTTATATGTTTACTATTTGTTTACATCCAAAATAATTGTGTTTCATCTCGTCTCATCTCAACTATATACACATAGTATACTATATTGACTTAACGTGCGGAAGTGTGTGAATGTGAGATTTGGTTGAGCCTCAAAATCAATTAACCTTAAAAAAGGTTTAAGTCGAGTAGTTATTAAAATCTGTTTTTAAATATACACCAACAACTGAGAAATAATGGTTGGATTTCAAACTTAAGCAACAAATATAGAAATAGCGAAAAAATAAAAGAGACAAGGTTTAAAAGAGACAAAGTCACAGTTCTTCTGAAACGGAAAACTTTGTTCGCTTTCGGCCATAGGGATACTTCGACTTTTGAGCTTTATTACAAGAATTCACTTGCTAGACTTGTAAGCTGATTTTTAGGGTGTGGTTTTATGGTCTTACTTGAACATTGGTTGATATAGTATCTTCCTTCCTATACTTTTCTGAGATTGTATCGGATTCACTTGATTGCTTCGGGAGATAGTTGAACTTTAGTAATCTTTAAGTCTTATAGTAGCTTCAAAGCCTTGTGCTTAAATTTGCACAACCAAGAGGATTTTTGTTGGATGGGAAATATACATTTTCTTGTATCTATTATATCTTGTTCTCCCTCTTTTGATTTCACTTGCTCATCTCCGATCTCTCTATTCTCTCTAACTGATCTCTCTCCTATCTCATTATGTCATCACTATTATTGCAGTTATAGTTATATATCTATATATATATATATATATATATATATATATATAGGAGAGATCATGTAAAAAAAATTCTTATGTGAGAAAAAAGAATGAATCATGTCCATCAGATCTAAAAAAATCAATGGTTGATATTGAATCAAACAACAACTAAAATACAATCAAGCAACAAAATAATCAAGCAACAACTAAAGCACAATCTAGCAACATTGCAATCAAGCAACGACCTGAATACAATCAAGCAATGTCGTGAATGCAATCAAGCATCTTTCTCACTTTCTCACGTTAAGAGTTTTCTCACTGGATCCGCTCCCTAGAATCAGAGATCCAAATATGTAATAATGAAGTTCGCGGAGGATAAAATGAAAATGAAAATTATTTGAGGGAGATACCATTAGGATAAATGACAATGATACCCTTAAATATGTAATAATAAAGTTCGTGGAGGATAAAATGAAGACGGAAATTATTAAAGCATGACCGCAGATCTTGTGAAATCAAAGGCTGAGATTTATTCTCATTTCTTATATTAACATCTATTCTCATATGATCTAACATCTATATATATATATATATATATATTTATATATATATATATATTGTCTTCAGTGGAGAAAGAGTTGAGCTCTCTTTGAGTAGTGAGTATACTCCACTTGTTGTAGATGACCATTTGTTTTGTTTTTCCTTACATAAAGGAGTAAGATATAGACGTTACTCTAAATTTCTTTATATTGTAATTCTTAGCTCATTGAGTTTAGTTATCAATTCCTCTAAGCTAGATTGTTTTAATTGCATTAAGGGTATATTATCGTAACTGATGAGTTAATTATGATCAACTTGTTCTGCGGTTGACTAGAATTCCTAATAGTATACTGTATTGTCAGTTATATTGTCTCTCATTCATCGCCACACTCATTTGAATATATCTCTCCTTTTCATTCTATCTTATATACTTTAGTGTTTTTTAGATTTTGTCTTTTTTTATTTATTTCATTATTGATTTATAGTTTATTTCATTATCGTCCGAAATTCACTATTACTAGAGCTACACTTAAGTCAATAAAAGTGTTCTATTCTTCAAACATATTTATATAAAATATATATGATTTAGACTTTTTATAAATATAAAAGTACCCTAACTTTCAAATTTAAATTTACATCAGTTGTAAAAGAAAATTTTCTTGATTAAAAAAATTGTACCATAAGAATTCTCGAATGTTACACTATAAAACTTGCTCATTCATTTTATCAATTTTATAAATAGTGCAACATATTACCTTAATTATTACAAATTACAGTATCCTATAAATTGCAATGGTCATATTTTAGTAGTATTTAAAGTCACAAATTTAATTATCTTACTATTGATAATGCAAAAAAATACTTCATAATTTTTTGATATGCACAATATATAATTTAAATTCTTTACGTTTAATAACGAAAACTCTCACTATCTTAGATTTCTGTATTCGTTAATGGTATCACTAATTGCTGAGAGATGTATAATTGTACCCTCCCAAATCTCGATTTAAAAAATTTAAAGGCAAACACTCAGATGAGACATTCCACCATTTTTATTGTGAGACAAATTTAGTGATATATTTTAATTCATTGAAATGATGTATTAATTCTTCATTGCAAACGATATGTTTATTTGTTGCAAATAATATAATTTTTTACAGTTAAAAAATAATATATTAAAAAATGAAATAATGTATTTATCTTATTGAAATGATGTATTAAGGTCCGTCTCACTATGAAAAATGATGAGACCGTCTCTCAGGAGACTAACTCAAAAATGATGTATTAAAGTTCGTCTCACTATGAAAAAAGATGAGATCGTCTCTCAGGAGACTAACTAAAAACTAAAAATATGACTAGAATAATGGGTGTCTTTTCGAATGCAAAATGTTGGGGTGATTTATCGTGATAAAATCTTGTGTCCCACAATGGTATCTCACTTGATGTCCCACTGTCTCGATTATTAATTTTAATTAATGTTTATATGAAAACAAAAATAAAGTATAATACAAAATACTATAATTGAATTTAAAGAAAAAAAAATAAAAGTTGTATAAAACACAAATTATAGTTATGAATTAAACAATTTTGATAATCAAATTTAGTTTAAAAACTGAAAAATATTTACTAAAAAATATTGAGTTGGTCTCCTGAGAGACGGTCTCACTATTTTTTTTATTGTGAGATGGATATTAATACATCATTTCAATAAGTCAAATACACCATTTTATTTTTAAAAATTACATTATTTGCAACAATATAATACAATATTTGCAATAAAGAATTACATAATTTCATTAAATTCCTTTCACAATAAAAATGGTGATACATTATTTGCAATAAAAAAAACACATCATTTCATTAAATTCGCCTCACAATAAAAATAATGAGACCGTCTCATCTGAGAATTTGCCAAAAATAATATATACCCTAATTGGGTGTGGTGAACCATACGGTTGAACTTATAAAATTAATCCAAACTTAATAAATTAAAATTATAAAAAAAATTAAATAAAAATTAATAATTTTAATAGTAGAATCTATATACTATATTAAAAGAGAATAGTGGTCTAATAACTATTCCCACCAAAAAACATTAAATAGTTTTTATTTTTTTATTATAATATAGATATGTAATAAAAAGTGATAAAAAATATAACAAAACTATATTTATCACTTTTATTTAAAATATTATATCTCAATAATTTATTATAATTATCATTTTTAAATAATTTAAATATAAAACTATCTCTTATGGATTAATAATTAAATCACATAGAAAATAATTTGTATTCTATTATATTAAGTATAATAATGAATAAAATTATATATATGTAAAAGATTTGCTAAAAAATTTAAGATATATATACAAAGTAGTTTCAATAATTTATTATAATTACCATTTTTAAATAATTTAAATATAACACTATCTCTTATGGATTAATAATTAAATTAAATAGAAAATAATTTGTATTCTATTATATTAAGTATAATAATGAATAAAATTATATATATGTAAAACATTTGCTAAAAAATTTAAGATATATATACAACTTTATTAATTAAGTTTTAATATTATAAAATAAAAAATTATTATATTTAATTTGCGAATCGCGCGAATGCAAATTTAGTAGAAAGTGAAATATGAAAAATGGGACAAATGATCTCAAACTGTGATCTATTAGCTCTTATTGTGAAATTTGGCTTAAACAACCCCTACCTAATTCAAGAACTATAAAATTGGCTTCGTTAGACGTTTTCATCTAGATGGCTGCTTAAGTAGGAAAGCCATCCATCTTCTAATAAGATCCTACACTTATTTTCATATTTTTTAAAAAATAATAAAAAATTACATATTAAAAATATCAAAATTAAAATGTTAATTTACTGATTAATTAGTCACACCCCATCTCCAATGCTAATGGAGGCAAGAAACAGTTATGATAATTTCTCCTTATTAATATAGGAAGTAGGGGTGTGCACGGTTTGGCTGAAACTGGTCGAACCGGCCAAATCAAATTAATTTCGCCGATTTGGCTGGTTTGAAAAAATGATTGGCCGGGTTGGTTTGAAAAATCTCAAATCGGATGATTTGGTTTGGCTGACGGTTTGAAGGATGAAACCGGCCGTTTCGGCCGGACCGGCCGTATAAATAATATAATTTTAAATATAAAAATGATAATAAAATTTTATTTGATAGAAAGCTAAAATATCAATTATATTGATATATATGTCCGATGCTTATATTCTTTCGAATTGTAACCCTATAAATCAACTTATATATAATTATTTTTTGCAACCATAATATTATTTATTTATTACTTATCTCATATTTATAATTAATGACAAGCGTTACATATTTATATTAGTTTCATTTTGTGTGTCATTCTTTCATTAATTTCTAATGATAAAATTGATATACAAGTTACATTTTTTTGTAATATTTTTAGTTGAATAATCTTCAAACCGATTAAACCAGCCGAACCAAACCGTTTTAATATGGTTTGGCCGGTTTGGTTTGAAATAATTATTTGGCTGGTTTGGTTTGTGAAAATTTAAAACCGTACCTATTGGTTTGGTCCGTACTTTGCCCCTTAAACCGGCCAAACCGGACCGTGCACACCCCTAATGGGAAGGCCTCAGGTTAAGCACGCCTAAATGGTTTAGACGAGTTTTATCCATTAACCCAACATAAATTTATCTAATGTATCTTAATTGAGGGATTAATAAACCCTATTTGGAACGAGTGAATCTATTTGAATATCGATAAAACTCGCCTAAACTATTAAAGCGTGTTTAACACAAGTTTTTGCCTATTAGTAAAGTAACCCAAAATCAAAGTAACCCAAAATCAAAGGGGCCTTATATTGTTGAAAATTAATAACAAGCCCGTTTAGCCCAAGTTAAATTTCATCAATGTGTTGCTCCACGATTCCTCCACGTGTCCATCTTGATCATCACATAAGGTAGCTGCATTCTGCACCGTTGGATCCTAATTTTGGAAACGAGTCCCCATCTTCACCGTCTCAACCTCACCGAAATTATCGTAGGCTTGCCCTCACTGAGGCCTCGCTTTGCATTTTTTGCTTCTCTCTCTCGACTGCTCGTAATAATCTACGTGGTTGGTTTAATCGTAGCTCTTGTGCTCGTGCAATTTTGATGCTATCATGGTACGCGTTGTCTCCGAATCCAACTGATGCTTTAGTCGTTGTTCTTTGATTTCAGTTTTTTCTGTCTATGACTTTTATATGGAATTTGGATCTCTGTGAAAATGCAAAATCTCGAACTGAGAAATGATTTAGAAAGAGCTGAAAACGCGAACCAAACGCTGTTTCTTAGGGTTCTAATCTTGATTCGTGAGCCGTCTATGAATTTTTTATGAGTAGAGTTATCTGTCACTGCGAATTGATCGAACCCTAGTTTTGGTTTACTTTTAGGCATCTGATTTGCGTGCAATTCTACTGAGTCTATTCTGGATGTGCATTTATGTCATGAAAAGTTGGTACAAAGTTCTAATCTATACAAGAAATTTGAATCCTTTTGTAATGTTTGAAATGTCTGGCTTGAAAACGAGGTTTATTGCAGCTTGCATCCTATGCCTTGATTTCTAGAGATGTTTTGGAATTTTATTCAGTTCATTGATTTGTGTTTGAGGGCCGCTCTTGGTGTTGAGAAACATATTGAGTACGTATAATGAATAGATGATTGAGGTAACACTATAGTTCTGGGAAATTTGAATTCTTTTTAAGTTTTAGTTTCATACACTGCCCGAATGTGGTTTCCGATGATAAATGCAACTCATTGTGGTTGCAGTGGGAGGGTGGAGTCCAATTTTGGATTCCTTTTCTTATTCTATGTATTATCAACTTTGATTCAAGAAATATGAAAAATTGGCCAACTTGTCCTTCATTCCTGTGTTAAATTTACAACTTGGGGGAGAGTTATATTTGATCAGCATAAATTCTCAAGCCCTGTACCTTATAATTCTCTTGTTTAAAGATTATAGAGGCAGTGCAGAGTCAATTCACCAGATATTGAATTAGGTGTAGTTGATAACAGTTATCCTTTGTGACTTTGTCCTACATTTGTCTCTCAACCCTATGTTTCTGTGTGGATTTATGTTTCTTTACATTTCCGTTTTCAATATATTTTCTAAATACTGTCAAAACTAACATTTGGTATGAATTTCTTTATGTTGAGAGGAATTTCCTCATCTTACTTGAAACTGAACTTTACAATTGCCGCTGCCATTTGAATGTTTAATCAGGCACCTATAAAGGCCATTCTTTCTCTACAACGGAATGCTTTTGTCCTGCGCTCCAGTGAGAATTTGGGCCTTGCTCGCAAACTATTTAGCACCCAGGCAGCAACAACTTCTGCTACCCCACAGCCTCCGCCCCCTCCGCCACCTCCAGAGAAGACCCACTTTGGTGGTCTGAAAGATGAGGATCGCGTCTTCACTAACGTATACGGTCTGCATGATCCTTTCCTAAAAGGTGCTTTGAAACGTGGAGATTGGTACAGGACAAAAGACCTAGTTATTAAAGGATCAGATTGGATTGTCAATGAGATGAAGAAATCAGGACTGAGAGGTCGTGGGGGTGCTGGTTTTCCCTCTGGACTAAAATGGTCATTTATGCCAAAGGCATCTGATGGCCGCCCTTCATATCTTGTTGTTAATGCTGATGAAAGTGAACCTGGAACATGTAAAGATAGAGAAATTATGCGACATGATCCTCACAAACTACTAGAAGGATGTCTAATTGCTGGAGTAGGGATGAGGGCAAGTGCCGCATATATTTATATTCGCGGTGAGTATGTGAATGAAAGACTGAATCTCGAGAAAGCCAGGAAAGAAGCTTATGCAGCTGGATTGTTAGGAAAGAATGCATGTGGATCAGGTTATGATTTTGACGTACATATCCACTTTGGTGCTGGGGCTTATATATGTGGTGAAGAGACAGCTCTTTTGGAGAGCCTTGAGGGTAAGCAAGGGAAACCAAGGTTGAAGCCTCCTTTTCCAGCCAATGCAGGACTATATGGTTGCCCTACGACAGTTACAAATGTTGAAACAGTGGCTGTCTCCCCCACCATTCTAAGACGGGGACCAGAATGGTTTTCTAGTTTTGGAAGGAAAAATAATTCTGGTACAAAACTATTTTGTATCTCAGGGCATGTAAACAAACCTTGTACTGTTGAAGAGGAGATGAGTATACCATTGAAAGAGCTTATAGAGAGACACTGTGGCGGAGTTCGTGGTGGATGGGATAACTTACTTGCTGTTATTCCAGGCGGTTCATCTGTTCCGTTAATTCCCAAGCACATATGTGAGGATGTCCTCATGGATTTTGATGCACTGAAAGCCGTCCAGTCAGGTTTGGGAACTGCTGCTGTCATTGTGATGGACAAGTCCACTGATGTTGTTGATGCTATTGCTAGACTCTCTTACTTCTACAAGCATGAGAGTTGTGGCCAGTGTACGCCTTGCAGAGAGGGTACTGGATGGCTATGGATGATAATGGAGAGAATGAAGGTTGGAAATGCAAAGCTGGAGGAGATTGACATGCTGCAGGAAGTCACCAAACAGATTGAAGGGCACACCATTTGTGCGTTGGGCGATGCTGCTGCTTGGCCAGTTCAGGGACTTATCAGGCACTTTAGGCCTGAACTGGAAAGGAGGATCAGGGAGCGGGCAGATAGAGAGTTAAAGCAGGCTGCTGCTGCTTGATTTCTTACAGGTTAGTGCTAAAATAGAAGTTTTTCTGCTTTTCATGTATAATGTGTATGTGCACAAACTTTTGTGTGTTAAAATCAGCCTAGGCGGTGCATAGCCTCCCAACTTTTGGAATTTGGACTAACCGTCTAAGTGTCCTATGTTAGGAAAGACATTAATTCCATGGGTTTGCTGCAGAACCCCCTATTTACCGCCTCGGTGGGCTAGTTGCTGGTTGGAACTTGTGTTTCTGAAAAAAATAGTATATGCTCATGTGTGTGCGTGACTAATTCCATCGCTGATCCTTTTACTTTGATTTGATGGTGTTTGATATGCATAATTTAATTTAATTGATGAATTGATGTGACTTTTGGCTGTAAAGAGATTATTCATATGAAAATCATTAGGATTGTTTCTCTTTGATAAGCTTATACTCGCTCGTAGCTGGCATTGCTGCACCATAATGGTCTTCCCACGAGCCAAATTAGATTCCTTGGTTCTATTCTTCAATCTGAGTACAGGCCACTATGATCTTCATGTGTCTATGGATGCGCTATGATGCATTGGCCTCATTTGGGAGCTATCCTTGTTAGAAACTCTCATCTTTTGAAGCCTACTCGACTAGGGCCGATCCATCCTCATGAACATACTTTGCCATTATATTTCTCTGCACTATTTCTAATTCTTTGAGGTGGAAAATTTTAAATCTCAAACTCGAATTAGTTTCTTTGTCTTGCATTATTTTCCTATCTGCTAAATGAAGGCTGTAAAGTGGTTTTGCAGGGAAATATTGCTGTTAGATTATATCAAATAAGCTCTTGGAAACCCAGAGATTTCAGAATATGATCCATCCTTTCAGCCGCGTGCGCAGCTTTGATGGTTGTATCGTGTATGACTGCACTAAAATTCGAGTTTTATAAGCTCCTAGTTCTTCCTCCATGATTGTTGAGCATATGAGTTGAAGTTCCATTTCTATCTGGATTTTAAGAACCTTTACAAACAGTATTTCTGTGTGCAATGATGTCTTCGTTTTACTTTAAAGATGGTTGATTGGTCAAATCTCACAGGCTGAGGCCATCATGTTTGCTTTAATTTTGATTGATAATTGAGCAACTTTTAGCTATTTCTGATGCTGTTTTTTCACCAACTCATTTTATATTGTCATTGCGTCACAGATCTCTTTTTCATGCTAAAGGACATTTTCTTTCTAGATTTATTGAATATTATTTTTTGTTTCTTTCTTTATGTTCACTTTTGTTGGTAAATAATGCTTTTATAAATCTCAGAAGGAAAAATTATATGCTCTTTTCCATCTTTGTGATAAATAATATTTTTCCTTTGCTACGAGTATACTTCATTTTATGAAATAGCTATACAAATATCATAATTTTTTAAGAAATGTTACTTCATTTATAAAGTTATGGGACATTTTAAAATGATAAACTAGTAATCGAAATGAGTAGAGTAATATAAAATGTTTTTTTTTATTAGATAATATTTTTAACTAACTTTTAATGTGGTCGGGTTTTATTTATTTATTTATTTATTTTTAAATAGTAATGCATTAATCTACACACTCAAATATAAACTTGAATTATAAATTTGATGCTAATGTATCGGTTAATTTTAAAATTTATTTACATTTTTTCTTTTAGGAAATTATAAACTAATATTTATTAAATTAAGGAAATTTATTTCAAGTTTTTTGTATTATAAAATAATACTCTAATATTTAATAAATTAGAAAAATTCACCCCAGATTTAAGGTGTTTTTAACAAATAAAAACAAATACTAGAGTAAAACTTCTTCATATGAAAAATTAGGATAATGGGAGCAAATTCCAAAAAAAAAAAGAAAAAGTTTGTGCGTCCCCATTTATGAAGTTTAGCCTACAATTTCGGCGATGATTGGTTGCACATGTTATCATTTATATATATAGATTGCAGATACATTATTATTATTATTATCCAAAACTTTTTTAAATATCTTCAAATAATTCATATTAAAATTTATGAGAGATAAATATATTAGAGTTTTTAATAATAAATTGGACTTAATTCTGACGTCGAAAGTGGAAACCTACAATATGATAAAGAATTATTCCAAGATGATAACTTAGTATCCAATAAATGAATGTGAGTCAACACTCAACATCTAGTCTACATTCTCAAAAAAAAAAAAAAAAAAACATCTAGTCTACATATTTATTAGTAATTTGTTAATTTTCAGATTTGTTGAAAACTCTATTTACACTAAAAAACAAGTTTAAATCAGTGGAGTTCGTGCTAGCTGCGCTGCTCCAGCTTTCTCCCTCTACAAACGAGAGGAATCCAATCTGCAATACAGTGAGATAACAAGAGTGATGGATTAGAGAAAGCGGGAATTCACTTTACTTCTCCATTATTGCGCTTCAATCTAGGTACAATAATCACTTTTACTTTATTCTCGATTTCTGCTTATTTTTATCTCCTTTTTTGGTGTAATCTCGTTGGGCGCTTGATTGAGATGTTTTCGTGTTGATTTCAATCCAGTTTTATGCTTGTAATGTATGCATATTTTCGTGATTAATCAATTTCTTAGCAGATTTGTTCATTTTTCTCCATATCTCTCCTTTTCTCTCTCAGGTTGGCATGCTGATAATTCACTGCTTATTTCTCTGATTAGATTTGAGGTGCTAGATTGAAAGAACTTACTGGTTTTTATTATCTTGTGTATCGATTATTTCTCTCTTTTTGTTTGACAAAATGCAGTATTCAGCTCCACCATATAAGGTGGTTTCCCTTCTTAGTTGTGAATTTGTGTTGATAATGGTATGTGCTTGTTGTCTGGATTGTGCTTAATCAGAGACAATTTATCACCAGCACAGATCCTGATACTTCTCTCAAGCTATGGTTCTGGGGCTTAGGTCGAAGCTTCGGAGAGGAGCTTCGGTTAAGGTAGAATACATAGTCCATATACGGGAGATAAAGCCCTGGCCTCCATCAGAATCTCTGAGACCTGTGCAGAAGGTGTTGCTTGAATGGGAAAATGGTAATCAGTATTCAGGGTCATTTCTTTCTGCAGCTCATAATTCGAAGATTGTGTTTACCGAGTCTTTCAAGCTTCCATTGATTCTTTACATAGACAAGAAGTCTCATGATAAGTTTCAGAAGAACTGTTTGGAGTTTAGCTTGTTTGTGCCACGTAAGGATAAGGCGAAAGGGCAGCTTATTGGGACGGCAACGCTAAACCTTGCGGATTATGGAGTTTTAGATAGTATGTTAAGCATTAATGTTCCATTGAACTTAAAGAGGAGTTCCAGTAACTCAGTGCAACCAGTTTTGTTGATTGGTTTGGAGCCAGTTGAAAAGGATGTATCTAACTCATCACCTAGTGTTGGCCTATCGAAGCGAACCTCTATGGACACTGATAATGATGATTTGGAGATTGCTACGATTACTGATGATGATGATGATTTTTCTTCACAATCATCAAGGGCTGCAGGGTCATCTACCTTTGATGTTGGGACATCTTCACCATCTCAAATTGAGAAGGTAAGCTACATGCTCACTGATTTTCTGTTACATTGCTTATGTTCAATTAAAGAAAGGTTGACTGACATGGAATTTTAGCTCCCTCTTATAGCTACATATAATCTATTTAATGAATTAAGAAAGAAAGGGAAGAAATCCCATGGTTAAAGTTTGAGAATGTACCATCTGTCAAGATTCCATAGCATTATAGTCTTTACACACCTAGAATGTCAGGCTTCATTTTGAACTATTTAAAATCAAATCTTTGAATTTGGAATCCCATTGGATTCCAATGGACTAATCTTTGATAGGAATCAAACTCTTTCAATCAAAGAGATACTTCATTGATTCCCGTCTTCCCCCTTTCCCTGGCATGTTTTGCATATACTCTGTAATAATTTGAAGCTGGATGCAGAATGGATATGGAAATGCTGGATATGACTCAGATAGAAAGAGGAATGAACAACAATCACTCACTGATACCTCGCCAAGGACTTGGACAAGTGATGATGAATTCTTTTCCAAGTTACATGAGCGAAGCTTGACATCCGTCAAGAGGAACTCTGAGACCCCTCTCCTTAGATCTTTTACCTCATCCACAAGTCATCGAGATGTAAATGCAAAGCCCAACACCTTAGTTGCAACTTTTTTGCATGAAACTGATTCTCTTGATTCTGATGAAGTTATTGCTACCAACAAATTTAAAACTATTGAAAATACAGAGCAATCTGTAAGAGAGAAATCCTTCAAAGGATTTTTACCTGAAGCTATAGGTATATCAGCTGCAAATCATGGAAAAAATGCAGTCAATTTCGACTCGTCCTACTCGATGTACTCCCATGCCACTAATGAAAATGAGTTGGGAGAAGATAATGAGGAAATAAATGATGAACTCACTGGCATTGTGAATATTGAGGAGAAAAGTGGACTGAGAGATATGGGGTTGGATGACCCTATCATAGAGGGGATGATGCATCTTCCAAAGAACAGATTATTTGGGAATGCATCAGATGATGCTATTGGAGGACAGGCAATGATGAGTGAGAAAGCACCAGCAGTTTCACTACCAAGCAGTAAGAAATCTCAGCGTACGAAATCTGTTCGTATACATGGTTCAGTTGAAAGAAATGAACTCTCATCTGACATATATGCCGTGGGAAAGGATCTCCCCTCAGAAATACCCTCTGCCTCTCAAAAGAAAAGTGAACTTGGTGCGGGAATAGAATCAAAGACTGAACTCACAGACTGTAAGGATGAATCAAAAACAAAAATTGAATTGCTTCAGGAAGAATTAAGGGAAGCAGCAGCTGCTGAGGTTGGTTTATATTCTGCAGTTGCTGAACATGGAAGTTCAGCAAATAAGGTCCACACCCCAGCTCGACGCCTGTCCAGATTTTATAATGAAGCTTGCAAAGCAGGGTCTCAATCCAAAAGGGCGAGTGCAGCAAGAGCTGCTGTATCTGGATTGGTTCTGGTTTCCAAATCATGTGGACATGATGTTCCGAGGTATAATTTGAATATGACTTCATTTATTTGTTTCTTAGTCATGCCAACCATTGCAGTTATTTAAAAGACATTCTTTACAGGTTGACGTTCTGGCTATCAAATTCCATAATGTTGAGGGCCATTGTCAGCCAAACTGCTGCGGAGTTCTCAAACTGTAATATATCTGGAAGAAAAGTTAATAGCTCTGTTTCTGAATCTTCTCGTGTGGAGGGAGAACAATCTACTTCAATCAATGAATCTGATGACAAGGAAGATGTCTCGGCATTTATAATTGCTCTGGAGAAAGTTGAATCATGGCTTTTTTCTCGAATAGTTGAATCATTATGGTGGCAGGTTGATATTTTAGCTCTTTCTTCTCCACACTAATTACTTATTAAGTCGCACAGTTCTTAGATAAGTTATGTTATGGTTATCTCTGAACTGCATGCAGACTTTTACACCACATATGCAACCCACTGTTGCAAAAGTTAGTGATATCAGTCCACGTTCAGGGACTCCGAAGACAAGTGGAAGAAGAAACAGTTTGAGTAACCATGAGCAGGGAAACTTCTCTGTCGTGCTATGGAAGAAAGCATTCATAGATGCCCGTGAAAAGCTATGTCCTCTGCGAGCAGCAGGGCATGAGTGTGGCTGCTTGTCCGTGCTGGTTAGACTGGTATGTTCTAAGTTGAGCATATTTATCGAAACTAGTCAACTAGGTCTAGGTATAGGCTGTTAAGATCCGATAATTGACTAGCATGAATTATTCAGTCATGATGAATCAATCAATCGTGCATGTGGTTTTGCGGGTTTTCGTGTATACATCATGATGAGAGAGGCTGTACATTATTTGAATGAAGAAACACAAATTCATGAATCATTGCAGATTGCTCTTGTTCTGTTTTCAGGTAATGGAGCAGCTAGTTGATAGGCTGGACACGGCAATGTTCAACGCAATTCTACGCGAATCTTATGAAGAAATGCCTACTGATCCTGTCTCGGATCCCATTAGCGAATCAAAAGTCCTTCCAATACCACCCGGGAAATCAAGCTTCGGTGCTGGTGTGGAATTGAAAAACTCTGTAAGCACAAGCTACAACATAGTCACTATATTTGGACAGTAAAACCAAGAACTCATGAGCTCATGATTGTTGGTAACAAAATCCTTTCATTCCTTTCTAATTCTCGCAGATTGGGAACTGGTCCAGATGGCTCACTGATCTCTTCGGCCTAGACGATGACTCGATTGACCATGGAAGATCTTTCAAGGCTTTTCGTCTCCTCCACTCCTTGAGCGATCTCATGATGGTACCCTTCGGAATGCTTGCCGATCCTTCAACCAGAAAAGAAGTGAGCCAATATCTCATGTCACAACATCCATCTTTTTTTTTAGCACCACTACTTAAAATTCTTTCCTCACACTCATAAATCTCTGTGTGAAGGTCTGCCCAATGTTTGGTCCAACAATAATCAAACGGGTGCTGAGCAGTTTCGTCCCAGACGAATTCTGCCCAGATCCCATCCCACTGAGCATCATTGATGCCCTTCAAACTGAGGTTAGTCCATTTGCCCGTCCATGCAACAATTATTTGTGTTATAAGTAGGGGTGAGTATTTGTTATTCAGTTCGGTTTTAGCATGTAATATAACCGAACCAAAATTTTTATTCGGTTTCCGATTATTTCGGTTATAACCAAATTTTAATATAAATTTAATAAATTAATAAAATTAAAAATCAAGAATATAAATTATATGTATTTATATTCATATATATATATATATATATATTAAAAATATATTTAAATATTAATCTAAATATATATATATATATATTTTTTATATTCATTATGTCCCAATTTATTAGTACCACTTACCTTTTTTGGTCTGTCCCATTTATTAGTCCCATTTCTTAAAATGGTAAACTTTTTCACACTCACCAATAAAATATTAATTTCACTACACTCACAGTCATTGATTATTGTGCTATTTTGGTTTGAGACTAATAATTAAGGACTGAGGGAGTATTTATTAATATTTTATATATTAATTCAGTTATTCGGTCCTAAAAAAAAATAACCGAACCGAAAACTGAAATATTGAAAAAAATTAACCGAACCAAAATATATCGATTGGTTCGATTTTTGGTTTCTTGGTCATCCCTAGTAATAAGTATTTAGCTACTCTTTTATCTTTTGATTTAGGAGGACTCAGGTACACTCACAATCCTTCCCTGCGCTGCAAATCCTACGAAATACACACCTCCTTCTGCAGCTTTACTAACTTGTGTGGGAGAAGTTGGCAGCCAAGTTATTCAAACCAGCAGACTATCATCGCTCAAGAAATCCTACAACAGTGATGATGAACTAGACGAGCTCGACTCACCTTTCGCGTCCATTGCCCCCGACAGCTACCAGAGCTCAGCTCTCGCAAAGCTCAGTTCAATAGCAAGAGAAAAGGGCGGCAGAAATGTAGTCAGGTATCAGCTGCTACGTGAGATTTGGAAAGATGATGAATAATAATACCATAAACTTCTTTTTTATGTGTATATGTTTTGACACCGAGCTGTATATTCCTCGAAACCTCAAACACTTTATACTTTTATATAAGAGTGTAGATGAACCAAAATGTTAGTGAGCTACTAAGATCTCGATTCGATAAAAGTACGTTCGAACTCGTTTAGTAAAGATTGTTTATTAAATGAATCAAATTTGAGCATTATAGTATTTGACTCGTGAGCTCATACGCAAGCTGGTTAGCTAAAATTAGTAAGAAAAATAAAAAAATTGTTTCAATAAAAATAATATTCATGATTTAAGGAGTAATAATAATGATATTTTTTCTAGTAATTAGAAAATAAAAATTTGAGCATGAATATGAAATTAATTTTGAAGTAAATAACTTTTTCTTCCAAAATAATAACGAGATGTTTTTAATATATTCTAAATTTAAAAAGTTCATTTAGGCTCGATAAAGTTCGACTTGATACTAAACGAGTCAAACTTGAGTACGACACTATTCGACTAGGTTCAGTTACACCCCTACTTTTGCATAACCATGTGATCTTCATTAGTATATGAGAATTCCAGTGTGACAAGACGTTGTTATGGAATACATTAGGTATAGTAATTAGTAAACATTAAGAATACGTTATTTCACCATCGCTTGCTCCTCCTGCACAGAGTTGAAGAGTGTGTGTAAGGATCACACAGCAACAGATAGAAGAGAGAAATTAAGAGGAGAGATGGACGAACTTACAGCTTCGTCTGGAGCCCGTCGGAAGGGCACTGTAATGCGTCGTAGTGGCCGTAACCATGGTACAAGACGCGAATGGGGTTCTCCTTTTCATATTCTTGACCATACTCAGCTATAACCTTGAGGCAATTCTTCTTATTATCCCACATGTGAACAGTTATTGGCAGCCTGAAAATGGATTCCCCAACATATGTTTCTTTTTAACATTCTTCATCAAGATAAGAGTGATGAAATATTGGACATAAACTATCCAAATAGTCCCTCCGTCCTGGTTAATTAGTCACATATTGACCGGATACAATAACCAAACCAATTTTTGTGAGTGTAGTGAAATTAATATTTTATTAATGAATGTGAAAAATATGCTATTTTAGGAAATTTGACGAATATAACGGAACAGATGAAAAAAGAAAGCAAGACTAATATAGCGGAACAGAGGGAGTAGTAGATAACAGAAAACACCTACAGGAGCACATGTGACGACATCAGAAGCTCCGGTTCCCCACCCCATACGTGGGGTTGCCGCATCTTTGCAACATAAGTGTCGAAATCGCCTTCGACAAACCTGAAAACGGTACAAGATAAAACTCTATGTAAGCTAGTCTTAGACAATGTGCAAGGCCTTAAAAAATCATGCACACCATTCAGAATCTTCTCGTCTCTTGATGAATTCATCAGCAACCTACATGAACAAAATGGCATCCCATCTTTTTAAGAAAAAAGCAACCAAGAACACCTAAATTCCCTCTGTTAACAGACAAACATAAGGGAGCAGATTTTTACAGCTTCTCTAAGCTCATCGGCTAGTTCCTTCTCTTGGTTTTCACTCGGAGAGGGCTTCCCGGCTCTTAGACAAGCACCGTGAACCACGGAACGAAACAGACACCTCCCATCACCAGGTATCCCTGCATCAAATTTCAATACTTGTGTCACCACCTATCTGTACAAGAAGCTAACAAAGGAGGGGCTAGAATTTAGTGGAACAAAACCATTGTAATAGTCACAAAAGATGTGATTGAAGCATTAAATTTTATAACATGTGTCAGCTAACTGTACAAGAATGAAGAATGAAGCATATCAAGTTTATGACTTGTGCCACATAACTACCATACAAGAATGAAGAAACTAATACAGCAGGGTCAAAACATAGTAGCAACACCATTGCGTAGTTACAAAAATCCACAAGAAACGAAGTGAATGAAGCATCAAATTTTATTAATTGTGATACCTTACTATATGCAATAATGAAGAAACTAAAACAGCAGGGCCAAAACATAGTGGAACAACACGGTTGTAGTTATAAGAGTCCACAAATACGAAGCGAATGAAGCATCAGATTGTATTAATTGTGCCACAACTATACATGAACAAAGAAACTAATACAACAGGGCCAAAACATGGTGGATTGACACCATCTCTTACAATAAAAAGTAAAGTGAATGAGGCATATCAAATGTGCCAGTGTATATTAAAAGAAACTGACATATGAAAACAGGGGCCTAAACATAGTGGAACAAAACCATTGCCATAGACAGAAGAATCCCACAAAATGAAGTGAAATAATCATATAAGCTGTAGTTTGAGAGACAAAGCTCGGTTTGCGATATCCCATGCTGGTAGTTTAAGAGCATCAAAGACGATTGCAGGTTCACATTTTCTCTCTCAAAAGAAAAGATAGACAATTTTCGATCATGAAACAGCATTTTCACAAGATTTTGAGGCATACCCGAACCTAAATCCATGTTCAACAGTATGAGCTTCTGAAAAGATTGGCAAAACAAAGTTTTGAATTTGAATTTCAAACAAGAGTTTGTAATTATCAATCCTACAAGCTAAAACAACAAACGCACGCCACAAATGGTGCGAATCCGACGAAATGAATAAACGAAACGTGTCCAAATGATTGCAGCTTCAAACAAGAAACCTAATTATGGCGTCATCAAAAGTATTCACATCAAAATCAAAGTAAAAAAAAAATCGAAAACATACGAATAGACCGGAGATCGTTACCGAGCGAGAGGTCGGTTTTACGCATGGAAAACTGAGACTTCAAGCAGCGGAATGGCATAACCCAAATAAAACAAAATTATTTTTGGGTATTTTCAAGAATCCAAATTCCACGGCATTTTTGCAATTCTTACCCGTATATGATGTTGATGATTCGATCTGCAAAGGAGTGGCTCACTGGCAATACGACGTCGTCAACAGGGAGCATAATAATGCCTGGTTGTAAAGTCGGAATCGAATTCGATTCAGCCGTGTGGGGAAGATGACTCAGCCACCCCCGAGTTGCCTCACTGGGTTTCCAACCAATAAAATAAACATCAATTACATGATCAATAAAAGAATTAAAAATAGAAAAATCAAAAGTCAAAATCATCCTAGTTCTCTTACCTCTGACGAGACGAGAGCCACACTAATCAAATTCGTCAAAAAACTCATCTTCGGATTCAGTATCAATGTCACTGTCATCGCCTACGTCGGTATCCATTTCTTGTTCTCGATGTTCGGCAAGTTCCCAATCTCCCAGTAATCTTTTCTTCTCTCGAATGCTCGGGTCCATCATATATTCTCGATCATCCAAAATGTAACCTCCTTCACTAAATGCTTGTCGCGTGGAAGCTATCGAGGCGGGAACGGCTAGCACGTCCTTGGCAATCAACGACACTATGGGGAAATTCATCCTCCACCTCGACCACCATTTCAAGATATCGAACTTTTCTATCTCCAAGAACTCAAAACCAGCCGTTAAATATGCTTCAAGTTCTTCATTGGGGTTAAAGTTGCCGTACCTCTTTGGACGTTTACCTGATCTCTCATTGTAAAAAGTTTCTACTCTAATTGATAATGGAAAATTACCATGATCGCCACTACTACTACAACTAGTAGTATTCAAACCTAAACTCTCACTATATTTTAACCTATATTCATTGAAAATATCAAATAAACATGCTTTAGCATTACCCACAATTACACTAGCTATTGGGGTCTTGTCATCTTTAACAGGAAATAAAGCATCGTAGTAAAATCCCAGCATTTCTTCTAAACCATCCACTCTTATTCTGGGATCTAATAGTTTAGCAACTAAAAATATATTAGGAATCTCGTAAAAATTCTCCAACCATATCACCTTCATTTTGGCTATACATTCTCCGAAACGATCACACGCAGTGAAAGAATTAAAAACAAGAGCAATTTTAACAAGATTATCTACAACTAATATGGAAGTAGGAAAATAAACAGCCGACAATTCTTTAATCACATCTTTAAAAGTTCCCAGAATCTTACATAAATTAGAGCATGTATCATATTGATTCGTAGAAAAAACAATATCACATTGTTCTTCGATAAAAAATGCACACAATGCCTCTCTATATTGGTTCACATAATTCAAGAATTTATACATTAAGTTCCAAGGAGTTGACAAACCATTCCCAAAATATTTGGGTGGCAAACCATTTTTCTTGCAGAAATTTGCCCATTTTTGTGTTGAAGAAGAATCTTCAAATAAACTATACGATATTACCTTTCTAATAGAGTCAATTTCATCTTTAAAAGTATTCAACAAATCTCGAACAAATACAATCAGAATATCGATTATATTTCGTACATAAAAAAAATTAGCAGCAATAGATGGTTGGCAAGTTCTAATGAGCGACTCCAAACCAACCGTATCAGCAGTATCATTATCAAACGAAATTGAAAAAACTTTTGCAAGTAAATCATACTTTTCTAATACTTGACGAATTTTGCGAGAAATTTTGATGGCACTGGCAGGTTTTTTAAAGCTAATAAATTTGTGTGCAAGCAATCGTCTTTGAAGAATCCATGAATCGTCGATCCAATGACACGTGATTTCTATAAAATGACTCTGTTTCTGACTATCACTCCAAATATCCGAACATATTGAAACTTTACTCGATAGATTAGCAAAATCGTTAATCAATACCGATCTCGATTCCCTAACAAGCCTAACAATCTCGAGAATAATTTCTCTACTTGGTACTCTTCTAGCCTCAGGATTAATATGTTTCATAAGATTTTCAAAGTGTATGTTATCAACAAGATTGAATGGGAGTGAAAACGCACATATAAATTTTGCCCATGATTTTTTAGCTGCATTATGAGAGTATCTAAAAATGGAAGGATCCGAACCTGTGCTCCCGTCCGATGAAGCGATGAGTTCCCGTCGGCATTCGATCTCGTCGGGATGTTTTGTGCTCAAATGGTGAATCAGCGTTGCGTATCCTTCTCCCGCCTTGAATTTGTAAACTCGACCGCAGTAGTTGCAACTGATTCGGTACACTCCGGTGGTCGGTTTCAGATCCAACGCCTTTTGGAAATGCAGCTCGAATAAATCATCCACGACTGAGAAATGTGATGGCTGCGGCTGCGGCGGCGGCGGCATCGGCGCCTTGCCTTTTCCCACGTCGGATGTGAATCGACGAGGCGATCCTCCTTCATTTGCCATTGCAGAAATCGAGTCGAATAGAAATTATAATTACAAACAGATTGGATATTTGAATGAATTTATCCGAGACTTGATTAAAATTCGTAAGATAGGAGAGAGATTTGGTGGTAAAAAAATATGGTAAAATGCTTTGAATTTATAGAAGGGTAGAATGAACCGTTGGCCCAACGGTAGAACTTCAAAAAAATGTGCAAACCGCCGGTTCCGGTTTGGAACCGGCGGTTTATAACGGATTTATTTTGGAACCGTCTCTCTTTTTTTTTTCTTTTTTTTTTTTAAAGTTTCCATCAAAACTCTGAAATTTTCGCCATTTGCGATTGTTTTTCCATTGGCCGTGTGAAACTAGATTGCCGTAGAGAAAGGAATTATTTTGTTGGTGGGTTTATTATATATGAATATGTGGAGTTAATCTATTCTAGGTTGTAGTTGAATGAATTGTTTGGGTATTTTCAAAAGAGAAATTGGGGGATTTAGCTAGGGTTTGCATTAGTTCTCCTCTGATTCATTCTTTTGATCAGATCACATGAATAATGTTGTGTGGATTATGTTTGGTTGCTGAGTTTGATATGGGGTTGTCTTTGTACATTGCTTTGAATGGCATGAAAACTGCAGTATCACATATAAACCAGAGTTAATCCATACATACTTAGTACAAGGCTGAAGGAGCTACAGTTTTTATTTTTATTTTTAACAGGAATCCATTTATTTAACTTACACGCCCAGATGTCCGGGGAAGCTCGAACACGTGACTTCTCGGTCTAGGCAAAGTGTTTTCACCAACTATACTTTTATGAAGGTCATCTCTTTCCTCTTAGCCATTTGAAAGCTTCAAATGTTTTCTTTTATTAACTGAATTAAGTAAGCATTGGTCTGAGAAAAAGTAAACTTTGAAAGATTGTTTATACAACTCCATGCTTGTTTGTTTGTTGCATAGAGGAAGGACTCTTGCTTTGACAAAAGATTGTGGCTGAGTAATCTACATTCATATTTCATATTCATTGCTGTTAATCTCTGCTTCACAATTGTTTTTTTCTGTTTGTTAAAATGGAAAGATGAGAATGATATTTTAGAGTTAAAAAGGCAGTAGATTCTCAGTTCATCATATGCAACTGATGCTGTTTTAGACAGCACAGTCTGTTAGGGATGCCAGTTAAACCCGAAACCGATGGGTCAGCCTTCAGCCCCATTGACATTACACTTTCTTTTACTTCTCTCTCAAAGATAGTCTATGGTGCATAATGTTAACTTTTTGTCGAAACCCGAAAAGCAGACCAATTCACATTGTTCAAGCTCAATCCCTTTGCACTCACCACAATTTGAATCTGCTGCTGTTTCAAGCAAATGACTCGTGGCTGTCTTTACATGTCTTCTCTTGTATTTCCATTGCATACTTGTTGCTCGTAAATATTATAGGCAAAAAGTTGCGTTAGGCACGCCTAAACGGTTTAGGCGGGTTTTATCCATACCCAAATGAGTTCATCCATCCCAAATATGATTTATTAATCCCCAATTAGGGTATATTAGATGGGTTTGACTTAGGTTAATGGATAAAATCCGCCTAAACCGTTTAAACGTGCCTAACCCGAGACTTTCCCAATATTATATTATTTTCTTCTTATGTCGTGTCAAAAATTGTCACCCAATCATTGTATGGAGCAGGGTTGGAGTCTCTCACATTGAACCACACCGCTAATAATAATAGTGCATAATGGAAGCCTTTGCTTGGTAACTAATTCACCAAAATGAGTAGCACTAGATGAGGAAATGGGCCCTTTATTCTATTTATTTATTTTTAAATAAGGATTGGCTTTGCCATCAAGTTAAAGATTGTTTGTTGCTTTCTACATTTTGTTGTATAGGACAATGATTATCATCATTTACGTAGTAGCCTATTCTATGATTTGGTTTTTGAAATATCTTTTTTATTGTTGCCCATTTTTATGGTAATGCCGATTCTTGCCTCATTTTTTTTGCTTTAAATTCCCCGTTTAGTTTGTTGGACCTACTCCAATTTATTCCTTCTTGTTCTTAATTTTTAATAATATGGTTATTTTAAATTAGAAAAAGACAATGAAATGTTTTTACTGAATATTTTATTTACTATTTTCTTTACATAAATGCAATATGCTTATCAAAATAATTGAGTGACCTTTTCTTTCTAAAAAACTGTCACATCATTATTATATATCATTTCTTATTTATTAATATATTGTTGTTCAATATGTAATAATTAAAAAAAATCAATAAGTGTTTGTGTCATTATCCTAAAAAAAAAAAGCAAATACTTAAATAGGATAGTCTCACCATTTTTATTGTAAGACGCATTTAATTCGATGAAATTATGCATTTTTTATTACAAATAATGTAATTCATTTACAGTAAAAGAAATTATATATTATAATATAAAATGATGTATTTAATTTATTGGAATAGTGTATTTAGATCCGTCTCTCTCTCAAAGACCAATTAAAAAAAAAAAGTGTTTCTTTTAACTTGTTTATTTAATACAGTAATATTTTTAAAAACCTACAAGCATACTTAAGTTTGGCTAATTATGTAAATGGGTCTTATTTGTAAGTTTACGTCTACTTAACTTTTTATTTAAAGTATATTTATACAAACGAATGTATTGAAAATAATTTATAGTATATTCACACCAATAGTATTGATGTGCAAATACTAAAAATGAATTTAGACTCTCATAAAACATATTTAACTTTATTAATTATATTTTAATATTACAAAATAAAATATTAACTATTTATATAATAATTACATTGAGAGATGTGGATCCATTCTCCTTCCATCCTAACTAAAAAAAATGTTCATAAACTAAATGATGCAGGCAACATTATACAATAGTATATATTAAAACACGATGTAATTTGACTAGTTAATGAACTAGGCATGTGCAATCTACAGAATTAAATTTTTTTTTTGAAAAAAATTAAAATTTATATTCCTATGCAAAATATTTTTTATTTCAAAGAAAAAGAAGAATATCCAACTGTGCAGAGGAATAAAATACTACATCCTAGAGCACTCAGAGACGGACAGACACTTTTGTTAGCTTCTAAGCATGTTTTTCATGATTAAATATTTGATGTAATGATCCATTCTCCACTAAATTAATCGAAGTGGATCATTGTATTATTATTATTATATTTCTTATTATATTATAATGGGCAGTGAGAAAAAGTCAAAATCTAGGTGAAAAAACCTAATTTGTATAAATAAATTAAAAAAATAGCCCTCTTTTGCACTCCCACTATTCATTGCCTTGTAATTTGTGGCACTGATTAAAATGATTGTGAAGAATTAAATACAAGTGGAATGAATGGTCCGGTTTGGTCGGTTTAAGGGGCAAAGTACGAGCCAAATCAATAGGTACGGTTTGAAATTTTCACAATCCAAATCGGCCAAATAATTATATCAAACCAAACCGGCCAAACCACATTAAACGGTTTGGTTCGGCCGTTTTATACGGTTTGAAGATTATTCAACTAATAATATTACAAAAAATGAAACTTGTATATCAATTTTATTATTAGATATTAATGAAATAATGATACACAAAATAAAATTAATATAGATATATCTCGCTTGTCATTAATTATAAATATGAGATAAGTAATAAATAAATAATATTATGGTTGCAAGAAACAATTAAATATAAGTTGATTTATAAGGTTACAATTCGAAATAATATAAGCATCGGACATATATGTCAATATAATTGATATTTTAGCTTTCTATCAAATAATATTTTATTATCATTATTATATTTAAAATTATATTATTTATACGGCCGGTCCGGTCAAAATTGCCGGTTTCATCCTTCAAACCGTCGGCCAAACCAAATCATTCGGTTTGAGATTTTTCAAACCATCCCGGCCAATCATTTTTCTCAAACCAGCCAAACCGACAATATTAATTTGGTTTGGCCGGTTTCGGCCGAACCGTGCACACCCCTATATGTATGTATAAAATTTGCCTAGGCCTAGCTATTACATCTTTCCACCAAAATTCCACATGTTGGCAACTTTGCCTTAAACCATCTTTTTTAATCGGACCATCACATCTTAAAAGCCTATATATCATGTCCTAAATTGAAAATTATTTGATCTTTCGAGTTTCAATTGATAAATTAACTTTCAAAAATCCTGAATTAATAATTAAACTATCATTTAGATTCTGAATCGACAATTTTCTTAAAATATTTAGATTACTACTAGCTAGATATATACTGCATGTTAAATTAATAATTTTATTTTGATATTGAAATTGAAAATAGGATATGATGTAATGTAAGGCATATAAAAACAAAGGCATTAAGCAGCAGCATATGCGTATGCATATGGGTTGGTTGGTGAGAGTGAGGGTGAGGTAGCCCCCATCACAAAACACAACCCACAACCTTCACTTATTGCTTGCTATTACTCTCTGCCCTAACTCCAACTCCAACTCCAACTCACCATCAAATTTATCATTATATTCATTCATTTTTTATTTATTTACATAAGTTGCACGCCATGCATTGAATTTATGATTTATGACAAATAATGGGATTGTCAAATTAAGGTTTTATGTATATTGTGTTGAAAAATAGTTGCATTATTCATTTTCTTTTATTGTAAATATTAACTATTTCAATATAATTAATAATACTCATAATGTACTAGAAACTTCATCTAGTGTATTGGTGGTGTTTCATAGAAATAGAACATTCTAAATTTCTAATCCTATACTAGTTGTACATCAAATAGAGTGTCATTTGTGGGAGAATGTTGAGGAAATACAAACCAAAATTAAAACAATGATAATAATTATTAGGAGAATTGTCAATCATAAATAAGGGATAATATCCTAAACTATCGACATTTTCGGGAAAATATCTCTATATATTGCTGTCAATTAAAATACTATAACGTTAATTATTGATGATTTAGCAGTTAAGCGTCACTTGACATCCCACTTGGTAAATCATAACGACTTCATTTAACATTTAACTGTCGAATCATCAATAATTAACGGTGTTAATTCATTTTGATATAATTCATATATGGAAGTAAAGATTTGAGGCATTTTTAACTGATAAAACAATACTCATACATTGGAATATTTTATCGAAAACATCAATATAGGAGGATATTATCCCTATTTACCTGTTTTAAATATAATCTCACATCGCATTCTTTATTTGATTCACCAAATTGTATTGTATTTCTGGGTGTAATGTTTTTGGTACCCCCGCGACCTATACACGAGCCCTAATTAC
>JAPKLW010000224.1:152016-168306 GCA_026898455.1 Plectranthus barbatus
CCAGCTGGGCTAGGGGAAGTAGAACATTAGGCCTACATATTCCAACACTGGGGTTTATATGAGTTGCTGATTGATTAATATGCGTAAAATTATGAATAAATAGGATAGCTACGATTAAAGTAAGATATACTCTTACGGAAACCTCAATCATTACAAAATAGTGAATTTCACAATCGAAACAAAATGTAAGAACCGTACAAATGAAGAAGAAAGCAGAAAAAACAAACAAGAAAAACTCTCAAATCAATCATGGAAAAGCAACAAAGCATTCTCACATTATTAAGCATAACTGTGAATAACAAACACTTTGCACTAAAAAAGCCGTCTTGCTTTCCTTCTACTACTACTCTTCTCTCTCTCTCTCTCCCCTGATGATGAGAGCGAAAAATAAAAACCCTCTTTCCTTTGGCGCACGATGGGCCCCAGCAACAGGCACCCTTCTCCTACTCAAGTCTTTTTCTCATAAATTCCTCAACTCCCAAATCGGTATCCCCATTTCGATTCCAACTTTTCTCACGCAGTTGAGCTTTTGTTCAAGGCGGCAGGCAGCGAAAGCTGCTTATACCTTTTCACCCCCCTTTTTTTTTGTTTTTTTGAAAAGAGTTTCTTGAAGCTCACATTCTCAAAATCTAGAGAGAGAGCGAGATAGAAAAGGGTTCTTTTCGGTTTCACCAAAACATTGAATTCTTGAACCAACCACCCTCTTTTTCTTTTTATTTTCTGTGAATTTCGCGTCGGAGTGAGAGTGAGAAATTTAGAACAAAAAATGGCTGCTTTTGTTTTTCTAGTCTGTTTGTAGAAGAAAACTTCTTTTTGTTCGTATCTTTGCGCGAAGAAAGGTGTTGGTTTCGTAATTTTCCCCTCTGTTTTTGGGGGCTGAATTTAGGTGTGTTGGATTGTAGAATGTTGTTTCAGAAGCTGCATTTTCCTCTATTTCTTCTGCTGAATCTCTGTCTCCTCACCGTTTCATTAAACCCCGACGGCCTATCTCTGCTCTCCCTAAAGTCCGCCGTCGATGAAACCGGAGGCGGCGACTCCACCTTCTCCGACTGGAACGAGAATGACGCGACGCCGTGCCACTGGACAGGGGTTTCGTGTATGAATGTTTCAGGGTCGGATGATCCGCGCGTAGTCGGCATCTCCGTCGCCGGGAAGAATCTCCGGGCGTACATTCCGTCGGAGCTCGGCAGCTTGATTTACCTCCGGCGACTGAATTTGCACGGAAACAACTTCCACGGCTCAATCCCCGACCAATTGTTCAATGCTTCCTCACTCCACAGCATTTTCCTCTACGGTAACAATCTCTCCGGTTCCTTACCCCCCTCTTTATGCAGCCTTCCCCGCCTGCAAAATCTTGATGTTTCCAACAATTCATTATCTGGCCCGCTGCCGAAGTTCCTGCAGAATTGCCGGCAACTCCAGCGGCTAGTTCTTGCTGGGAACAAGTTTTCCGGCGAGATTCCGGAGGGGATTTTCCCCGAGCTGGCTAATCTTGAGCAGCTGGATTTGTCGGCCAATGCGTTCAATGGCTCGATCCCAGATGATATGGGGGAGCTGAAGTCATTGTCCGGGACTTTGAATTTGTCTTACAATCATTTCTCAGGGAGAATTCCGAAGAGTTTGGGTGATTTGGCATTGACTGTGAGTTTTGATCTCAGAGGGAATGATTTGAGTGGTGAGATTCCTCAAACGGGGTCGTTTGCAAATCAAGGGCCAACTGCATTCTTGGATAACCCCAATTTGTGTGGCTTTCCATTGCAGAGGTCTTGTAAGAATAGTTCAGATACTTCACCTAGTGTTCAGTATGGTATGCAGGATAACAACGGGGCTAGTGACCGAAAAGGGCTGAAGCCGGGGGTGATTATATTGATATCCGTGGCTGATGCAGTTGGGGTGGCATTGATTGGTTTAGTTGTAGTTTATATATATTGGAAGAAGAAGGATTCTCATGGATGTAGTTGCACTGGTAAAGGGAAGCTCGGAGGGAATGGGAAGCCCGGGTTGTGTGTATTTCCTTGCATTAGTGATTTCCCTAATAACAACTCGGATGTGGACTCAGAAAAGGGCGGCACTGGTGGTGGTGGTAACGGGGGTGGGGGTAGTGCTAGTGGTGGAATGAGTGGTGGAGAGGGTGATCTAGTTGCCATTGACAAAGGGTTTAACTTCGAGCTTGACGAGCTTTTGAGGGCATCGGCTTATGTGTTGGGGAAGAGTGGTTTAGGGATAGTTTACAAGGTTGTGCTCGGCAATGGAGTGCCGGTGGCGGTTAGGAGGCTGGGGGAGGGTGGCGAGCAGCGGTATAAGGAGTTTGTGGCGGAGGTGCAGGCGATTGGGAGGGTGAAGCACCCAAATGTGGTGAAGTTGAGAGCCTATTATTGGGCACCCGATGAGAAGCTTCTTATTAGTGATTTCATCTCCAATGGCAACTTGGCTTCTGCTCTTCGAGGTATATACATCTTCTTGATATGATTTTAATCTTACATTTAAAGATGAGTCTTGATTTGCAGATGTTTGTTTCATGATCTTGTCTTTACTTGTTATGTGATGTGAATAATGAATTAGGTGAATGAGTTGAGAAGTAACAAAAAGAAGTGTTTTTTTTTTTGTATGTGATCATTATTCATTACCACCTTATTTTCAGACACTTGCAATGATTCTTGTGGACCATGATTTTCCTTTTTTGTGACAAACACATGATTTTGTGCAAGAATTCTGTTTTCATGAGGATTTGGATGTGCTTGAGTGTGTGTGTGTGTGTGTGTGGGGCTGAAAGAGGATCAAGATATCCTACATTGTTAGTTAGTTGATACAACGTTGTCTAAACAGAACAATGTCTTGCATCTGGGTGTGTGAATTTAAATAAATGTATTTCTATTTAAAAAAAGGAACAATGTCTGATTCTGTCTACTGCAGGGAAGGCAGGGCAGCAAAGCTCGAGTTTATCATGGTCGATTCGTCTAAAGATTGCCAAGGGAGCAGCCCGCGGCTTAGCCTACCTACACGAATGCAGCCCGAGGAAGTTTGTCCACGCAGACGTGAAGCCATCAAACATCCTCCTAGACAACGACTACCAACCCTACATCTCCGATTTTGGGCTCAACCGGCTGATCACCATCACCGGGAACAACCCCTCTTCCTCGGGTGGCTTCATTGGCGGCGCCCTTCCGTATCTCAAGCCTCCCCAGCCAGAGAAGCTCAACAACTACCGAGCTCCGGAAGCTCGGATCCCTGGTGGCCGGCCTACCCAAAAATGGGATGTCTACTCATTTGGAGTGGTGCTGCTGGAGTTGCTGACAGGAAAGTCTCCCGAGGTGTCGTCCCCAACCAGCTCGAGCTCAACAGAGAGCCTGGACCTCGTGGGGTGGGTGAGGAAGGGTTTCGATGAGGAGAGCCCGTTGTCGGACATGGTGGATCCTGTTCTGCTCCAAGAGGTGCACGCGAAGAAGGAGGTGCTGGCGGCATTCCACATTGCTCTAGCGTGCACGGAGGGGGAGCCGGACGCCAGACCGCGGATGAAAACTGCGTCGGAGAATCTCGAGAAGATCGGAAGTTAGAGAGAGAGGTTGTTTCTTGAACTAGTTTGTCTGTCTGGAGAAGAAGAAGAGAGGAGCAGACTTGTATTTTCATTGACGTGATTCTTTCTTTTGACTACAGCTTCATTTGCATTTCAAGTAGAAAAAATATCAGTTGATATATGGTGTAATTTATCTTGTTTTCTAAGCTATGCTTTTGTAATAAATTGGAACTATATTTGTTTCAAATGATTTTTTTTAATTTTTTTTTTTTTTTTTGGTTTCGTTTGTGCAGTATCGTGCATAAGAAGGGTAATGTTAATGTTTTTTTTAGGGTAATGGTAATGTTGGAGGTTGCAAGTACGGGTGAACACGGTTAAGCCGAAACCGATAAAACTGGTCGAACCAAATTAATTTGGTTGGTTTGGCAGTTTGACCATTTAAAAATTTCAGCTGGACTGAACCGTTCTTTTAATCGTATGATTTGGTTTGGCCGACGGTTTGTGGTAGGAAATTGGCCGTTTAGGCCGGACCAGACCGTTTTTATAAAATCAATTAAATTATATATATCATATCAAATTATAATGTAATACAATTAATATTTCACAATATTTATAATTTTATATAGTATTTCAAATGTTTGCTTTGTTCATCCTATCCTATGATAATTTATTAATGTCAATAATGAACATGTTACTTTTCTATTTCAAATTTTGTCAACTATCTAAACATTAACATGTAATATTGAATAGGGAAAACAAGGAATTTTATCCAAAATCTTTTTATTACTCGGAATTTTATCCAAAAGTTTTGTTGTTAAGAAAATTTATCCAAAATAATTATGCTACTAGGAAATTTATTCTAATTAACTGATGATGTTTATTTTAAGATGAGTCACACGTTAAGTTCCATGTGGCGCCCAAGTGGCATCCACATAAATTATTTTTCTTTTATGCATCAAATAATTATTTTACAAGTATATTTTCCCAAAAAAATCAAACCTCCAAATCGCATAGCCCTTGTCCCCAAATTGCACAATCCTTTCGTCGGCCCCTAATTGGAGAAAAAACACAAATCACAATTGGAGAAAAAACACCAATTGGGATTCAGATGACCCTAGGGACGGTGGTCCTACCGACTTACTGCGGTGGAGCTCACCACGACGTATAATTCATAGTAATAGATGCACCGAGCGTCTACAATGCACTGCTGGGGCGACCTTAGCTTCATCAACTCAAGGCCATACCATCCACTTATCACCAGGTCGTTAAATTCCCAACTCCGAAAGGAGTATGCACTATCAAGGGAGAACAAAACGCAGCTAAGGAATGCTACTACACAAGCTTCAACCGCCAACTTATTGAACAAATAAACGACAATCAACACTTGAGAATTCCCTAAAATATGTCCAGAATCGTGGATCTAATAAGCGAGCTCGATTCCAATCTGAAGAAACTCGTCCAAGACTATTCCAATGTCTCCGCGAAGGTTTCGACCACCGTTAATCAGCGGCGCGCGAAGGCCGTGTAGAACGTCGAACCGCGAAGCATATCATCGATCAAGTAATCTCACTCTTTCTTATATGTCTTCAAATTAGATTTTAGATTTGTGAGATTTGTGTTTTCTGATTGCGTCAATGATGAGTCCTTGACGAGTTTTTGATGTGTAGAAGTAGAAATATCTCTACAAATAACATTTTACCCATATTGAGAGAGGATTTGTTTAGAAAATGTTTGAGATATTTCAAATTCTCTCGTGGAAAGATAAATTTGGAGCCCATTTTTTCTTCTCTTATTTTGAAATGCCTCCAATATTTCAAACAAATTTGTAACGATCTTGCTTTCATTTGTGGAATTATTTCAAACAAATTTGTAACAATATTTCAAGGCAAAAACTTGCGTTAGGCAGGCCTAAACGGTTTAGGCGGGTTTTATCCTACCCAAATGGGTTCACCCATCCCAAATAGGGTATATTATATGGGTTTGGGCTTGAGTTAATGGATAAAACCCGCCTAAATCTTGGGTTAATGGATAAAACTCGCCTAAATCGTTTAGGCCTGCCTAACCCAAGACCTTCCCATATTTCAAACAAATGCCTCCAATATTTTAAGTATATTAAGCTCGATAAAGTTCATGAACTAACTCGAACTCAAACTCGACTTGGGTTCCAGCTCGACTAAGTTCGCGAGCCTATCAAGTCAAGCAAGTTGAAGCTCGAGGTCAACACGATTAAATTATAATAAACTTTCAAGAAAAAGAAATATGTATCAAAATCTCATATTATTAAATATTATTAGGAAGTAAATAACAATCATTTTTCAAGAAAAGGAAAATATGTATCAATCTTTGAAATTTTATGCAATACTATTTTAAAATCTAGATTTTTTTTTATAGTATATGTTATCAAACAATTTTATGATTTATATATTGAAAATATAGATTATTATTTTATGAAAAAACTATAAAAAAATATTATCTCAATACAAATAATTAAAGTTTCCACGCATCGCATGAGTGCAATACTAGTTTCAAACAAATTTGTAACGATCTTGCTTTCATTTGTGGAATTATAGAAGAGGAAAGTGGGATTTAAGGAGAGAAAAGGGGGAAAACGCAGGGAGAGGAAAGATTTTGATAAATTATTTCTTGCATCTCCTTTCCTCAAACAAAGTAAAAATACTAAAGAGCCCACAAAATTATGTCACTATTAAGTATTAACCCATATTCACTTATTAAAAATATAATAATTAATTTTAAGGAATATTAAACGTAAGTGAAAAAAAAGGAAATTTAGAACACATCTGATAAAAAAGTGGACTCTAGTATGTTTTTTTGACATTAAAATTAGCTATTGATAATTGAAACAGAACAAATGAAAAGAAAATTGGAAGGTTTTGCAAATTAACACAAAATTTATTTAGTGGGGGTTGTGGTATGTGTTTTATTTTTATTTGGATGATTATTCTTGGATGTCACATTAGTTTTAGAAATAAAATCGTAATTGTAAAATAGTAAATAAATATTATTTTATGTTTTTTCAATTGGATATAATTACAATTCATTGTGGTTTAGTAAATTAAAAAAAAATGCCAAAAAAAAAAATGGAAACACTCACACACCAATCTACTTGGTAATAATCTTGTAGGCAAGTGCGTGTCCACTCTACCACCCCCAATTTTTATATTCATTTTTAAGTCGGGTGAGCAAGAAATTGAAATTTCGTAAATCGAATCAAATCAAAATAAGTTTTTATATTATTTTAATTTATGTATCTGAGTAATATGAATTTTATGTATCTCAGTAACAGTATATGTTATGTTATAAGTACGTTTTTGTTATATTAAGTAAAGCATATTTGATATATATAACGCACATAAAGATCAAAATAATTTGGTTCACGAAAAATTGAGATTGTCCAACCTTTGAGATATATTTAAACAATGTTTTGAATTAGATCAAGAGACAAAAATTTAGATCGAAATTAATGATAGATATGTTACAATCTTATAGACTATATAATTTCTTTATTTAAAGTTATATTTTTTAATATCAATTAAGATATGAATATTTTTACTATTTTGATGAAATAGAATATTTTTTCTTCCCCAATTTAAATTACTTTCTCATATATTCGATAGAATTTCATTATTTTAAAATAAAATTTATATTATATATATTTGGTGAAAGAAAATTATAAAATAAATAATCCATCCATCCCATTTTAATTATCTTGTTTTTCATTTTCGTACGTCCCATTTTAATTGGCTTGCTTATAAAAATAGTAATTTTTTTATACTCAATAATAAAATATTAATTACACTTACCAAATTCTGCACCCACATATCTTGGTTATTGTGCCCAAAACCAAACAAGACAATTTATAAGGGATAAGGAATAAAAAATAGTGATTTTTTGCATAAATTACATGATGCTAATTTTCGTAAAAATAAATAATATTGTACATAAAATGCACATAATAGATGAAAACCCAGACTCAAGATAATCTATCAAACCAATTGTTCTATTAATTCATAAATCTTTTATATAATGCATATATAGTAGAGCTATATTAAATATAACATTAATTAAATGCAAGTTAAAATACAGTAACACGTTTGCATTATATATGCTATGACATAATTATTCAATAGTTCTTATAAATGGTTATATGATGTCAGTATTTTTGTTGTACTTAATTTTAAATTTGGATCATTGATTTTTTAATATAGATGATCGAGATTTATTTTTAAATGCCTAATTAACTCATCAATTTATATTTAGCCTAAATAAATTAAATAAATGAATTAACATTGGTATAATCTGTTTGTTATTTTAGGTTTTTATGGTTATTATTTTTTTTAATTTGAGTTGGATTAATGGATAAAAAAAAAAGTTATGTTTGATTTATGCTTTATTATTGTTTTTACGTAAACTTGTAGGTTATCTTCAATTTCCTTTTTTTAGATATAGGTTCAAGTAAAAATTAATTATATTTATATTAAGATTTAGTAATAACTAGAAAATAACTGAATAAGAATTTCAATTCTGTTATTTTTATAAAGTTTTTGATTGTTTTCGGAAATAATTCGGTTATTTCGTATTGTAGAATTAAAAATTAAAAAAAAATATACATTTATAAATATAACCGCCTATTCTAACGGATTCATTTGAATTTTTTCTCAACACTGCAAAAAAACTCCATTTCCTAGCTCCTCCCCGCCATGGACGACGACATCTCCGATCCCGTGATCGCCGCGGCGGCAGGCGACGACGACTACTGCGACGTCGAGACATGGGAGATCCTGAAGAAGAGATTCGCGGAGGCGCAGTGGTTGCGAACTGATTCAGCAAATAAACGACAATCAGCGCTCGGGAATTCCCCAAAACATGTCTAGGAACGTGGATCTGATGAGCAAGCTCGATTCCAACACGAAGAAATTACTCGTCCAAGTCTATTCCAATGTCTCCGTCAAGACATTCGCGCCAAGGCTGAAGAACTCAAGTAATCTCACTCTTCCTATTGCCTTCAATGAGATTAGTGAGATTTGTGTTTTCTGCTTGCGTCAATGAGTCTTGAATGATGCTTAAAATCTTGGGCCTATCTTTGATGTGTAGTTTGTATAGATCTCTCTTTTGTTTTAAATGCGGATGGTCTTCTTTTTTAGGCTTTCTGCTTCATTTTACTGTTGCTTTCTGCTTCTACTTGGTTCAAACGAATTCAATTAGTCTTTCTTTTTTTCAATAATGGTTGGGTTTTTCAACGTCAATGCAAGATTTCTTCAAGATTATTCAATTGTTTTTAATTAGAAGATAACTTTGATTACTTTATCAAATTCTTCAAGAATAAAAAACTGATTCCCCATTTCTTACATGCATGCAGTTGGAAGTTCATCAGAGAATATTCCTAAATTTAGTGAGAGTGGCAACTAGCTTAGCTTTCAAGAAAAGCGATTGCGGCGGAATAGTAAATCTTGGAGCGCATCAGTAACGGCGGCATATCAGAGGTATTTATTAATTCAACCCCCGACCAAATTCTTGGATTTATCAATTCTTTTTCCATCGAGGGATTCATGTTTTACATATATTCTAGTACGTATGTGTTCGTCGAGAATTAAAGCACACGCACCCCACATTCGTTGACTTAACGAAGAATTAATCTTGAAATTAGGGTTTAGTTTTTACACATCATTTAGTTTGGTCTCTAATATTAATCTAGAATGAAAAGGGTGTGTCTTTTTTGTGATTTTGGAATATGGAATACTGCTACAATCAGCTCGAGTTGAAGAAGGTAGTTTTCATCTTTCCTTAGGTGGTGATGTTGATTGTTTTGGAGAGCTCTTTCCATTATTGCTTATTTCTTTTACTATCTTATGAAGTGTAATATGTAATGGAAAAATCAATATCCCAAAATTGAGCTGCTGGTCTGTCCATGTCTGTTGAACATGAGTTTCAGCAAACCACATAATCTGAAACTGAAATCTGTTTAGATTACGTAACTGAAGGAAGAATGCGAGAAGATGAAGCCAGCAAATATTTTCAACAACTTATTCATGCTGTTGCAAGAAAATGTCTACTTTATGCTTTATTCTGCATCTTTTCTTTTGCAGCCGGAAAAATTGCTGTTGGATGCTGCTGGGAATCTCAAAGTTTCTGCTTTTGGGTAAGTGCTCCGTCCCAGTAAGTCAGGGTAAATCTCCAAGTGTGATTTAGAATGATGATCGTTGATTGCTTTAAATTTCACAAGCTTGGTGTATATGAAACTGAAAAAAGAGTTATCTTCTATCTTCCTTACATGTCTAAGTTACATTTCTCATAAAATGATAAGCTTTGTTTCCCCTTCTTCTCTAGTATCATTTGATAGAGTAACTGCTGATAGAGGCTAAAATATTATAACCAGTTGTTTGCTGATGGGTTTCGAGTTCTAAATGGAACATTGTCATGTGTTAGAGGCTTCTTTATTGAATAAGAAGAAAATGATGTTTTATATATGGATGGTGTGTTCAAGAATCTAAAGTGAACTTACTAACTCCATTACTTTCTGCATCTTCTTTCATTATTTCACACTTGCTGCTACATATATCCACAGCAGCAATTTTAATTAATCATGAACTCACTAGCATCATCAATTTCTGCATAGAGCCATAGACTGCTTGCTTCTTAATCATCTTCCTATTCTATGCTTTTGTACATTTGCTTTTCTATGCTTATTATGTTACTTTACATTTGCTTCTATATCCTCATGAATATTAATTAATCTATCCGTGAGAAGCATTCATGATTACATGTTGGATGACAGTGTGCGGTTCCTCATGTTTTCAATCATTGACTTTGGCTTTGGCTGTGGCATGTGACAAAATAGACTACTATTATGAGGATGAACAGGAGACTTGAATGATATTTACTTAGGGAGGAAAGAGGACATTTAATTCAGGTGCTGCCGGCCCATCTTATTGGAAGAGAGAATAGAGAGACCTAGCAAAGAGTTGGTCTTCAGGCAAAAAGAGCTTTGAAGCATATTAGTCGCAGTAAAGGCTGCTGTATCAAAGCATCAACAACATCTAACAAATGCGGGCTGCATCCGACCAAGACTTAGATTATATTTTTCTGTACCTATAAGGCTTCATTTGAACGAGGATTGTATAGAATTAATCACAAGTTCCAGATGTTTTGTTTTCCTTCTCTGTGTCTATTTTCGGAATCAAGAAAATGCTTCTTTTAGTTCCAAAATATTATTTATCTTCTAGTTTGTAGTACTTAAATAAGAAGCCTGGTCTGCGGCTTCTTGCTTCAAATCCCTTTTTGCTCGTCGACCCATTGTTTGCTCCGTCTTTAATCTCTCTGCCGGACGTTATGGGGGCACCACCTCAATCCTTCCCTCAGCCCCTTACAAACCCTAACATTTAAGTCTTCTGTATCATCCTCATTCTGTCACCCACTAGGCCACTACCTCCTCCTCATCTACCACATCCAGAAGGCCCTTAGGTATGAGTTTCTTTGCTTTTCTATTATTTCACGACCTGAGAATTTGATTAGTTAATGTTTTGCTTAGGTATGTGCTGTTACTTGAATTTGATTAGATAATGATTAGTTAACCTTCATCATTTGTGTGATACAGATTAGTTCCTGCCCAGCTGTAAAGCTTTAAGGTGAAAAATGGTGTATCAAAGAAGTGCAGCCAGCTCGCGTTGCCTAACTTTGTAAGTTCTATTGCAATGATGCATACGTATTGCTGTTACCTTTGCTTATATCAGTTTAATTGAGCTATAAGTTTAAAAGCCATAAACCCTGAATTGATTCATTTCCTTTTCCTGCTTGATAATACAAAAGGTTAGCCACTTTGTAAGCTATGCAATTATAATGAGTGCCTTCTATTATAATGTGAGTTCTCCATTATAAAGCTCATCTGATTTAAGTTGTTGCTTCTGACTTCTTTTTCGTAATAATATTTTTTTTTCAAATTGGATCCAAGATTACTTAGATAGTGTCATGAGATACCTGGAGGAGGTCAATAACATTAATTCCTCTCTAATGTGTTCAAAACATTTCATATTTATCAACTACTCTTTGCTTGTTGGCTGATGAAGACATTTTAGATTGTATGGTGTGATCTCTGCAGTTCTGATATTGATGAATGCATTCTCAAAATGTAAGTTTCTTTTCTTGACTGCAGAAAGATTTTATTGCTTGCCCAAACCCAAGGTATGGTATGGTATTTGTTTTCTTAATTTTAATGTGGTATAAGCTATTTGGAAACTCTTCAAAAACTACAGCAAGTATCTTGGTCGCAAGAGCAGTCTTTGGTGAGAATAATTTTATTTTTTCTAATTTTTTAAATCTTCTCATTTTGCTTTTGAATTTGTGCTCTCTCAACTTAACTCCTTTTGCATTATTCTTCTTGATTAATCACCATTAAAATCCATCTCTAGCTAGCTTTAATTTATTCCCGTTTGCATATCAATCTGATTTAATAATATTATAAATAATTAAATAAACTATATACTTATGTTATTAGATTTTAAATAATTATATATAATTCTAATTCATCATTATTATATATTAGTGAAATTATAATATAAATTATTCTCTGTATTGTACATCTAACCATATATATTGATTTAATTAAAATATAAAAAAATAGATCAAACACAAAGACTATAAAAATAGAGCTTCAATTTGCAAAAATAGTTCATAATAGATTATACTTATCATTATTGAAAAAAAGTAAATAAAATAGATTTCTAAATATGTATATTTTAAAGAAAAAATATCATCATCTATTTTCGTTATTATTAAAAATAAGGAATTAAATCTATTCTACCTACTATGTTATAACAAAAACCGTCTGCCACTGCTTAAGTGCTTATCAATTTTGGTTGATTGGATCCATGGCCATGAGGAAATGAATCTTTGTAACATAATATTTTTAACTTGATGGTAATAGTGTTCCTGTTTCTTTAAATTAATGTTGAATTGGGAAATGAACAATGGAGGTTACTTTTTGGCATGAATTCTTTTGTATAGGTTCGGTTTTTGGGTGGGTTGTTATATAGCTTTCTAACCCACGGTACGTGCATGTGCATGGTTTTATTGTATTTGGGTGGACAATTTAGGTGGGAATTCTCGTAACTCTTTTAGTATATATATGCTAGATTGTGACCATTACTCCTAATATTGTCGGTTATAATCTTAGATCATAAAATCATAGGATAAATTTTGGGTGAAAACCCCAAGAGAATTGTTATTTCATCAAAAGAAGTTCTATCTACAAAACGCTGCGCACACACTCATTTATATGTGTGTGCAGGAAACAAAAGGGAAACCCTACATATGCACAACATGTGCCACCGAAGAAAAAGAAAACAACTAAAAGCGTGATAACGCTTTTAAAACAAAATTAGAAATAAAGGCGAGCTTCTCCTCCTTCGTTCTGCGCAGCTTTGTGCTCCTTCTTGCCATGCCAACACCCCCCCTCAAGATGGAGTCGGTGGAGGTCAACCACTCCTATCTTGCACAAGAGATTACGGATGCGAGGCCCAACTAACAGCTTGGTAAACAGATCAGCTAACTGCGTTGCACTATTAATATGCTCAGGGGTAAGAAAACCAGCAGTATACAAGTCTCGGACATGATGGCAATCAAGCTCTATATGTTTCGTACATTCACGAAACACGTGGTTCTTCGTGATTTGTATTGCTGCTGAATTATCACAATACAACTTGATCGACAGCGAGCTCTGAAAGTGGAAATCATCAAGTACATAGGATAACCACTGCAATTCTTTGGATGCCGCACTTAGAGCTCTATATTCAGCTTCAGCAGAGGATAAGGCAACAATTGTTTGCTTCTTACAACGCCATGCCACAATTGCTCTTCCCAGAAAAACACAAAACCCAGTCAACGATCGTCGGGTTTGGGCGCAGGTACCCCAATCCGCATCTGAATACCCAAGGAGTTGCAATGAGTTATCTACTGGATGAAAAGACCAAGTGATGTTGTGCCTTTTAGATGTCGGACAACGTGTAAAACACACGCCCAATGTAGATGAGTAGGTGCTCCAACAAATTGACTAAGTTGTTGAACACAATGTGCCAAGTCAGGTCTAGTTAATCCCAGGTATAGCAGCTGACCAACAAGCTTTCTATACTTCTCAACATCCTCAAACATGGGAGATTCTGTGGTAAAGAGTTTGACTCTTATAGGTAAAGATGTTGATACTGGTTTGCAGCCAAGAAGTCCCACACGATCAATAATCTCCAACACATACTTTCTTTGGCAAATATAAAGCCCCGTGTCTCCCCTTGCTAACTCCATGCCAAGAAAATAACGTGTTGTCCCCAGATCCTTAATAGTAAACCTTTCGTGCAAGTAATCTTTCAACTTAGTAATCACAGAGATATCTGAACCAACAATCAGAGCATCATCAACATAAACTAAAAGAGCTAATGTGTATGAAACAGTGGTGTTAATGAAGAGACATGGATCATGTGCAGACTGCACAAGGCCGAAAGCAAATAATGATAATGTAAACTCTGCATTCCATTCACTCGAAGCTTGCTTGAGACCATAGAAACTCTTAACAAGCTTAAACACCTTTCCCGACTGAATTCCTTCATACCTTTGAGGTGGTTTCATATAGATATCCTCAGATAAATAGCCGTGAAGAAAGGCATTATTCACATTTATTTGATGTATCACCCAGTTTTTAGATACAACAATTGCAAGAATCACTCGAACCATGACCAATTTAGCTACAGAAGAAAAGACTTCCTCATAATCCAAATCATACTATTTCTTAAAACCTTTTGCCACTAATCGTGCTTTAAATCGTTCAACACTCCCATCAGACTTGAGTTTAGTCTTGTAAACCCACTTGCAGTCAATCGCCCTTTTATCTTGAGGTAAATCAACAATAGTCCAAGTACCATTTTTCTCAAGGGCATCAAGCTCAGCTCTCATAGCTACAACCCATTCCACATATTGGCGAGCTTAAAAATAAGATGTAGGCTCCTTCATATCCATAACACGAACAAGAAAACCACCAAAATATGAGGTAAGAGAAGGTGAAAGGATGTAAGGAAAAGTTAGAGGGGTGATAGATGGTACCTCATGAAGGACCGTGGCAAGGAAATTATCTAAACATGGAGCAACAAAATCGTTGGTCCATGCTGGAGGCTTTATGCATCTTTTTCCTTTGTTCAAAGCAAGACAATCTGCAGAAATAGGATTGTTTGAGATAGTTGGCAGCTCATCACTACTAGCAGAACAGTGAGATGGTGTTGTCTCATGATAAGTTGTAGGCATTAAACTGGGAGAGGCTGTATTGGAGGAAGGAAAATCATGAGGGATAGTAGAAGAGTGAGGAGAGAAACAGGTAGGAGAAGTTTCAGGCTGAGGTGTAGATGTATTAGGATGAAAAATCTCAGTGTCAGAAGTGGAACTAGAAGGTGAAGTGTGTTGGGTTTCAGTGAAAGGAAAAATGTGATGAAAGAATTTCACATCTCGTGCTATGAAGACTTGTTCCTTTTGGATGTCATATAATATATAACCTTTCTTACCTGAAGCCATGCCCATCATAACACACTTAATACTCCTGCTATCAAATTTCATCCTTCCCGGAGTTGTGTCAACAACATAAGCTAAACACCCAAATGGAATAAAATCAACATTCATAACTTGTTTCTTAAACATTAAAGAGAATGGGATCTTCCATCCTAAATGAGCCGCAGGTAATCTATTCAGTAACCAAGTGGCATGTAGCAAGGAATATGACCAGAGCTTATGAGGTAATTTAGCTTGAAACAGGAGGGCTCGAGCAGTTTGGAGCAATGATCTATGCTTTCTCTCCACAACTCCATTCTGTTGTGGACTATAGCTGCAAGTTGTGTGATGAATAATCCCAACACTTGCAAATATATCATGAAGTTAACAAACTCAGTCCCATTGTCAGTCCTCACTCTTTTAACAGTGACTTCAAACTGAGTTTCCACCATTTTGATAAACTCTGCCACCAACCGAGCAACTTGTTCTTCGCAAGATAACAGAAAAATCCAAGTACATCTGTTGTGATCATAACAACATGTATGAGGTATTTGTGATGGTATCTCCCTTGTAAGGACCCCACAGGTCCATATGAACAAGCTCAAAAGGTTTATCAGACCTATCTCCAAGTGAGGGAAAAGAATCCCTACATTGCTTTGCCATGTGGCAGATTTCACAGGCTGCTATAGCATCACAAGCAGTCTGATTGCACAGCTCTTTGATGCCAGATAGGTGACTTATTGTGGTGAGAGATGCATGACCAAATATTTGGTGCAAATCTGCAGCAGAGAAATTTTTATGCTGTAACACAACATAAAAATTGAGACACAATTTCACTCCATAAACGAGCTGCACTATCTAAATATTGAAAACCAGCTGCTAAATCCTTAAAAATGGAATTCATGATCCACGTATAAACAAGATAGTCCGCTTTGATCCAGACATTATAATATGGTGAGTCTTCCGATGGTTCTGGCAGGCTCCCATCAATAAACCTCAACTTATTCCGACCAGCAAGAGTGATCGCGTATATTTTTAACCCGCGACTTAGCAAAGCTAATAATATAGCGGCAAATTAAATTATCGATCCCACAAGGAAAGGAACAATGAAAAATCCTAAGTACTAACTTAAGAGTTCTTAAAGTACTGGATAGGTAAAATTAAAAATAAAGAGTTTTGAAATTTAATTATCTTAAGAAAATAATTTTGAAAATAAATTTACTTTGGAAAACCTAATGGAT
>JAPKLW010000224.1:168316-190517 GCA_026898455.1 Plectranthus barbatus
AAAATAACTTCAATTAATCAAAACATGCATACATTGATAGTTTGAAAACCTAGAATCTGAGAAGACAATTAGTTACACATAATTCTAATCTTAATCATCATAGACAATGAACATGAAAAGAAAAGATGAAAAGGAAAGCTAAATCTTCCCAAGAGATTCAATCTCCAACCTAATGATCTTCTTCTTCTTCTTCCTTGTGATGTTTCTCTCAATTTAATTCTCTTCTCTCTTGCTCTCCTCTCTTCCCTCTTGCTCTCCTCTCTTTTCCCTCTTCCCTGATTTTCGAATTCTTCAGCCTTTTTATAGATGTTGTGGATGAATTCTACCACATCTAGGAGTTAGATATGTGTTTATCTTCAGAAAATAGAAAAGATATGATCTGCCCCGCGACACTCCGTCGATCGACGGCCAATCCTTCGTCGATCAATGGGATGGACAAAGCAGCGTTGATCGATGGCCAGTTGGCGTCGATCGATGGTGGTCCTGCTTCAGCACTCCTGCGTCGATCTCTTCGAGTTCTTTCGTCGATCTTCTCTGAAGCTGTGGCGAACAAGTTTCCAAAATCCTCCGATTTTCATCCAAAAACCTGCATGATTCATCAAACACACCATAAAAAGCACAAAAGCCAATGTATGCTCAAAAAGACACTAAAAATGATTCAAACATCACCAAAATAGACAAAGAAACAATAGATAAGTTGGTAAAAATATCAACTTATCAAAGAGCTCATTTAATGCAACGAATCCACGTAAAGAAGTTATTACCTATGAGAGGGACTGAAAAAATATGCAGGGTGGTGTGATCGTTAGGATGTATGTGCAGAACATCCTCTAAAGGATCAGAATCAGAGTTAATGACCTTCTTGCCACGATCCGGTCGCCAACGAGCGAACGAATTCTCAGTCCCTATTTGATCATCGATATCTGATACCTCACCCTGCTCTTCTTGAACCACAACTTTCCATGGCTGATGCCTCCTTTTTCCCATGAGAACATAAATAAAGGATTGTAACCTCGGCTCTTATAACATGTTATAATCTTTAGATCATAGGATAAATTTTGGGTGAAAACCCAAGAGAATTGTTATTTCATCAAAAGAAGTTCTATCTACAAAACACTGCGCACACGCTCATTTATATGTGTGTGCAATAAACATAAGGGAAATCCTACATATGCACAACACGTTCCACCGAAGAAAAAGAAAACAACTGAAAGCGTGAGAAGGCTTTTAAAACAAAATTAGAAATAAAGGCGAGCTTCTCCTTCTCCTTCGTTCTGCACAGCTTTTTGCTCCTTCTTGCCATGCCAACATTGTCTTCCAATAGGTGGAAAAATCTAGCAAGAAGTTCAGCAATGAAAATTACTATATATGGGTTTATATCTTCTTATATGGGGAGAAGCTGCAAACTTGTGATTTATGGCAGAATGCCTATGCTACATATAACATCATGTATGTATTTATGGAATTTTCATTTCTTACCCATAGACATGTTTATGTGGTCTTAGTTATGCCCTTCTATTTGACTTGTCTGCTAGTTTTTATTTTTATTTTTTACATTAATTTAAATATACACATCCTACATGTTCCCATAGAAGCTCGAGCCCATGTTCTCTTGGTCATAGGTAGAGTGCTTTCACCACTGTACCCCGAGTAAGGGATATAAGTCTGGATGCTTTCCCTTTGCTTCAAACTAGGGATAACCTTAGAAGGGGATGGGGAAGACACACGCAGAATGAAATGCCGGGGGGGGGATAGGAAATGCAGGAGGGAGATGTATTTTAAAACATAAATAACCACAAAAGGGAGGGGATGGAGGGAGGAGGTAAACAAGAAATTGATGCCAAAGAGTTTATACCTCATTCTATTCTCTTTCAAGAAAAAAGGAAGTGTTACAGAAGTACTGGATGTGAAATTTTCATATATTATTGATCAAGGTATTACACCTATATATACAAGAATACGAATCTATTCTAGGGAAGTAAAATCAACCAATATCTATTCTAGCCATATTTACAAACATACTGTTAATATTCTAACACTCCCCCTCAAGTTGGAGCATGAATGTTAATCATGCCCAACTTGTTACAAAGATAAACAATCCGGGCACTGATCACTGTAACATCTACAGATTAATTATAGCAACAGTGGCAAATAAATTTGTAAACCCTAAGGTTATCGAATCCAGGGGAATTGTGTGGGGAAATTATCCTATGTACTAATTATAATCCTAAGATTCATTGTTTGAGGAAATAGAAAATCAGGGTTTTGTTTGGAAAATAAAGATGACAATGCTGAAAATTAAAGATGTTTTGAAAGCAAATTTAAAGGAACACAGATTCTAGGGAAGAATTCTTATTATGGATAACATGTAGGAATCAATTAATTTAACAGGTGGAATACTGCAATAATGCTATATTTCCTTGTTTGGCAAATATAACCTAGATTACTAATTAGTGACTATCTCCGCTCGGTCTCAAGTACACCAAATTAGTCAATCTAATAAGCAAATCAGTTCAATTCCTACAGTCTAGTACATCTTTTTGGATAGTGTAGAGTGTATCATGCATTCCTAATCCCACTATCAATATTCACCTCTCAGTCCTTCTATCAATAGCTAGACATCTAAATTAATCGTCACCTCTCGGTCCTTAAATTAATCAAGATTTATGAAATAAACGCAGGAATCATGAACCGAATTAATTAATCCTAACATGCATCCATAATAATATCAACCCCTAGAACCCGCTAGGGTTTCTAGCCACTCATCGCATAAAGAAATCCAAAAGAAAACATATTAAATTGCATAAAAGTAAAGAACTTACAAGAAAATAAAAGTGCTTCGTGTTTCCCAAGTCTCCAAACTCTAAAAACTGAACAATATGATAATTCCTATGATGACTCCTCTGAAAAAGTTGAATTTACTAAGTATTTATAGGGGTGGATTTGTATCTTATCAAATCTAGGGCTAATATGAATAAATCCAATTTTCATCAAATTTCCGCGCCAGCAGACCTGCATCGATCGTTGCTGATTGGATTCAATTGACGTGGCTTGATCTTCGGCATCGATCGATGTGGATTCACGTCGATCGACGTGGTCTCTCGCCCCTTCTGCGCGGTCTCATGGTTTTGGCCATAACTTCCTCTCCCAAACTCCGATTGACCCGATTCCAGTTGTGTTGGAGAGCTAACTCAAAGATTCATCCATTGCCATGCGCCAATAGCATGAATTCCCCTTGTGGAAGAACTCTTCACTGCTACTCTTACACGTCACTACTTTCGGAACTATTTTCAAGTGGATTTAGGCCTAAAACCTGCAAAAACACCAAGACGCGCATAATACCACCTAATAGAGACTCATGCATAGAATATATATATAAACTCAATAAAACTACATAAATTAGTAGAAAATAATATAGATAAGCAAGTAAAATAATGAGCTTATCAAACCCCCCCAAACTTGAACGTTTGATTGTCCTCAATCAATAGGCAAGAAAGAAATCAAAAGATCATGCGATTAGAGTGCAATGCCTCACAAGATTCATCACAGTCAAGAATCAAAAATCCATTACACACAAGCAATTTGAAAGAGACAGAAAATTCATCAACAGTGGAAGATCTCACAAGAAGTGTATCGCTCAACTCTCAAGTTTTTAAGGTATAGATGAAAGCACTCAAGAACATGTATGAAGAAATTTCTACCATAGGCTTGAAAATTTTCTAATATCTCCACTGCTAGAATGTGTACACAAGTCTAGAATAAAAAAGGACTTTCAATAGGTTGTAATGTAGGCTTTTTGTGGAAGGTAGGGAAATATGGCCAAGTGACTAAAATCAATCAAGTTGTACTTCCTCAATCAATCCAAACCACCTTCTATTCATCATCCACCTCATCTCCTCAAATATATCAACAAATACACAACTTTTTTTTTCTAGCTCATTTTGAATCTCTTATGATCTTTACATACTTTTTTTATTCTTATCTTTTCAGAGAGCTTATGAGAATTTTAATTATTTCTTTGAGTTTCTTTTTCATACATCTTTCCACCACTAATTTATATTTTCTTATCTCCATCTCACAATCATTCCACCCTATATACCACAACTCAAGACATGAGCAAAACCAATACTTCTTCTTAATCTCATAGACAAGGAAAGAAAAATTTTGTATAGGCTCAAAAGTGGCTAACTAGGGAAAATTTAGTGTGAAGGGACAGTGTTTAGGGAATTGGGCTATCAAAGATGGCCTAAGATCATCTCCTAAACTTGTGCACACTATGTAGTCTCAACACAGAAAATAGGCAAGTTCTAGAGAAATCAAAACACACATGTGAATCTCACATCAAACGAATTACGACTCAAAATTCTAGGACGAACTAGTAACAAGATAAAATCTAACAATTCCCCGGCAACGGCGCCAATTTGATAACTGTAAAATCTACAGATTAATTATAGCAACAGTGGCAAATAAATTTGTAAACCCTAAGGTTATCGAATCCAGGGGAATTGTGTGGGAAAATTATCCTATGTACTAATTATAATCCTAAGATTCATTGTTTGAGGAAATAGAAAATCAGGGTTTTGTTTGGAAAGAAAAGATGACAATGCTGAAAATTAAAGATGTTTTGAAAGCAAATTTAAAGGAACACAGATTCTAGCGAAGAATTCTTATTATGGATAACATGTAGGAATCAATTAATTTAATAGGTGGAATACTGCAATAATGCTATATTTCCTTGTTTGGCAAATATAACCTAGATTACTAATTAGTGACTATCTCCGCTCGGCCTCAAGTACACCAAATTAGTCAATCTGATAAGCAAATCAGTTCAATTCCTACAGTCTAGTACATCTTTTTGGATAGTGTTGAGTGTATCATGCATTCCTAATCCCACTATCAATATTCACCTCTCGGTCCTTGAATTAATCTAGAATTATGAAATAAACGCAGGAATCATAAACATAATTAATTAATCCTAACATGCATCAATAATAATATCAACCCCTAAAACCCGCTAGGGTTTCTAGCCACTCATCGCAGATAGAAACCCAAAAGAAAACATATTAAATTGCATAAAAGTAAAGAACTTACAAGAAAATAAAAGGGTTTTGTGTTTTCCAAGTCTCCAAACTCTAAAAACTGAACAATATGATAATTCCTATGATGGCTCCTCTGAAAAAGTCAAATTTACTAAGTATTTATAGGGGTGGATGTGTATCCTATCAAATCTAGGGCTAAAGATATGAATAAATCCGATTTTCATCAAATTCCCGCGCAAGCAGACCCGCGTCGATCATTGCTGATTGGCGACAATTGACGTGGCTCATCTTCGGCGTCGATCGATGTGGATTCACGTCGATCGACGTGGTCTCTCGCCCCTTCTGCGCGGTCTCACGGTTTTGGCCATAACTTCCTCTCCCGAACTCCGATTGACCCGATTCCAGTTGTGTTGGAGAGCTAACTCAAAGATTCATCCATTTCCATGCGCCAATAGCCTGAATTCCCCTTGTGGAAGAACTCTTCACTGCTACTCTTACACGTCACTACTTTCGGAACTGTTTTCAAGTGGATTTAGGCCTAAAACCTGCAAAAACACCAAGACGCGCATAATACCACCTAACAGAGACTCATGCATAGAATATATATATAAACTCAATAGAACTACATAAAATAGTAGAAAATAATGTAGATAAGCGAGTAAAATAATGAGCTTATCAGGCACCATTCAAGGATTTAGTAAATATATTCCCAAGTTGGTCTTCTGTCCTCATATATCCTGTACATATGAGACCCTTCTGAATTTTCTCACGGACAAAGTGACAATCAATTTTAGTATGCTTAGTCCTTTCATGAAATACATGATTAGAAACAATATGTAATGCAGCTTGATTGTCACACCACAACTTAGCTGGTATTGAAACCTTCAATCCCACTTCATAGAGAAACTCTTTTACCCACAGTATCTCACATGCAGCTTTAGCCATAGCTCTATACTCAGACTCAATCAGAAGGCCTCAATTCTATTATGACCGTGATCAACATAAACGATTCCACGCCCCGATGCTCCTTTAAGATAACACAAAATCTGTTCAACTGCCCTCCAATGGTCAATAGTAGGTGAAGACATGTATTGACTTAGCACACTAACTGAAAAGGCAATATCAGGGCGAGTTACCCTAGGCCACTACCTCCTTCCCATCTACCACATCATGAGCTAAAGGATGAAGCCATGAAGGCCCTTAGGAGAAGTCTCAAGCATATGTAATCTTCAATCAAGTGTATGACTCCAATGCAAGTGCAAGAAGGTAACCAAGAAGGTAAGTCAGGTAAGAGAACTACATGGACTTTGATTCCCGATAAACAAGGGATACGTAGGCAACTTAATTTTCTAGGTAAAAAACTAAGTGCAAGTCCTTTTAATTATTTTATTTTCTCTTTCCATAAAAAAGTAATTTATGTATTAATCTTGAAGTGAATTCTATGGTTGGTTTTCTTTAAATATTAATTATTATTTGAAAAAAGTATTATATATATTTGTGTGTCAAAACACACACGATTCAGGTCATGAACTAACAAGCTTCATCATTTCCTGCTTAGATTGCTTGCTTCTTAATCTTTTTCCCATTATACTTTTGCTTCTATATCCTCATGAATCTTTATTAATCTATCTTTAAGTAGCATTCATGATTACATGTTGGATGAGGATGAGTGTGGCTTCTTGTGAGGGCCTCTGGTGTCAACCATTGTCTTTGGCTGTCGCCTATGGCCTCTTTTTTCTGAATTTTGGAATTCTAAAAAAAAAAGTTGATTTGGTTGGGAACTGATTTTTTCTTCTTGTATGGATTAGGAAAGAACTGATTTTCTTCTTGTCTGAAAACTACTGGCCTGTCCATGCTGGGTGAACATGGATTTCAAGAATCCACATAATATGAAACCGAAATATATTTGTATTTCGTAAATGAATGAATAGTGCGAGAAGATGAAGCTAGGAAATATTTTCAACCACTTATTCATGCTGTTGATTATTACCATAGTGCATAGGGGGCTTTTCCACAGTGATCTCAAGGTAAATAATATTCCATCAATATTAGGGTTGCAAGAAAATGTGTACTCTATACTTCATTCTGCATCTTTTCTTTTGCAGCCGGAAAACTTGTTGTTGGAAGCTGCTGGGATTCTCAAAGTTTCTGATTTCGGGATAAGTGCTCTATCCCAACTAGTCAAGGTAAAGCACATACACATCTTCACTCAACAAACAATTAATCTTGTAATTATGGTTTAGTTTCTACACATCATTACTTTAGTTTGGTCTGTAATCTTAATCTAGAATGAATCTTTATGTGAATTCTATGGTTGATTTTCTTTATTTAGTTTATTTTCATCTGAGAAAATAAGTATATATGTATAAATATATGTATGTGTGTGTGTGTGTTCATCATCAAGAAAATCAAAACACACATGATTCAGGTCATAACTCACTATCTTAATCACTTCCTGCATAGACTGCTTGCTTCTTTATCGTTTTCCTATTCTCTAATAATACAACGGTGAAATAAAATTATCGTATCCCAGAGGAGCGAAGTAACAAAAAAAAACCCTAGCTATCAAAATAGGAGTTCTCGGACCATTGTTTAGGAAATTCGAAAATAGTAAAATTGACTTATTATTATGAAAATTAATTAAAACTGAAAATTAAAAGATTTAGATTCAAATGCGAAAAACATAGATCCTAGGATTTTCTACCTATTATGTCATACATGCATTCATGAATTAATTAATTACCAAGTTTAATTCCTTTTCGCCGTGGAACATCAGAAAATTATTATAAATTTCGGTTTAAGACAATTCACAAAGTTGATTAATTAATTATCTCTACCTTTTCAGTCTCGAGAAAATATAATTAACTCCGTTAGATCTACAGATTTATTCGTATAACTTAATTCCCTCTTTTCAGACAATAAAACAATTTATATTATGAAAATCATTTTCCATTGAAATTCATTACCTTTTAAGTCTTTGGATTCCAACTAAAATTAATCCTAAATTATGGTCAGTAACTTAAGATTGTAATTAATCCTAATTTTCATAAACTACGAATTGGAAAGGCGGCTAAATTTAATCAATCATACATGTAGGCATAATATTCGAAACCCTAGAATCTACTAAAAACTTAGTTACACATAGACATCATCAGAAATATCATGGATAGAATAAACCTGAAATAGTCTTGCATAAAAAAAATTAAATTCGAAAAGTACCGAGTGCTGCCACAGTTCACCGATACACCTCTGAATGCAAACTCTAATGAAAAATACAATATTGCTGCTGAGTAGTTCTTTGAAAATAAAATATATGACTTCACACCCTAATTTTCGACTCTACAGGGCTATTTACACTTGTGTTACATGTATCGTGATAGGCCTAGGAATTAAGATACAGATATATCTTAAATTTGAATAATTTCCACCAAGATTCGATCGATATCGACTGACGTGTGTTCCTGTCGGTCGACGTGAGAAACACGGTTCGACCTCTTCATTGATAATTGCTTTGACTTCGGCGTCGATCGATGCAGCTCCAGCGTCGATCGACGTGGCCTCCGTGCATTGATCAGCTTGCTCGATCGATTCTCGCCCTCGGCATCGATCGACATGCCTCCACGTTGATCGATGCCGAGGCTTCCACTCGGGTGTCTTCCATACTTAGCCAATTTTTCATCCAAAAACCTGTAAAATATACCATCACAAGCATATCATGTGCAATAACCCTTTCATGCATGCAAATATAAGTAAAATGCTCTAAAACCACTAAAAAACTCGAGAAATTCATTGATAAGTTAGTGAAAATATGAACTTATCACACACCATCATCAAGGATTCTCTCCAATAGCCTTCTCTTAGGTCAACTTCAGCAAGCATAGTCCTTACCGCCTCCTTGAATGTTCTATTTCTTCGTTTAGTGAGACCATTCTGATGGGGCGTCCTTGGAGCTGACTTCTCTTGAGCAATGTCAGCATCAACACAGAAATCCATCAGAGGACCGTTGCAAAACTCAGTCCCGTTGTCTAATCTGATTGTTTTTAACGGTGATTCCTTTGTTGTTTTGTACTTGAAGGATGAGCTCTGGAAGTTGAATCTTCACTTCATCCTTACTCTTCAGCAGCCTCACCCATGTGTATCTCGAGTAGTCATCTACTACAACGAGAGTGAACCTATTCCCTCCAATAGTGGGTGCCTTGACCTGTCCCAATAGATCCATGTGTAATAGCTCAAGTATATTGTTCGTGCTTGCTGTGATAGTGTGATTCTTGAATGAGGCTCTGGTTTGCTTTCCCATCTTGCACGCTCTGCAGACACCTTCTTCTTTCTTGAACCCTACTTGTGGTAGGCCTTCCACAAGCTTGTGCTTGGCTAAGTATCTGATCCTCTTGTACCATTGCCAGTTGACTCCTTCTTAGGATGAGTTTGTTGCGATAAGGAACGTGTCAGGCTTTCTGCTCCCCCAATCCACAAAGTAGAGAATTCCTTTCTTCTTTCCTTTAAGCACAGTCTCTTTGGAGTCTTTGTCGTTGATGAAATAGTCACGTTCGGCAAATGTCAACTCATATCCAGATTGGATAAGTTGACTGATACTCAGTAAGTTCAAATTGAGGTTGGTGACCAAGGATACGTTGTTGATGGTGACTCCATTATACTCTAAGCATCATTTGCCGATTACTCTTCCTTTGAATTTATCTCCAAAAGTCACTTGGGTACCTCTCGCTATCTTTAAATTTGATAGAAGTTCCCTTTCACCGATCATGTGGGCAAACCACCCACTGTCCAAAATCCAAGCTCGCTTCTTCCTCTTGAGCTGACTTTGGTGACCCTGAATTTGCAAAATTGATAAGGTTAGACTAAAGGTACCCGTGTTTCTGCGGGTCCTGCAGGGTTACTCTTATGGATCCAACCTTTGGGAATCTATACTTGCTTCACCTTAAGTCTAGGTGTCACAAGTTTCTCTCCTCTTCTCTTTCTTTTGAAAAAATGAATGTTCAAAGGAATGAGGTGTGTGTGTGAAACCTTTCCATAAACTGAGTTTCCTGAAGTCAAATTCCTAGGAACTGACTTCCTAAAGACTGACTTTCTTGAAACCAAGTTCTGGTTTGGTTCTTGGAAACTAAGTCCGGGGTGAGCAGTCTTACTAGTCCTTAAAATAGAAAGATGATTGGACTCAAACCTCATATAGGTGTCCTTCCTATACGGACAAGTTCTCTTCTCATAGGGATTATGAATAGAGAACCTCAGATTTCTAAAATTCGGAATCGATACTAACTTTTTACAAAAATCAGTTCTTGCTGTTGAAGTGGGTTTCATCACATTAGGGACAGTTTGCTTCACCCACTTCTTAGGCATTATGGGCTTTGTTTCAGGTTTATTTAACTTGAAGGTCAAATTACTTTTAAGCCAAGGTGCTGAAGTCGGTCCAGAAACTGACTTCTTACCCTTGCCCTGATAGGCCACTAAGGAGTTTCTATTCATACTGACTACTCTGCCTAATATCTTAACTTCTAAACTAGAATCCTTCTTAAAATGATGGTTAGAAATATTTCTAGGTTCAGAAGTTGATGCATGATTGCTCGAAATGTTTTCAGTAAATCCTAGCCCTGACTTATCAGATGGGTCTCTTTGTAAACTTAGGGCTTCTGAGACTTTGCTAGTGCTAGAGTAAAGTGAGCAAATAAGTTTTTTATCACTAGCTATTTTCATTTTATGAGATTCCCATTCTTCAGAGAGAGATTTAAAGGATTCTAGTAAACTAGAATGCTCTTCCCTAAGCTTGGCTAGCTCTTCACTAACTAACTTTGACCCTTGGATCTCCTCAGTCAGTTTTGAAACTTTAAATTTTAGTGATACGTTATCGACAGCTAAAACATTTTTTAATTCATAAAATTTTGAAAATTCTTTATTCAAAACCTCTAGGGTAATATCCTCTGAATCTGAGTAATAAGATTTGGAGTCCTCTTCAATGCATGCTATAGGAATAGAAACTGAGTTTGGAATGTGTACATGTTCATGTGACTTTGCTTAAGTTTCTTCTTCCTCTGATTCAGATTCTCTTTCCTCTATTCCAAGCTTGGCCATCAATACTAAGAATGCTTCCTCCACAGCCTCATTGTCCGAAGTGTAGTAGCCATCATCGTTATCTGAGATGTCTGGCACCTTAGTTCTGGATAACATGGCCTTTGCAACAGCTCTGGAAGCCTTCTTCTCGAATACCCTTTTCAGTCGTTCCCTTTCCTCATTGGATACCAGCGGGCATTCGTACTTGAGGTGATCTGGAGAGTTGCACTCAAAGCATGCCTTGGGAGGTCTCTCACAGAACTTTTGTTCACTGGACTGTGAACCTTTCTTCTTGGCCTTAGCTTTCTCAAGATGCTTTGTCAGCTTCCTCATTTGCTCCTCAAGCTCTTCAATTGAGCTCTCTTCCTCCTTCTTTTGGTTGGAAGGCATTGGCGCTGAATTTGATATAGACGTCTGTCCGGATGATCTGTCAACTTGATAAGGCATTTGAGGCCTTATTTTGAAGTCTTTTTTTGTGAAAAATGCAGCATCCTCTTCAGGATGAGTGCTGACATTTAACACTACTTTATTCATGTTCGCCATTAGAATATCCCGTTCGTGAGCTTGTTGCTGGGCGAACACATCTTTGGTAGTCATTTTGGAGGGGTCCTTCTCCTTCAAGCTAGTGACCTTGACGAGACAATCCTCCTTGGACATCTTGGAGAGGATCTTCGCATTCATATTTGCAATCTCATATGTTCACCCCAAGTTTTTTAGCTCACAAATAATTTCATTGAATCTAGCTTCATTGATTTTACATTTTCACCAGGAAGCATTTTAAATGATTCATACTTGTCTACATAGTTTTGAAGCTTGTTTCGCTTCATCTGATCAGTCTCTTAGCAGAGAGTGCCAAGAAATTCCCACATCTTCTTGGCGTTGTTGTAGGCAAGAGCTTCAACAACCAGTGACTCTGGTAAGGATTGCAGGATAAGCTCCATGGCCATTGAATCCAGCTGAAAATGAATTATGTCGTTGTTCGTCCACTCAGCATAAGGTTTCTCCACTATCTCCGTGCCTCCTGCTTCCCCGAGCAGAGTATTTACTTTTATGATCGTCAGTGGTCCGGTGGATAGAACCTCAACCATCTCTGGATGGATGTTCTTCAGCATTATCAGCGAACGCTTCTTCCATATATCAAAATTTTCTAATGAGTACTTGGGGAGCTTCGTGATATGTGCCATCTCTGCCTACCTAAGCTTGAAACACAAAAACAAAAATAGAGTGCGAGAAACAAAAAGATCTGGTCCTAAGCGACTCAACACAACCTTGGTCTGTAAGAACCTGGCTCTAATACCACTTGTTGGTCCCAAAATCAGAGTTCTATAATATGCTGTGGAAGATAAATACGATAACTTGCACTCTATCTACTTAACAGGTGTAACTCAGTTTATAGAGTACTTGAAGATCTTTAAGCTTAAGTATGTCGTTGTTAAGTCAGTTTCACAGAATATACTATTCAATACTTGGCTAAGTCTTGAAGGTTTTAAAAGTCAGTTTGCGAAACTGTATAAGGACAAAAATGTAAGTAAAAGCAGTAAAGAATACCAGATATTTATAATGGTTCGGATCTAAAAATCCTACATCCACTCTTCAGATCTTAAGAGTGGATAAATCACTAAGTAAATACAAGCCTCCTTACGATCTATACACAGCCCGTTGGCACTCCGTCATTCGGCCTGCTGTGGCACTAGCCTAGGAACTCCTTGTATGCTTAGTCTTCAGGTTGAAGTGAGGACGACACCCCGGAGCCTTCTTCGTAGTGGTTGGATGTTTACTGTTCTTCCCATAACGCAAGTGGTTGGCAAATGCCCGTTAGAATGAGAATCCCAGAGTAGGAAACTGACTGCTATGAATATATCTCAGAAAGATATATTCACCAAATGGTAGCTTTAGCTAATAAGCTTCAGCCTCGTGCTAGAGAGAGTAGCACGGAGTAACTAGAGTCAGGAACTCAAGTTTTGTATAAAGAAACACGGAAACTCAGATAGTTTAGAGCACATAGATGGCTTCAATGTATGCTCCTTTAGAGAGAGAAATGCTCTTTTGTTGTTCAGAATTCATAACCGTTTAAGGTTGGGGTGCAGACCTATTTATAGAAGATTACTCCGAGCATTTTGAAATTATGCCCATTAGACATATAAATTCAGACGTTAGACTCATGGAAGATGTCGTTTAATCATAGCCCATGTCGTAGGTCTGCTCTGCTCTGTTGTGCTCTGTTGTGTCAGTGTATTGTACACTAACTTTTTGTCATACTAAGTTTTAGTTTTGAGGAACCAAGGTTTAGGATATCCTCGTACTAACTTTTACTTGGGCATAAATATGCCGAAGACTGACCGAGCTTCGATGCTTTTGAATGGCTCGTACTTTTGAGGTAGAGGCTCTTATACTGACTTCCATAGTCAATATAGCTAGCCCTCATATTGACTTCCCATAGTCAGCATGGAAAACCCTCATACTGACTTCTCCTAGTCAGTATGGAAAGCCCCTCATACTGACTTCCCGTAGTCAGTATGGAACACCCTATACTGAGTACCCAATCTCAGTTTTGGTTAAAGTCATACTTGGTCAAAACCAAGTTTCACGCATGTATGCTTCTTTAGTTCTCGAGCATTTCTTATGCTCGGTCTTCAGTCACTAAGTTATGTTACAACTCAATTGATCCTATACAAGGATTACATTTGTAGAATTCTATGAACTGAAAAACTGACTAAAATGACTTTTACAATCTTTGACCCACCAAAACACAAAAAGCGAAGGAAAGATTTCTCTAAAAAAATCCTAACATACATGTATAACCCTATGTTTATCGTTCATAAATGTCCAATTTAGGCCATCAATAATATTTAAATCTTCAAATAAATGGTTAAAAAACCAAGTCCACGAGGCTTCAGATTCATTCTCAACTACAGCTCATGCAATCGGCCCATTTTGTCATTGCAATCTTTTGCAACGGCTGCCAACAAAGCTCCACCAAGAACTATTCACATAAAAAATCAACTTTAATTACAAAAATTATATTTATTTGACAAAATAAACCATGAAAAAAATGTACCTGTTTTCAAAAGGCAAGCATCAAAACAGATACATCTTATGCATCCTTTTAGAAAACCCTTTCTCAACTTCTCAAAGCTGAGAAACCTATATAAACTCTCTCGAATACGGGTTGTTGATCATTGTTCAAATTCGACTTCAAATAAAATCCTCCCTCCCTATCCATTTGTTGTAGATGAGCAATATAGGATTTCAGATTTTTGTAGTGACTCTCCAATGACCCTCTCAACTACTCTAAGGCTTTCGCCTTCGCTGTATAACACAAATCTTCATTGACTATCACTCCATACCTAAGCTGAATATCCTCAATAATTTCCTTTACAGGATACTTAAAATTGATTTTCAACTTAGGCAATATCACTGAAGTCAATCAATCTCTATTGACTTGTCTGTTGTGATTATTTTGGATACATGTATGCTTATCTACCATTGACTTGATAATAAAAGTCGAGTGATGTGTTAGTTTACTTGCATAAATGTTCCAAGGGCATGCACCATCACACCGAGCTTCAAGTCTTTTCTCATCTGACCTTTTCCACCAAATGTTATAACCAATTTTTTACAGCCCAATCCCTGATCGCTTCCTTACATTCTTTAAAGTCGTAGAATTGCATCCCCACCCGAAAGACTAAATTTCTCTTGTCCATTGTAATCTTATAAAAAATTGATCTACAACTCTTCTTCTCCTAAAACCTATCTCTTCTTTATCAGATTCTAAAAAATATGGCGAGTTATTAGATGACTCATACTCGGACACTAGAGTCATATTTTCTTGTTCATCAATATGCACCTCAATACAAAGTCTATCATCAACATCATTTATTGTATGCAAAATCTATAACATTAAAAAAATTAGAATTAATATATAATTTTGAGAAATCATTGACTAAATTATTTAATAAATCAATCCTATTAACAATCAGAAAATAGATTTTTTACTGATGGACGAGAGATGAATAGCATTATTATATACATGTATAACCCAACTTCTCCAATTTATGAATTAACAGACAAGAAATTATCATAATGGAGATTAGTTACCAAATAAAATAATAGTACTTAAACGGAGTGTAAGATCTAAATTATAAAAGTGACAAGTACATAAAGTGGTTATATTATTTCATTTGCAACACACTACCAAAATGTAGGAGCATAAAATTTAATTTAATCTAACATATTTACATGTATTTTTTAACCTATTTTAACATTATAGATCAAATTGTTGGACAATACAAATACAGACTCAACTCAACTGAAGTCGACACGCTGCCACCACCACTCCTATTGTCACTTATTTTCATTTAGATTTCTCACGGGGTTTTGGGGCTGACGAGATTTGAGGCTTGGTCTTGTTTGGGATTTTAGGAATTTGCTTTGGTTGCTGATGGAAAACTAGGGCTTTGGAGCCGACGGGGAGATTTTGTGAGTTGGATGCGATTGTTTTAATTTGGGGAAAATTATCTTTGTAATTTTTTAAAAATTTGATGTGGAAAATTATGTTTTATAATTATTTCTTTATTTGAGGTGTAAAAAACTGATCTATGTGGACGCCAGTTGGTCATCACGTGGAATTTAACGTGTGACTCACCGTAAAAAATCACCATTAGTTAAGTTGGATAAAATCTCCAAACAGAAAAGAAAAAAAATTGGATAGATTTCCCTAACGGATAAAACCTTGGATAAAATTCCGAGAAGTGAAAAAATTTTGGATAAAATTCATAGTTTTCTTTATTGAATAATACAACTTATATTAAGTTAACTGTGTTTCTTGATTAAATAATTTTATGAGCTCTTTTTGGCAATAATATTATAGAATAGAGAACTTGTTTGAATTATCAATTGATCTTGTTGTTTCAATCCCAAAAGTATTTTATAGTTAAATAAATTAGTTATTTTCACAAAATAAAATCTTTCAAAAATAAAAAATGTTCGATATTTCGACAATAATGATTGAATTGACATTTCAAATCGGCCGAATCAAATCGTTTTAAAATGGTTTGACCGATTTGATTTAATAAATTTTCAAACCATTTATTGGTTTGGTTGATATCTCACCCCTCAAATCGGCCAAACTAACCGTATATACCCCTAGTTGCAAGTCATTGGGTGAGTATTCAAATTTTTTGGTTCATTTTGGCGGTAAAAAGAGTGAGCTAAATGAGATTTTACAAAATAAAAATTGAATTGGACGGAAACAAGAAAAAGACCGAACTAAATTTTATATTATTCGATAGTTTAGGTTATTACCAATTATTTAATAATTGCGATAAATTCTTAAAGTTTTTAGAAATATAATTAAGAAGTGAAATATAATATAAATATAATTGGCAAAAACTTGCGTTAGGCAAGCCTAAACGGTTTAGGCGGGTTTTATCCTACTTAAATGGGTTGATCCATCCCAAATAGGGTTTATTAACCCCAATTAGGGTATATTATATGGATTTGGGCTTGGGTTAATAGATAAAACCCGCCTAAATCGTTTAGGCATGCCTAACCCAAGACATTCCCAATATAATTTGGCTTTTCGGTTTATTCTCGATAAATAACTGAATCAAACGTGACCAATCAAATAACCAAGATTCTAAATAAAAGAAAATTAAACCGAAACAAAAAATTGAAACTAGAAAACGAAGTCCATATCGTAAAATGTGCGAATTTTATATTTCATCATTAAGAAGTGGGATCGTATATGTATACTATTCGAGATTGATACACATCGATATAATTTTTCAGAAAAAAAATTAAACTTTATCTCAAACTTTGAAAGAGTTCTCAAATTTATTTTAAGACCTTAACTTTAAATATTTTTCTACTGATCTAAACTCAACTGCCAAAAATCCTATATGGACACAAACACTTAATGTCATACATAATTTAATTTAAAATAGATGAAGCTCGATTATCTATGATTTTCTCTATTTCGTTGAAGTTGACATCAACGAGATCCAACATTAGACCACATGGATGAATTCACTACAACAAATAATAATATAGACAACGCAAATTTCGCGTCGTCTATTGCCAAACTTTGCGTCGTGTATTAACACGTCATCTATGTTGATACGCTAATAGACGACGCGAAAATCGCGTCGTGTGTATGCACATAGACGACGTAAAATTTGCGTCGTCTATAACATAATAGACGATTCAAAATTCGCGTCGTCTATGTGCATACACACGACGCAAATTTGCACGTTATTTATATATGTGTAGTTAGAATTCCGTCGTTAGAAATTATTATTTTAAAAAAAAAATATTCTCTTAAATAGCCAACCCCCCAAACCGCCCGCGGACACCCACCCCGCCCCACAACACCACATCTAATTTAATCATCCACACTGCGCGCTAGGGAGAAATCGAACTCCAGACCTGTCGCACAAATCCTGCACGCAGGACCACTGAACTACGCATGCATTCATTCCTTAATAGGTTATTTTTAATATTTATAACTTCTTTCAATGTAATTTATACAATTATTAATTTATTATTATCTATATATTAATTAATACACTATTCAATTTAAATTTAAACTCAAATATATATTTGAATGTAGCTATTATCGTGCATATAAAAATAATTAGTATTTTATTATATATAAATTTATCCATTGTATATAATGATGTCGAATTTAATTTCATCTTCAAATATTTAAACAATCTATTTTAACAACGAACAATTCAGTCATTAGTATTTTTTAATTAATTTTATATCTTTAGCAAATGAAAATTTTTGTTGGAATTCATTTTAGTTATTTATTTGTTTAATTATTTAATTAGCGATAAAAAAATTCTGTTGCTAGAATTCTTAAAATGTTTTATTTGTTTAGCGATGGAATATTCTGTCACTAGATTTTTTTAATTATTTTTTTATTTGTTTAGCGACGGAATATTTCCGTAGTTAGAATTTTAATTGTTTATTTATTTATTTAGCGATAAAAAAATTCCGTTGTTAAAATTTTTAAAATGTTTTATTGTCCGTCGCTACGATTTTTTAATTTATTTTATTTGTTTAGCGACGGAATATTCCGCGCGACGATTTTTTAATTTATGTTATTTATTTAGCGACAGAATATTCCATCGAGATGATTTTTTATTTTTTTAGTGACGGAATATTTCTGTAGCTAGAATTTTTATTTTTTCTAGCTACGGAAACTATTCCGTCGTTGATTTCGTCGTTATATATTTCGCGTTTTTTTATGACGCTTATTATTGCGTCGTCTGTGTACATATAAACGACACGAATTCTCACGTCTTCTATAGTTCTATAGACGACGGAATTATTCGCGTCGTCTCTTCCGTCTATTAATTTTTTTTTCCTGTTAACCCTGATTATTCATACCTCTTTAACTATCACATAATGCCAAATTATTTCCCCTTATTATTATTATTATTACTTCCGCTTATTATAATTCCTATTTATTACTTCCCCTTATTATAATTTTAAATTCCTATTATTACTTCCCCTTTAAAAAAAAATCTATTTACTTAAGGAGTGGTTTTGCTCAAAAAAAAAAAAAAAAGTGGAATAATATAGACGACACATATTTTCGCGTCGTGTATATGAAAATAGACGGCGTTGTATTATCGCGTCGTCTATTTCCATATACACGACGCAAAAATTAGCGTCATCCAGCTGCACATATAATTAATTGTTAGGAAAACGCAATAACAAAGACGAAACGGTGGAACGCGTCGTCTATATGGATATAGACGACGCGAAATATTCGCGTCGTCTATACCCATATAGACGACGCGTTCCACCGCGTCGTCTATCAGCGCCCATAAAATAGACGACGCACTTATGCTTCCGCGTTGTGTATTAGGATATAGACAACACGAATGAAATTCGCGTTGTCTATATTGCGTCGTCTATTACCTTATTTGTTGTAGTGATTGGATCTAAGCTTGTTTTTCCTAGAAGTGTCTCTCACAACTTAGGGGTCTATTTTCGCACCCTAGTTCGTGTGAGATTGTTGATGTTATTCTCTGCTTGGTAGTTCTCGCCTACATAGAAGTCCTATTGATTTCTCATTAAGACATCTTGTTGGGCAGGGCCTTCCTTCGGCGGTACTTATTGTCCTCGAGGAACTAGAGTACAGTCCCCTACATTTATTTTTAGATTTACCATGTTTAGATAGTCAAAAGATTCTGCCAACTCTTGCAGATCTTCTAATTGTTTTCTATCAAAGGACGTCATTCCTCGATAGTTCTTAACAACTCACAAATTTTCTCTACTTTTGTCAATTTTGGTTCTTCTTTAGCTTTGGCTGAGATTTTAACTTTGTCACAGTCTATAGGTTTTTTTCTTCTAGAACTAGTTTGAGATTATTGTGTTTGAATCCTCTTTTGAATATTTAACAAAATATTAAAAATTTCATCTTGTTGTTAGGAAATCTCCCTTACCTTTTGTGGTACGATGTGCATGCTATTGCTGTAGTTTTGTGCGGTCTTTTGTAACTCCCTTAGATCCATCAAGAGCTTGGACGAGTCTGGCTCAATTTCGCTAAATCTGGATATGATCCTTTGGCACTTATGTTCCATCATGGATGGTTTACTGCTGAGTTATAAAATTCCCTAATAAAATTGAACTTGGGTATAATTTTATAAAAATTGATATATATTTTCCTAATTTGTGAAAGATGGTAATATATTTTACTATTTTTCCTAGAGACTTAGGTCTGGAAAAGACTTTTTAAAAAAAAAACAAAGCAAAGAAGTAATAATAATAAAAGAAAAATGCATTCCTAAAGTAGGTTTCGTGCAGAAATAGAAGTCCTTATATATAACATTGATTTTCCACCAATCAACTAAAGTATATGTATATTTATATATGGTGTTTATTTTCTCATTTCAGATATTTAAATTATTTGTGCATGTCATATGACGAAAAGTAGGGGTAAAATAGGAAAATATTAATGAGGTTGGAATACAATGTTTCCAGTCACATTTTAATCATGCATGCGTGAAAATGAAATAGCCTTAGGACCAATAGCTACAGCTTTGTCTTAAACTATCTATCTATACAAAACAAAAGGCTTTAAATGCAAATTTGATCAAAACTTTTCATGATTTTCGCAATTATAATAAACTTTTCAATTTTTTTTTTAATTACAACATAAAACTTTTAAATTTTTACAATTATAACACAAAACATAAAAACTTCACAATTACAATATATTATATATTATTCCAAAGATAATTAAAATTTAATTTTTGTGGTTTTTTCGTTGGTTATTTTTTATAATCTTGAATAAATGACATATTTGTCAATTGTTTATTTTTATTATTATATTTGATATTATTTAATCTTAAAAACTTGATCAATAATTTCTGAATGCTATCATATTGTAATTGTTGAAATTTTAAGTTTTGTGTTATAATTGCAAAAAGTGAAAAAATTTATATTATAATTGCAAAAGATTGTAAAATTTGTTATAATTGCAAAAGTCATGAAAAGCTTTGATCAAATATGCAATTAACCCAAACTAAAATGATACGTACTATTCCCCATCTTCCGTGTTTCATTATATAATGAAGCCACTAGTTTTACAAATCCTGCACTTGCATTTCAGACTCTACTACTAGTGACTAGTGTTGCTCATTTCATTTGCTTTGCATCTGAAATTATAAATTATATTTGTTGGAATGGCAATCTGCATTCATACTCCTTCTTTATTCCCTATTTCCTCAATTCCAAAGAGGAAGATTCTTGGAGGAGCATGCAATTCTACTTCTAGTTCTAGTTCTAATACATCTCTTCAGAACTGGAACATTTCCGAAGATATTCTTGAAGCTCAAGTGAAGAAGAGGCACCCCAATTTCTCGGTTGCGTTTCTTCTCATCTCATCTCACATTAGTTCTTCAGTATAATGAATTGTTATAAAAAGTACGATAATTAAATCTCTTGTATGTTACAATGATGTTATCGCTCATACTATAATGAAGTTCATAATTCATTCTTGTAGATGAGTTTGTATTTAAACACGTATATATATATATATAGGGAGCGGATCCGGTGAGAAAGGCCTTAACGTGAGAAAGTGAGAAAGATGTTTGATTGCATTCACGGCATTGCTTGATTGTATTTAGGTTGTTGCTTGATTACAATGTTGCTTGATTGTGTTTAAGTTGTTGCTTGATTATTTTGTTGTTTGATTTAGTTTTAGTCATTGCTTGTTTGCATATCAGCCATTGATTTTTTTAGATCTGATGGACATAATTTATTCTTTTTATTATATATATATACTCTCTACTTATTTATTACATGCATGCATGTATGCAGGAGGAGTTTTGGGTGGGCTACAAGGATAAAATGGAAGAGATTAAGCGAGTACTGTTGTTGCAACAATATTCAAATTCAAATATGGACCAAGAAGAGAGTTTGATTTTGGTGGATGCGATTCAAAGGGTAGGATTGGCCCACCATTTTCATGAGGAGATTGACATCATCCTCAGACAACATCACTTGGGTTTAACCAATCATCATCATCATGATTTATATTATGTTTCATTACATTTCCGACTGCTCAGAAATCGAGGATACCCCGTTTCCTCAGGTATAAAAATTACATACCATTATAATTATTATTACTATTCATTTATGTTATTATTATTCACAAAATTCACATTACTACATTCATTTATATATATATATATATAGGAGGATCATGTGAGAAAAATTATCATGTGAGAAAAAAGAATAAATCTTATTCATTAGATCTAAATAAATCAATGATTGATATGCAATCAAGCAACAATTAAAATACAATCAAGTAATTGTTTGATTGTGTTTTAGTTGTTGCTTGATTGTGTTTGACTTGTTGCTTGATTTTAATTGCTTTAAAGATCATGCTTAATTCGATTAAGCATGATTTATAAAGCAAAAAAGCATAAAATCTGAAGAAATATTTTGATTTCAACCATTAATTTTTTTAGATGAATGGTGTAGATTCATTTCTATTTAGTACAAATTAACTTTTAGTATGAGATAGACTCCATATATATATATATATATATATATATATATATATATATATATAGAGA
>JAPKLW010000224.1:204574-217909 GCA_026898455.1 Plectranthus barbatus
TTAATTAACTTCTAACAAGGCCCAAATCAAGTTTATATTTCAACATTTTATGCTTCGTTACATTTCCGACTAATCAGAAATCGGGGATACCCTGTTTCCTCAGGTATAAAAATTACTTACTATTATTATTTTAATTCATTTATGTTATTATTATTCACAAGATTCATATTACTTCATTCATTTAAGGTTTTAATAATATTTATATTTATTGTATTAAAAGATAACATCATAATTCAAAACTTTTATATACATCATTTTAAATAAACTTTCTTTTATGATGTTGAACAATTATGAAGAATGCACTACGGTTAAACAGTTATATTGATTAAATAAAATAATAAAATTAAAATCAAACTGAAGATATAAAAATTTGAATAATTATATTATTATTTAAAAAGATAAAATAAAAAAATTATCGTCGTAAATATTATAAGTTATATTATTTATATGTTAAAATAAATAAATCTTTTTTGTTAATTAGATAAATAAAATTAAATGTGAATAGTATTGAATAGTTATTAAATGGGCGAGAATAATTATTGGGAACATTTTTTATAATATATTAGTAGATTTAGGAATAGGATACTAAATCAAGGAGCAAATTAAATATTGCAGATGTGTTCAAAAATTTCAAAGAAAATGATGGGGAGTTCAAAGTGAAATTGAGGCAAGATGTGAAAGGATTGATGGAACTGCATGAAGCAGCCCAACTAGGGTTCACAGATGAATACATAATTGATGAAGCAGAAGAATTCAGCAGGGTGAATCTCAATAAATGGTTGAAAGATATGAACGTTGATGATAATCACAAAAGAATGATCAAAAACACATTGATACATCCTCAACACAAGAGCATACCAAGATTGATGTCAAGAAATCACATGGATGTAGGTTTGGGCAAGGAATGGAGGAAAACATTAATAGAGCTTGCCAAAATGGATGCCATGATGGGGCAGATGTTGCACCAAGAGGAATTACTACAGGTTTCCAAGTATGCATGTACATATGCCGTCATATTTAAGCAATATGGTAAATATAATTAAAATATTTTTCATTTTCTCACCGGAGACTTTATATAGGTGGTGGAGAAGTGTAGGTATAGCCGAGGAACTACCTCGTGCAAGAAGCCAGCCGGTGAAATGGTACATATGGTCCATGGCGACGCTCATCAACAGTCCAAGCTTGAGTGTTGAAGCTGAGCAAGGCCTTTGCATTTGTGTACCTAATTGATGATATATTTGATCTATATGGCACAATAGATGAACTTACTCTCTTTACACAAGCCATAAACAGGTATGAGGTCAAACATCATCAATCAGTCTTTACATTTTTATATGATGTAGTTTTTATTAAATGTCATATCATTAATGCATCTAATGGTGTCGTGAATGTGTGATGTGTTGTGAGTTTTATTTATCTAATAAGCTTAGTATTTGGCTTTATCCAGATGGGAATACAGTGCAAGTGATACATTACCAGAATACATGAGAAACATCTACAAAGCCCTTCTCCACACCATAAATGACATAGCTCAAAAGGTTGAGGAGAAGTATGGAACTAATCCCATCAATCATTTTAAGGCAGAGGTAAGCTTAGCAAATGATAATTCATATTGTTTATTTTATCATTTGCATTTTAAATACAAAAGGGATGAATCTAAGTTCTTATGAAGAAATACACAAAGTTGTCCCCAAATGCAATATGTTTTGCATCAAGCAACTAAAAATAAAGTTGAACTGATATGTCTCCTATAGTTTAGTAATGTATGTGAGTGAATGTATGAGGTATTTTTTGCAATAAATACAGTGGGGAGGCTTATGAAGTGCATAGTTAAATGTATTATTAATGTATGTGTGTGAATGCATCAAGTATTTGACTGTATATACATGCAGTGGGGAAGGTTATGCAGTGAATTTCTGGTGGAAGCTAGATGGCTAAGATCAAGTGAGTTGCCAAGAGCAAAAGAGTATTTGGAAAATGGCAAAGTAAGCACAGGAGCACACATTGTTCTAGTCCACTTGTTCTTTCTTCTAGGTCTTGGGAGAAATCGGTCTTCTATTCACTTAAACAACACTTGTAGCCTCGTTGCCACGGTTGCAACCATAGTTCGTCTTTCTGATGACTTGGGGAGCGCTAAGGTAAATCTTATTTGCTCTAGTTATGACAGAAATATTAAAAGACCAATAATGTATGTATATTTTTGTCCTAAAATGTTTGACAGGATGAGCACCAAGATGGTTCGGATGGTTCGTACATAAAATGCTGCATGAACGATCAATCGAGGTTGTCAGTTGAGGAAGCGCGGGAACAAGTGGAAAACATGATATCAAAGCAATGGAAAATCCTTAACAGGGAATGCTTTGTAGGTATGAGTCATTCCTCAGTCTGGTGTTTCAGAGAGGCTGCTCTGAATTCTACAAGAATGGTGCCTCTCATGTACACATATGATGAGAATCAAAGGCTTGTGATGCTTGAAGAACTCATCAAAACTAGTAAGTTGTTGGATTAGGAGAGTATGCACCAACAACTTCAAGACTATGAATGTTGTTTGTGCGTTCATTTGGTGGTGTTAGTATATGTAGTTATCTTTAAGATTGTTTGTGTTGGGACCACCATGTTATGGACAACAGAATCGACAAATATATTTTAAGTATATTTAAACTAGAGTAATAGTTGAATTAGAATCGACAAATATATTTGAAGTATCAACTAAATTAACTAAGTCCACAATCAATATTATGGACAACAGTATAAATATTAACTTAATATTATAAGTAAAATCAAATAACTCAAACAGAAACATCGATTTATAATTGTACATGCTATTAGGATTTCTGAAATTTGATAAGATGTTGCATAAACAACCTACAAAAACAACCTAATTACAAATCATAGGAAGCAATCGAGGCCATCTCGAATAATCCATGTAACCATTAACAAGAGCAACAAACAGAGTTACAAGTTCAAAAGAGTTGTACTAATCAGGATGAAAATACATATAACCAAAATCAGACTTTTAATCTCTGAAATAAGAAACATAAAAGCTAAGTCAATGAACAACTCAGCTTCAAAACAAAGTATCCAAAAAAAAAAAAACAATTTCAAAACTGAAATCACTATATATGATTCAAGAAATCACTAAAAGCTCAAGACTTCCTAGGTTTGCTTGTTGCCGCCAACTGCTGTGATTCAGGCTGCCAATAAACAAGTGCGAACATTTAGTATAAGACAATTATGAAAACTGGAAATCCTTCAATCAACAAAATGTAAAATGTAAGCATGGTTACCTCCTTTTTCACAGATTCTTCCTTTTCCGACAATATCAACTCAATATGACAGGGAGATGACATGTAGGCTGAGATAAATATCTTCATGTTAATAACATTATAGAAGTTTTATTATCCATCAAAAGAAAGGATAGGAAACACAAAACATACGGTTAATTCTCCCATGGGCACGGTAAGTGCGGCGCCTTTGCTTCTGGGCCTGGTTAACCTGAATGTGGGAAATGTATAGTGCATCTACATCCAAGCCTTTCACCTGTGCAAGTATATAAAAAATCAAGGGTGAGGTAAAATAGAAAAATATCAAAGGAATTATTCATAATGAGCATAAACAAAGTACCTCAGCATTACTCTCAGCATTCTTGAGTAAATCCAAGATAAATTTGGCAGATTTCACAGGCCAGCGGCCCTGTCCATTAGAGTGTCTGTTCTTGGCCTGAGCAGTTCGCCCAACACCACCGCAGAAACGAGTGAAAGGAATAGCCTGCTTGTGTGCAAGAACATCCTCCAAGTACCTCTTAGCCTTTACTAGAGGCAACTTTCTGATGGCATGTGCAGTCTCCCTAGTGTTCTGGGTGAATAAAATCATTGAAGTTAAGAACTTTACATAAATTCCAGACATGACATGTCAGGTTATGCAAATACATGCAACATAAACATTGAAGCAAACAGATAACAAGAGCACACCTTCAACAATGAAATACATGGCAACTCAATTCAGTGATTAACACAATATGACCTGCGACCCCACCATACAAAATGTAACTAATCAAGCAAATGAAAGCATTCCATATGTAGTCTTGTTTGCTAAACCTTCAATGATCGAAGAACATCAACCCACTCACCCAAGAAAATTGCAAACTCTTATCCATGAAGTTCACGAGAGGCCTACTAACCAATGGCACACACCCTGCTTTTATCATCAGGTTTAGAAGCAGTATCTCACCCTCAATTACTATAATGTTAAGCTAATAAGGCCTAAATGAGTCACAAATGTAGCATTGTTTACTGAACCATCAATCATTTAAAAACATAAAGTGGTTCACCCAATAACATTGCACAGCTTTTATCCCTGACGTTTACGAGAGACCAATTCACAAATGGCAACAGATCCCTGCTTTTATCATCAGGTTGAACTCATATCGCCGACACAAATGCACATGCACAAACGTATTAATTTAATTTGAAGAAAATTGAATTTTGCAGTCGTAAAGCTAGCTCAAACACAAGTTCAGTATCAAAAAAAATAGCAGGAACAACCAATCTAGACAAAAACACTATTGATGCATTATTACAAACGAAACATAATGATGACCACTCGAACAATTAGGTTAAATTATTTTACCTTGAAATGAACCCTGAGATCGGAGCCCCTGGCCTTGCAGGCTGCAACAAAAAAACAATATCAGAAACAGCAACACATAAAAGAAATCATAGCGACAAAGCTGTAGATAAGCATAACAAAACAGCATAAAACCTACATTTGGTGGTGTTGTCGGGCTCTCTCGAGTACTTCACCTATACATTTTCAACCAAAATTTTAGGTCAAAATCTAAAGTCCAAACACAAGCACAAACGAGCAAAGTGAGAGAGATAACATAAAAAGATATAACATATACCATTGCCGCTGCGGCAGCTTCTTCACAAGAACTGCAAATATTTTGGAGAAAGGAATTTCTCCTATTTTTTTGAGAGTGAAGTTGCTGCGGCGGTTTTTATAAAAAAAACCCTAATTGCCTGCCCCGGTTATTTAAGTGGATTGGGCTTCGATTTTGGGCTTATAATATTTAATTTACAAGCTTGACAGAATCTCACATATTAATAATTATGTTATATTTTTTATTAAGTTTTGTCTGTGTTTTTATATTTCTCAAAATAATTTACCTTATACAGTATAAACTCTATAAATTAATACTCTTGGGAACTCAAGAATTTATTTATTAAAAGAGTTATTAATTAAATTATAAATTAATAATTATTAATTTATACATTAATTAATATTTTATTAATTTATAATAAAATATTCAATTCACTTACCTTTCAAACTTCTATTTAATTTTTGTACATCAAATAAGGACCTAATTAGAGCTGAGTTATTAGAGCAGCAATCACATTGAATAATTTCTTGCTGAGTTATGAGAAGACAACACCAGAAGTTCTTACAATGATAAGAAAAATTAGAGATGTGATTCAAGTTGAAATTGATTTCAACAAAAAACAAACGACAATTGAGTCATTTTTCAAGAAGTGTACATAAATTATTCATGTAATATGTACGCATTTATGAAATTATTAATTTATATTTTATATTGGACCTATAGAAATTATAAAAAATGTATTATCTTATAATTTTAGCGAATTATTAATTTAGCACCCTATCCCCGAGTCGGGACCGACAAAAATTATTATTTTAAAGAGTTTATTAATTAATCGAGTATTAATTTATAGAGTTTCTACTGTAGTTATTATTAACTTGCTAACTTGGTGGGGACGTTATAAAATATAAAATATACTATTTTAAACAACAATTGTCAATAATATATCAATATGATATAATATTGAGCAATAAATTGTAATAATTTAGTCCAAATAGAATAAATGAATTTGGTTCTTACCATAATCTCTAAAACGTAGTTATGATAGTTGTATGCAAGAGTTGTGGAATAAAAATATTTTTTATGAATTAATTGAAATTTATTTATCAGAAAAAAGTGTTCATTTGAGAAATTAAGAGGTGTCCTCTAGAGAATTTAAGGGGTGTCTGTTTAAATTAAAATTAAAAAAATGAGAAAAAGTGTATATGAATTATATGAATGTGTAAGTGCATATTGTTGAAATATTATTTTAAGCTAAAATGAAAAAAAAATGTACGGAACAAACGGAAATATGTTGTCGAAAAAATGTAAAGAAATTATGGCAGAAAACTCGCCTAGCCGCACAACTGGTGTGTGCCGTGAATGCGCCCAATTTGTGCGTGCGTCGAGCTTCTCGTTCTCACGCGTGCGTAATTTTCTGCTATGTGCCGGTCCTACTACAAAGGCAAGAAATATTTATTGCCGAAGAAACGAAAAAAAAATAAAAAATTCCACCTCTTTGTACACATCAACATTTCATCCAATGTGTCATTTTTTAAAGTTTTAAGAAATGACTATTGTGATTGCCTTAGACTACCCCATCAATCACTTTGGGGAGTATGTCATCAAAAAAACGGCAAAAAAATTATGAATAAAAAAAAGGAAAAAAAAAAAGTTAGGCGCATGCAGTATGTCTTTCATCTCCTGCATGACTCTATGTTTTTTGAGTGTTATTCATAAGTGTAGAGAATAATAACTCTTATTTCACTCAATGAAAAATAATGTATACACAAGTATATATAGAGGAAGGACTAATCTAATCTAGTCTAGATACATGAGATATACAAAATATATACAAGATATTCTAAGTTACAATGATATATTCTAATATATCTTAACACCCCCCGCAAGCGAAGACGAAGACAGTCTGAGCTTGGTCCTGAAATCTTCAAATAGCGATCGAGAAAGACTCTTGGTGAAAATATCAGCTATTTGATCTTCAGAAGGAACAAATCTCGTGATTAGCTGCTTCGAGTCAACCAATTCACGTACAAAATGATAATCAATGTCAATGTGTTTGGCCCGTTTATGAGACACGGGATTTTGAGTAAGAAATAGGGCGCTGGAGTTATCCGAATAGATAATCGGAATTGCATCCTGAAGCACGTGGAGATCATGCAGCACATTGATAACCCATCGAAGTTCAGACGCAGTGTTGGCGATGGCGCGATATTCGGATTCACAGCTTGACCTAGAGATCGTAGGCTGTTTCTTAGCACTCCAAGAAACCAGATTCGGCCCTATAAAAATTGTGAAGCCGTAAGTTGAGCGTCGTGTGTCCGTACAGCGCGCCCAATCAGCATCGGAATAAGCAACAACTAAGGGAGATCCAGGAGAAAAAGAAATACCGAAACCGATAGTACCCTTAACATATCGTAAGATCCGTTTAAGGGCATTGAAGTGGTCGATTGTCGGTTCCTGCTGGTACTGACTCTAAGTATTGACAGAATAGGCCAGATCGGGACGAGTAATAGTTAAATATTGCAGAGCGCCAAGAATAGACCTGTACAGAGTAGGGTTCTGGAAGGGGACCCCCTCCTTTGAGAATGTGACGCCAGGGGGCAGAGGCGTGGAAACAGGTTTAGCACGTATCATATCAGAGCGACGAAGAATGTCCATTGCATACTTAGTCTGACAGAGAAAGATCCGATCAGCAGGATAATAGGTTTCCAGTCCTAGGAAATAACCGAGTCTGCCAAGATCTTTAGTTGCAAACTCGGAGTTCATGCGAGCCATAAGACCAGAAACCGCAGACTCATTGTTCCCTGTAATAATAATATCATCAACATAAACCAATAAATATATGATAGTCGAGTCCTTGTTGAGGACGAACAAAGAAGTATCCGAAGAACTGCAACGAAAACCCAGGCTGAGAAGAAAATTCCGAAAGCGTTGGTACCAAGCTAGAGGTGCTTGGCGAAGACCATAAATAGCTTTCTGAAGCTTGCAAACATGCGACGGATACTTAGGATCAGTGAACCCCGGTGGTTGTTCCATATAGACTGGAGTGGTCAGAATACCGTTCAGAAATGCGTTTTTGACGTCCAATTGATGAAGAGACCAACCACGCATGACTGAAATAGAGAGAATAATCCTGATCGTAGAGGCTTTGACAACAGGACTGAAAGTGTTAGTGAAGTCAAACCCAGGAATTTGGCTAAAACCCTGTGCAACAAGACGTGCTTTATAGCGATAAACTGATCAGCAAGTAACTTAGTGCGATAGACCTATTTTGAATCTACCACATTCGAAGAAGAAGGGCGCGGAACAAGAGTCCAGGTCTTGTTCGCATGCAGGGCGCCCATCTCCTCTCGCATGGCCTGCGTCCATTCCGGGATTTTGAGAGCAAACAAAATACCACGGGGTTCTGGAATAGCTGAGCTCGCAGAATAGATAGAAACCAGGTTAGCATCAATAGGATAACGAGGTTTAAAAATACCGGACTGAGATCGCGTTTGCATGCGATGTGTGCGAGCAGGCGGAGGAGATGGAGGCGGCGGAACCGGCGAAGCGGGGACATCAGCAGCGGGCGGTGCGAGGGCCAGAGCAGTACGCGTGGTTGGAGGAATAGGTGTGTGATCGGGCGGACAGATAGGGCACGGCCGGGAGGGGTTGGAGGACGGGGACGAGAGGTCAGATGGTGAAGGCGTGGGCGACGATGAATGATCAAAAAAGTCAGAAAGGGTGAGGCGATCGACGGACGAGGGCGCGGAATTTTGGGAGAAGGGAAAACACCGCTCGTCGAACCTAGCATGTCAAGTTATGTAGACACGAGAGGAGGCAGGATGAAGACAACGGAAGCCCTTGTGAGAGGTGCTCTAGCCTAGGAAGATGCAAGGGAGACTTCTTGGGTCAAATTTGTGTTTGGAATAGTCGCGTAAACACGGGAAGACACGACAACCTAAGGGATGGAAGGATGTATAGGAAGGTGTAGCATCATACAAAACTTGATAAGGAGATTTACCCTGAAGGACTGGGGAGGGAAGACGATTTATAGTGTAGGTGGTTGTGCTAAAAGCATCTACCCAGAGAGATAAAGGAGCGGAAGAGTGGAAGAGCATAGTAAGACCCATCTCAGTGAGGTGACGGTGCTTGCGCTCCGCACGACCATTCTGAGAAGGAGTGTAGGGACAGGAAATTTGGTGATGGATGCCTGAGTTGATGAGAAGATTGCGGACACGAGAATTTTTAAACTCAGTGCCACCATCGGATTGGAAACGTTTTATCTTTTTGGGGAATTGATTTTCAACAAAGAGTTTGAAACGAACAAAAACATCAAAGAAGTCGGATTTTGCATGAAGAGGATAGAACCATGAAAATCTAGAAAAGTTGTAAAGATCCCCACTTCTCCCTACAAAACCGGCTTGTAAGGAGAGGGGACCTCCACTATTATATAGTGGTATATGCCTAGGTCTATGGTCGATGTGGGACATTCAACACACCCCCCTCACGCACAGCGTGGAGCTTCACGGGGATCCCATTATCGGGATAAACCACAAGTCCCATTATCGGGATTAATCAGAAAGTCCCATCATCGGGATAAATCAGTCCTATCATAGGACAAATTAGGTCCCACATTGAACCGAACCTGACTCTGATACCATGTAAAGATCCCCACTTCTCCCTACAAAATCGGCTTGTAAGGAGAGGGGACCTCCACTATTATATAGTGGTATATGCCTAGGTCTATGGTCGATGTGGGACATTCAACAAAAGTCATCAATGAAAATGACATAGTAACGAAATTTCATAGATGAAAGAACTGGTGCATGACCTCATAAATCACAATGAATGAGTTCTAGCACGCTAGACGCACGTTTACTGGATAAAAGAAAAGGTAAATGACTGTTCTTAGCTAGTTGACAGGACTGACATAAACTAGAAGACTGACTCGAAGATGAAAAGGAAAGTAGGTTTTGGCTACGTAACAGAGTAATAATGGAGGCAGCAGGATGTCCGAGTCAAGAGTGCCAGACATTGAATGGGGCAGAGGGCGAGGAGGAAGACGCCGTGAGGGCATGCGTGGATGAGGGAAGCACATACAGTCCATTCCTACGCACGCCTTTTGCCAGAGTCCGTCCGCTGTCCCGATGCATGATCTGAAAATCAGAAGGAGTAAACAGAACACGAACCGGGTAGTCATTCATTAGTTTACTGACAGATAATAGATTTTTAGTAATATCAGGAACAACGAGCACGTCACGCAGATGAACATCAGGAGATAGAGTAAGATAACCAGTGTGAGTAATACGAAGACGATTACCGTTGCCAACGGTTACATAATCAGAACCAGAATAAGGTGACACTTGATCAAGGCTCGTCGATTCAGAAGATATGTGCGCGGTAGCCCCTGTATCAAGATACCAATCCGAAGAAACAGAAGGTGAGATATCGCACTGGGCCGAGAAAGCCTCGGCAAGATGAGCCTGGGACGGTCGTGGCTGACGTTGAAAATTTCTGTCGTATCGATGAGGACAGTCGAAAGCATCATGTCCGTTCAGGCGACAGAAGTAACACCACGGGCTGCGGCGCTGGCGATTATTTCCCTGTTGCTTGTCGCGGCCCTTGTTGCCTTGTGATTTAGGCGGATCACGAGATTTGGAAGAAGCCTGGAATGCGACGGGCTGCGAAGGCAAGTCCGTCGACTTCTAAAAAAGCTCGTGACTCTGGGCACGAGCGAGTAACGTATCCAAGTCCGGTAGAGGATCCTGAGTGAGTTGAGCGGCTGTAAAGGTCGCAAAATCAGACCCTAACCCTCGTAGGAACCAATGAGCTTTATCGGAAGGGTCCAATGATCGATCGATGGCATCAAGCTGATCGCTGATCGTTTTGTAACGTCGACCATAATCGGAGACGGAGAGATCACCACGCTTGAGAGACAGGAGATCATCTTTCAAGCTCAACTCACGGGCTTTCGAACGGTGATTGTACGCGCGTGATAGAGCATCCCAGACTTCACGTGAGGTTTTACACCCTATAATGACTGCCATAGATTCCTCAGTTAAGGTGGAAACCAGGAATAATTTAATAGTCTGATCCTTAGAAAACCACGGGGAAAAGACCGGATTAGGGTTCGAGGCGCCGTTTGCGGACGGAATGAATCGCGGCGGCTCTGGAGTCGAACCATCAAGGTAACGCAGAAACCCTTGCGTAGTGAGTAGCGGCTCGATTTGAGCATGCCAGAGCAAATAATTGGATGCAGTAAGTTTAATATTAACCATGTGAATCATGGTGGAGAGAGGAAGAGTCGGGAAGTCATCTAGATTCTGTGGATCGGCCATGGCAGAAAGATGGGTGGCGCACAGAAGAAAAAAAGTCGATGAAGCGGCTAGGGTTTGGCCAAAGATTTGGCTGATACCATGCAGAGAATAATAACTCTTATTTCACTCAATGAAAAATAATGTATACACAAGTATATATAGAGGAAGGACTAATCTAATCTAGTCTAGATACATGAGATATACAAAATATATACAAGATATTCTAAGATACAATGATATATTCTAATATATCTTAACAATAAGTTATCCAATCATTTACAGCCATTTGGTAGCATTTGATTGGATGATAAAATATTATAAATAATAAAATAATATCAATAGAATAATTATTAATAAAAAAAATAAAAAAATTAAATCAAAATTCATTATTTTTTTTCTCTATAAATAGAGTCTAATATTGATATGTACTCACACCAAAATCAAAACTCTCTATTCATCATACATTTCTTTAGCTCCAATATATTTCTAAGTATTGGAAGTTATGAATCCAAACTATTTCTTCAATCCCAAAAATTATCCAAACTCTGAAGATTATCTTACCTCCCAAAATCATCCAAACTCTGAAGATTATCCTACCTCCCAAAATCATCCGAACTCTGAAGACCATCAAACCTCCCAAAATTATCCAAATTTTACCCCATATCAGAATTCTTTCACATTTCCAAATTCTGAATATCAAGGTAATTCACCATATTATCAAAATTCTCAATTTTCTCCAAATCTCACTCAAATTCCAACCACTGAAAATGTTCCCACATCACAACATATATCCCGCAAATTGTTTCAAGATGCCCGAATGTCTAACAAAAACCAGAAAGGGGCAAAAAATGTTTGGTGCGTGCGTGAAAGAAGATGTAGCTCTCATGTCTGCATGGGTTTACGCTAGCGAAGACAACATACGTGGAAAAAATCAAAAGGGGATCCCATTATGGTCACGTGTGCATAAATTGTATCACGACCATCAAGCTGAGAATCCAAATGAGCTGAACGAAAGAAATATGGAGTCGTTGAAAGGCCGTTGGAAACGACTGAATGAAAATGCAAATAAGTGGGTGGCTGCGTGCAGGGAAGCCTCTACTCGTAAAAGGAGTGGAATGAACGACAAAGATGTTGAAAAAGAAGCTCATTCAATTTATGAAGCAGGTGGCAGTAAGTTTCAAGATTCGGTTGTTTTTAATGAAATTATGTGTACACACCTAAAGTGGGAATTAACATCATTTAAAGATAAATCGTGTTTCCATTCCCAAAATGAAGAGGATAATGAGAAAGAAAGTGATGGTAGTGCCAAAAGATCAAAGACTTCTGAGGATGGTGAGTATTCAAGGCCTTCCAATTCGGAAACTCCAACGACCGAATGCTCTAATTTTTCCCGTCCTACGGGCAGAGATAAGGCGAAGAAGAAAGGAAAGGGTAGGGCATCTCAATCTAAAGTAGGTAGTGAATTTGTTGCAGAAATTCGAGCATTAAGATTGTCAAGAGACAATGATGTGGAAGTAGTGAATAACATATCAAATGCTAGAATTGAAGTGGAGCTGAAAAAAATACAATTGTCGGAGAAGAAGATGAATCAAAGAATGTTGATTGCATTACTTGCAAAAAGTCATTTATCTCCGGAAGAAGAAGACTTGAAAAAACGACTGATGGCATGGTACATGGGCCTTAAATCCAGTTTATTTCTTATGTAACTCTAGTTTATGTAATTCTAGTTTGTGTATTTCGTTTATATAATTTTTACTTTTATGCAACTCATGTTTATGTAACTTTAGTTTATGTAATTCTAGTTTGTGTATTTCGTTTATGTAATTTTACTTTTATGCAGCTCCTATTTATGTAACTCTAGTTAATGTAATATATTTTTATTTTATAAAACTCTTGTTTGTGTAACTCTAGTTAATTTTTACAATATCTCTTTCTTTGCTCACATGTTCTTATTCAATGAATTGATTCCAATCACTTCTCACTTGTCACTTTTGGAATTATTCTTGACTTACTATCTATACAATCTATTCACGTGAAAGTTTATCCGAGAATCCAATGTTGCTTTTACAGAATTGTCACTTCCCATTTCTCACGTAAAAGCAAAAGAATCAAAATAAAATAATTATTCTTGACAATACTTTCAATACAATTTATTCA
>JAPKLW010000224.1:227733-261690 GCA_026898455.1 Plectranthus barbatus
ATGCATTATTAACTTGAATAAGATGCATTTTTATTCTAAAGCATATGTATTTTTGTATTCATATTAAGTGCATTTTTTGCATTGATTATATGCTGCAGTTTTATAATTAAAATGTTGAATTTTTTACATTGAACGTATGCAGATTATGTTTTATGAACTACACGAAATGAAATTATTGAATATACATTTTTTACATTTTTGCCCTTTTATGCATTGCGTATGTGCAAAAAATGCACCGAAAATTGGACGGGATTTATTTAACCTAAGCCGTAGATTGAAATATTTATTGGCTCAGATTTTTTCTCATTTAGCATGGGAAATCCTATATATATATATATATATATATAGGAGGGATCATTTAAAAAAATCCCCATGTGAGAAAAAGAATGAATCATGTCCATCAAATCTAAAAAAATCAATGGTTAATATTGAATCAAGCAACAACTAAAATGCAATCAAGCAACAACTAAAGCACAATCAAACAACATTGCAAACAAGCAACGACCTGAATACAATCAAGCAATGTCGTGAATGCAATCAAGCATCTTTCTCACTTTCTCACGTTAAGGGTTTTCTCACTGGATCCGCTCCCTATATATATATTCTAAACGAGAATGTATAGTTAAAAAAAATATTCATCTTAAAAATATTATATTAATTTTTATTTTATTTTTTCTATATTATAAATATTTAATGTTAGTTACTTATTAATTTTGATGCATCGAACCAACCATTAGAGTTAGTTAATATTAGAGTGATTCTATCCTCGTAACCTTGAATAAGTTAGTTAAGTAATAGATTAGGAAATATCTGTCATCGGAGAAACAAACACTCGGGCAACTCAAAAAATGACTGAAAAGATGTGTACAACAGCTAGAAGACAAGGCGCACTCAACATACTCGTGAAAATCTATAAATACTCGATATGAGTATTAGTTATAAGCTGCTGAAGCTACTGATTTTATGGAGTTTGTCGCCCATCGTGATTGAGTAACCACTAGCTTCAATCAGTTATTTCGTGTTTCTGAACACAAGACTCTTAGCAACTAATTAAGCTAGAGTACATATTCGGAGTTCATACTCTCTATAGAATTGAATCCAAGATGGGTTTCTAAACTCTTTTCACAAATCGAGACTCCAACAATCCACCACTACTATCAATGTTCGGTGAACAACTCAAACTGACACATTCCAGCTAGTGAGGCCTAGCGGCGTGTTTCTAGTGAAATCACATCACCTAAAGGGAGCAGCTACGAAGTGGATTAACTGGGTGCGCATAGATCCGGAGGACATACGAGCTTCTCGTGACTACTACTGACCAGTTACATCACAGTGTAAATTTGTTTTGGTGATTTCCTATCAATCTGACGGTCGAAGAGTGGACGTATGATCATTTGACATCTGAACTACTATAAATATCTTTAAACCAGTTTTTAGTGCGCTAATTGACTTGATATATAGTCAGTTGGACCACACTACTCTTGAAAGACTTCTGTTGCGTGTTTATTTTGATATCAGAACAATTGGTTTATATAATATAACTGATTATTTTGTGTCTACAATTGGACCAGATCCAATTTGCTCATTTTGCACTATTGCATCATTTTCAGAAATGGATATGAAAAAAGAGAAAAAATCTCAAATACCCCATTTTGCTATACAACATCACAAAAATACCCCTTATTATCAAAAACTTCAAGAAATGCCCCAAAGTACAATTTTCTGACACACTTACAATATTCGTTCAACTTTTTTTTGAAAATTTTGTTTGAATTTTTTTTAGAATTGAGTTATTTTGTCATTATTTTATCCCTACTTCCAAAAAAATATATATATCTATACATGCACGTGAATATATTCGATCCCGACTACAACAAAAAAAGGTAGTCGGCACCGTGGCGATGTCGACCATGTCAAGTTCGGTGCCGACCTCAGCACGCCACGGTGCCGACTCGGTAATTTTTGGAATAAATTGGTATTAGGTTTTGGCAGCATTCTCTTCCTTCCATTTGTTTATATCTTTGGGTAAGTTTTCTCTCTTTTCCCTCACGGCCTTCACCTTTTACTTCTTCCCTTTCTTCTCTCGGTCGGCATCCATTAAAGAAGATGGTAGGCATCCATTGAAGTAGTCGGTCGGCATCAGAGCATTAATCTTGTGGAAATGGTCGGTGTTCCTAACGAGGTGAGTGGTCTTCTTCTCCATTTATAATTTTATTTTAGTTGTATATTTATTATTGGAAAATTGAACTTTAAATTTTTTAATGTTGGTTGAATTTGTTCAAATTTGTTGTTATTATTCGATATTATGTTATGTTGGTTTTTGGAAAAGTTGGTTTAATAATCATTGATGTTATGTTGTTTTTGGAATTGAACATTGATGTTATGTTGTTTTTGGAATTGAACATTAGGTTTATTTTTGTTTATTTTGATCCATATATGTGTAGGTTGAATTTATTAGACCCGCTTTACGTAATGTAACTTGTAAGATTAATTTATGCACTAAGGTTACGATAATAGAGACAATTAGTGACACGTTGTATTCAATAGGGGGTGATAATTTGGTGACTAGTTTTATGAATGGGCCATTTGAAAATTTGTTAATTTGGAAAAAAATGGACCTAGTGCCTCGCAATCATTACTGCAACTGTTAAGTTACCAAATTAGAAGTCACGACCCAAAAGCTTTATGGTTTCATATTGGTGGGCAGACTATTTCTTTAGGGGTGGGTGAGTTTGCACTAGTGACAGGTTTGACATTTGGACCCACTGATTTTGATCCATGTGCTGATCATGATCCTTCTGATTCGTTGGTATATAGGTTGTTCTGTGGTGGTAAATCTATCACAACTATGGACTTATTAAAGAGATTTAAGGATGGTTTAGTTCACCAGAATAATCATGAATCGTATTTGAGAGTGGCCAATATTTTAGCCATGTGGAGCTTTGTGTTAGGGTTTTCTGAAAAACGTAAGATCGAGAGTTGGGTCTTCGTTTTGGTAGAGAATTAGACTCGTTGGAACCAATTTCCACGGGGGGCATATGCGCATAAGTCCTTAGCATACTATTTAGAGCAAGCTCACACGAGGATAAAAGTAAAATGGACTCTTCATTTGGGCGGTCCTATTTGGATTCTGCAGGTAACATTTTTTTTAACTGTATTTATTAAATATCGTAAGTTGATGAGTTATAATTCAAAGAAATATTTTGTAGGTTTGGGCCTATGAGGCCATTCCGGACTTGAGTGGTAGTTGTGCCATTTTGGAGATCCCAACTCTAATTCCCCGATTTATGAAATGGAAGTTTAAAAAGCCAGCTACTGTTGATTGGATCACCTTCTTTGCTAGTGAACAAGTATGCATGCATTTAAATTAGTTATTTATTAACTAACAATTTGTGTAACTGTGTTTTGTTTTATTGTAGATTCAAGTTTTCCCCAACCTAATCCCATTTCCGATTGAACAAGAGCTTTTCTACTATACTTCTTCTCAGTTGGTGGAGTCCCTAAGTGTTAACTTTCGACTACCAGAGAATCCTGTACGTCCTGTCAGACATAGAGGTGATCGTCGATTACAGAGCATTTCTATAGGACAAGGTTCTCGAGGACAGGGGTCTCGAGGACAAGGTGATCAGGGAGATAATGAGGGTGATGAGGGTGGGGATCAGGGTGGTGATGAGGGTGATGATCAGGGTGGTGATCAGGGTGATGATGAGGGTGATGATCAGGGTGGTGATCAGGGTGGAGAATTTGGGGCACAATCCCAGTCTCAGGGGTAGGGATCGAGAGCATCCCATAAGCGCACTCGTTCGAGGAAGGATAGAACTTCCTCTAGTGGAGAGTCTAGTGAGTCTAGGAGATTTCGGACCTCCCGTTCCTTTATGGAAAGGATCCGGGCTATAGTTACTGAGGCAGTTGATGTTGCGGTGAACAATGCATTAACAAATAGAATTATTCCTCGTGTTACCCGAGTAGTGCATGATATTTTAAATTCAGGGGGATGTGGTAACCGTACTGATGCTAGGCAGAGGTTAGTTGGGCGAGGGGTACAGATAGACAGTCCCGAGCAAAGGCCTAGTACTTCACACCACTCTACTAGACCTAGCACATCTGTAGACCGAGAATTCCGTAGAGATTCTGATTTAGTTGGCAGAGAGCATTTTCAGTTAGGGACCGAGCCACAACTGAGTGTGTCTCGTCAGCCTACTGAGAGGAGACAGAGTACCGGACGTCGGTCTATTGAGAGGAGATGAAGTACTAGTCGTAGCCAGCACACACATGACCTGCACGCTCCTTCATCAAGACAGGTCACCTATATGCTTGCACGCGATATTGCACTCGAGGTATTTGATGTAACATCTTAACATTTCTTTAATTTAAGAATATATGATTTAAACTTATTTTCATATTTAGAGCAATGATGGTCGGCCGATGGGAATCAGTTACACTTTAGAAAATAACTACGATGCGTACAGACGTATGGGTGAAGGTTTCATCAGGAAATCTTTTAACAATAATATAGAGTGGCCACAATCTTATTTCACTTTTATAGAGAATATGAACGAGCCATTATCTATGGAGGTTGTTGATAACTACGTCCAGTCACTGCAGAGGAGTTACTACCAGATTGAGCACACTGTTCGGGTTATTCGACCTCAATTCTTTGTAAGTATTTCTGTGATTCTAATTTTGTGTATTGTTGATATTGAAATTCTGATTTGTTAATGTATGTAGGACTTAATGAAAAGAGATTATCGAAAAAGTAAACAGGGCCCGATGCCTCAGGAATCAGATGCTCTATTGCAATTTATTTATGGTAATGATTGTGGTACAACTAAAGATTGGTACGGGGCTGATACGATTAGTTTTCTATTATCTATTTGGCTATTTTCTGTATGCATCAATTATTAATGTATTTAATTTTGCTTTGTAGTTTATTATACCTTGTTATGTCCGGGGCGTTTGGTATACCGTGACTATTAGCATCCCTACTTGGACTGCCGCCATGATTGACCCGTATCATGATGCTACCCGACCTAGGATTCTGCAAGATGTTTTTACAGAATTGAGAAAGATGACAGATAATTTGAGGCATTATTTCAGGGCAGGCCAGTACTGGGAGAAAAATACACTGCGATTGACTGCATTGCCGATGCTAATGTGCTGATCTGAAACAATCAACAATTGTTCGCTAACTGCAAAGCACATCCTCAATCTAGAGAGAAACCAGGTCCAAGTCTCATCGTTTTTTATTGGCCCAACACCAATAGCCAGTGGAAAAACATTTTCATTTCCATCTTTTGTAACAACAACCAATAAGATGCCTTTGCTTCTGCCCTTCAAGTGTGTGGCATCAATGACAATGACTTGTCTTAACAAATTGTTGTTGAAAGCTAACCTGGACACACCGAGTGCAACAAAACAATGTCGGAATGTTCCATCTGGTGCGATATCCAGATCTGTCACCGTGCCAGGATTGTACTCTCGAAGCACCTCAAGATATCTAGGCAAGAGCTTATAAGAATCCGCTATTCTTCCATACATCAGGGAAATTGCTGCATTTCTGGATCGCAGTGCAACAACATAACTCGCTCAAATCCCAAAAGTTCGTTGAAGTTTGGTCATTATTGCTTTTGGTTTGATGATTTGCCCCTGACGACGCATCCTTAGAGCAAAATACGCAGCTACTACTTTTGAACGGATATTTCTGGATCCAATGCCCGCAAGATTCATCATACAATTATGATTTGGTTGAAAGTGACGGATAATCCAGCAACCATCCCTGAACCTCGCACGTATATTAAACGAACAATTCTCACTTCGTTTGCAAATGTAATCGACACGGATGCTATCGGACTTCTTCACTTTATACTCTTGACGATGCTCCATATGCTACAAACTAACAACAATTAGCAAATCATCTTTCTTCCAGAACATGGCACCCAAACTCAATTCCTGATCAAGTATGGATGCCACATCTTTCACAATAGGTGCCTCGGTCGTATCCACTGGCATTATTTGTACTAGCCAATTATTCATATCACCTTGTATTGGACAGCCTTCTAGTAGGGAGTTAGTGGGCAAAAGATTTGAAATAAATGTACTCATACCTCCCGCTGATCTGATCCATGCAGAAAATTCTGCAACTGTGCAACCCATCAAGAAATTTTCACCTTCATTATCAGAATCAGATCCGGATGAAGCTGAATCTAGATCAGCCTCGTCGTCTGCTTCCTCTTCCACCACACCACCATCAGTTCCTGTGTGGTATTTAGGATTGAAGTCAGCCTCCTCATCATCATTAAGATCTTCATGGAGGTCATCATTCAAGTCAGGAATACGTGAACCCCGACTTCCACCTTCAGAACCAATATCAAAATGCATAAAAGATGCAAATCTTTGAATTCCTGATTCAGTTGGACTGTAACGAGCATATGGTGGAGGACTGACTGAGGATACGAACGGGACGTAGGGGGATGGCTCCCGCTGAGAAGTGCTAGCACCAACACCACCAATGTTGATTGTAGGATTCATAATAATATAAATATCAGGCTCCGAGTATAAAATGAGGAGTCTTTGCAGCTCTGCATTCTCTGTCAGCAATGATGCTCCATTTCTTCCGCTTTGAGTTTGAGATGTATAATAGATATTGTACTCACCTCCAATATCTTCTGCATCAAGAATCGTCTGAATGGTGCTTCTCAATGAAGCTATTAATATATTAGCCATTGATAGGTAAATCAATCTTTCTTGCCCACCAATATAGTGCCAAGAATGATCGAAATGCCCATTATAGTACAAAAATATGTTGCACCAATTCTCCATTTGAAATGCTTGAAAATTGGTTGAAAGGGAGAGAGTGAAATAGTGAATGGCAAAATGATGATAGAAATTTTTTGGTTTTGGCGGTGAAGGCAATTTTGGGCATGTATGAGTATATAAAGTATAGAGATAGGGAAAAAATTCAATGAATGATTTCAAAGTCTACAAATTTTTCCGACATTGAATTGATTAGTGCAGTGTACTGCAATGAAGTAATGTCAATTATATGTACGATTAATTTGAATTTCACTGTATTTTTCAACAAGTGAATTCAGTGTCCTTTAGCATTTCACTGTATTTTTCAACAAGTGAATTCAATGTTCATAAATTATTGTTGAAAAATACATTCATTGAATAAAACAACAAATCCAATTAACAAAAAGGGGGGAGGATGCCGACCGGTTCAGACCGGCCATCACCGCACGCATGACCGGTCGGCATCATCCAGAACCGATCGGCATCAGCTTTTTTATAAAAAAAGGGTTTTTAGTGATGACCGGTTCAGACCGGTCATCACCGCATGCCGACCGGTCGACATGAATTGTTTAAAAATATATATATTAAATATATTTATTGGTCGGGACCACCGGTTCAGACCGGTCGGCACCGCTCTGAATCGGTCTGGAACCTAACCCATCTTTATTTATATCTTATTTCAAACTCAATCAAAATATTAATACATCAATTTAGCTAATTATTTAGACATCATCACACAAATAATTGTTTTGATAAGATTGTTAATCACAAAAAAAATGTCAGAAAATGTACTTTGGGGCATTTCTTAAACATGTTTATAAAAAAGGGCATTTTCATGATATGTTTTATAAAAAAGGGCATTTTTAATTATTTAGACATGAAAAAATTAAAAAGATGACTTTTGTGAATTTGCAAAATATGTTCCTCATTTTTGAATAACTTTTATGCATATTGGACCAAAATTCTAACACTAGCTAACTTTAGAGTGAGTATATGAATGACTCCTTTTAAGATGCAAGTCTGTTAGGTGCATTAATATTTGCTTGAAATATTTTTATTTTTATGAGGACAATTAAGGTGCATTAATGATAGCTTTAGTGGGAGATGTTTGTTGTGATCTCTTAATTATTTTGGAGTAGTCACAATTAGGATGAAATTTATAAATAAAAGTTCTTATTCTCATTTACAAAACACACTAAAATAAGAGTTTCTCTCTTCTCTACTCTAACTCTTATGCTGCATTAAAGCTCTTATTAGCTTATACGTACAAGCTTCTTTGTTTTCTCTTTATAGCTCTTGTTCTTTCTTTAAGCTAGATTCATTGTTCGTGCTCTCTCTTTAATCAAGTTCTAGCACCACTTTAGTTCGTTGGAAATACACCAGCCTGTCCATTGTATCTTGGCTAAATACCTATACGAGACAAATTTGGTTTAAGGAATTTATGATCTATCTAATTTGTAGAAAGTTAGTGTTATTGTGAGGTTGAACTTGTTGTTGCCGTAAAATAGTAATAATCATCAAGTCCAACTATATACACAACACCAACAACAATATGGGTATTCCATATACATATATTATTATGAAAATTGAAATATGTTGATGTAACAAACATGCATTGTAATTTGGGGGCAGTTAAGCTAATGAACTCTAAATGAATAATGAAGATTTAAAGGTCATACTCAACAAAGCCTACATAGATTATAATATATTGAAATTAGAGTTGGACTGTATTAAAATTATGTGTGAGATGAGTGTGTTTGGTGGGTGGTGGTTGGGGGATTGCTTAGAGGTAGAGAAAGGCGGGCCATGAAGCCATGTGGGGAGTAGAGAGTGATGAGTAGTATCTATTATCTAAGTCCAAACACAACAAGAAGTAATTCACAGGGAATGGATCCTCTGCAAAATTTAAACTGATTTGTGTCATTGTTAGATTGGTTGGGGGTGCACAGCAGGGGGTGCTGTGTTCACCCCCACTGCAGAGGATCCATTCCCTCAATTCACAAGCTTTTATAACTGACTATCAGCATCTTCTGTCTTTTCCTCTTATGCCATTTGTATCCCCCTCCCTCTTCCCTGTCTTTTATTTATATATGAGTAGATTTGGTGCTAAAAAGTTTTTTTTGTATTAATATATCTTTAATTAATTAGTATATTATTTATTTATTTATTTATTGTGTTCATTAATTAATACAAGATAAATTAAATTTTGTACTTGATTCATTAGTATGTCATGTTTGTTTAAATAGTATGTTATGTTTCATAGAACTGAATAATCTCCCCTATAAATATACATAACCTCCAATTAATCCTAGCTATTTATCTATTAAAATCAAAGATGAAAATTTATTTCTATTTAATATATTTTCACTTATTAATATTTGATCTCTTCCTTATATATTACTTATGATAGAATCTTTGCTTAAGAAATTTATTCTTTAATTTATATTCATTTATTGCTTAACAAAACAAAGTTCATATCACTCCTTCATGTTTTGACGTGTCCATTAAAATCTCAACACACGTTCTTACAAAAAAAATCCCATCACCGCCATATTTGTATGCATCACATTCTGAGTACTTTCATAACTATATATAAATATCAATCTACTATTTTTTAAAGTCTGTAAAAATATATATTTTTTATTTAATTAATTATACTTTTTAAATATAGTAAGGTAGCATATAATTATGATTTGTTTCAGTGATCATAGCAATGGTTAAAAAAAAAATGGAAATTGGAAAGCAAATCAAAATCCAAAATCTCATATGATAATAATAATCATAAACCATAACCCTCAAAATTGGGATAAAAAAGTCAAATATAAAAAATATCGAGGGTAATTCCGTCATTCAAAAGAAAGAAAATAAAACTGCAGATTGAAGAATGAATAAATAATATCCAGAATTCAGAGTGAGTCCACCGGCTTTGTTTCAATCGCTCTGAGACTACGAAGTAACAAGATGACAAACAAAAGGACAGCACCATTCTCTCTCTAACTCAACACACTCTTTTCTATAAGAGACTGCAGAGAGAGAGAGATAGATATTGGATTAGTTGCAGTTGAAAATGAGCGACGAGGACAGAATCCATGGCGGTTGCGTTGCGGTTCGCAGTTTCGCGCATTCATCGTCCTTCTCTAAGTGCACTCATTCTCACTCTTCCACTTCAGGTATCCTGTTTTTTTACTGTATGATCTGATTTGTGTGCAAATACTTGCACAATTCATGTATAAGTGTAATTTGTGATTTTTTTTTGGTACTGTATGATTTGATTCATAGTTTTAGGGAAAAGATTAGAACACTTTGACGTTGTTCGACTTTACCGTTTTGTTAATTGATTATTATTTTTTTTTGGGGGGGAAATTAACTTGAATAATTGATTCAAGCCAAATATGGTTGCAATGATTTTGTCTTTTGCAGTGAAGATTGATTTTTACCTCAGATAATGTACATGTGTGCTGGAAAATACGCCATTAACTGAATTATTCTAATTCGATGATGATATCAAGAATGAAATTGTAAATTCCGTTGCAGCTCTATGTTAATCTCGGTTGCATAACTCTATGAACCAACTATAATTTGCAAAACGATTATAGTTCAGGTTTTTGTAATAATCGAGATCTAAAGTTGCAAACTACCACTTTTCTAAAAATTCAGGTTAAACTTGTGAGGAAAGTAGGTTTGTATAGTGAAGTTAGTAAATGACGGTGGTTCTGCCATTCTGGTGGCAAATTTTCTCTTTCTTTGGATTCCCTGTTTTATTAGTTTTGATTACTGCATTTGATTTTTTGCAGTTCAATACAATGTTTACTAACTTTCAATTTGCTGAAATGTTCTTTTCATGTTATTTGATTCATTAGTTTTTTATAAGAAAAATAAAAACAATTTGATTCAATTTTTTCATCTGAATCATGATTTTTATTTGGCTCTGCCACTTTATTTTGGTCATAAATTGCAACATAAAATTTGTTGAGGATTATACTTTACAACTTGAATGGTTGTTTGGTATAAATATGCTATCCAATGATGAACTAGAAGCCTAGAAGGTAGCCGAAGTTGTAATAATGCTGCAATAAATCAGATTTTACTACTATTAACAACTTGTGTTTTTGATCCAGCTACTTTATGATCATCATATTATTTATGGTATGTGGATATCCTTCATGTCTTATCTGATAAAACAATTTAATTGCTTCGGATGCAGATTATGCAGATTGTGGTACACCACCTGCATGGAGGGGAAAAAGTCTAACCTGTGTTTGCTTTAAGCGAAAGGGAAGCCAAGCTCGGATTATTCTAAATTTAACACCTTCACAGGTAAGGCTATTATATATTCTATGTTAGCGGTTGTGATTGCAATTGCTGTAGCTCTTGAAAATCTAGTAGATGCAAAAAGGAAATGTAGCAGTGAACTCTTCAAGTTGTGAGATGGTAAACTGATTTCTGTAGCTTTCACCTTATTCTGTATCTGCGCACAACCTCCCCCACTGCATGACAATGGCTCCATTGTACTTGTATAATACTGAATAAATCTTTACTGAAAATTATTTTCTCTTCAGTGCCGTAAGTTGGATGAATTGATGAAGTTACTAATGGACACTTTACTACATTTGTTTGCTTCCTTCAAATGGACAGGAAGAGAGGCTAGGAAGGTTGAGACACCGAACTAAAGTTCAGTTTGATGCTTCCAGAATAGAACATCAGGTGTGATAGCATTGTGAGAAGTGCCTGCTTCTTACAAAATATTCCTTGATCCGGTACTTGTTCTTATTGTAACTGGATTGAAATTGTAGCAGCTTGTGCTGGATGAAAAGAAAAAAAGCACAATTTTTCGCTTCCCTGTCACACTATCTTCCTCAAAAACTTGCTCATTCTAGAAAGCTTTGATAATCTTTTTTAACTCCAATTTTCCCGGTACAGGAAACACTGAGGTCCTTATGGTCTGCTACGTACCCTGGCCGGGAATTGCAGAATTTGATATCTGATCAGTGGAAAGAAATGGGGTGGCAGGGAAAGGATCCGTCTACAGATTTCAGGTTGTCCTTTCTTTCTTTTATTGTTTTTGCAACTAATTAGCCCCTTCTCATATATTCTTTTTTAATTTCTCTAACTGATTCTTTTTCTGGACAAGCAGAGGAGCAGGTTTCATTTCATTGGAGAACTTATTGTTTTTTGCCAAGACATTTTCGGTAGCATCCCTATTCTTTTTAGGTCTTTACTTTCTTAATAACCTTTTAACTTTATTCGGACGCGAGAAGAATCAATAAACTTATTCTGTTCAGATTTCTTTTCACAATCTATTGAGGAAACAAACGGGCAAAAGGGCTTTTTGGGAATATCCATTTGCTGTGGCTGGTGTAAACATAACATTCATGATCTTGCAAATGCTTGATCTAGATGGTAGTAAGTTGAATGATCTTCTCATCTTCTGAGTTATCCGTGCTTACTTTGAAAACGAGTTTTATCGAATCTATATGCTGCTGTCTAATGTGAGGTTGATGCAGCAAAACCAAGAACCTTTATCAGAGGCGTTTTTCTTCAAATGTTGTCTGGTGAGATAATTGTTTCTTCTTATTATTATTATTATTGTTATTATTATACGTTTTAACTCCGTACATTCTCTTATATATAATGGTTTTGCAGAGAATGAATGTGCTTTCGACCTTCTATACTGCGTAGCCTTCATGATCATGGACAAACTATGGCTGGAAAAACACGCGACATACATGGAATTCAATGTAAACAAACCTTACTCACCTTTAAACACTCTATGATCCCTGCAACTTCATACGTATGAATTTCATTTTGTCTGGACAGGACATTCTGAGATTGACAAGGTCTCAGCTGGAAAAGGAGATTCTAATGGACGACGTATTACTCATCGAGGACATGCCCTCGTACAGTTTGCTGCACCACCATCCCTAACCTGTTGACGTTGATCACACGAGTTAGAATTCTGACTTATTTATTGTGTTTATGGAAGATTTTTTTCCCACATAAATGCTGCATGGTTTCTTCTTGTTGTTCACACCAAAACTAACTAGAGGTTTATTCAGTGCCAGAAGGAGTTAGTTTCATTACATTAACCAAAACCCTTTGTGTCTATAGATTAAGGTTTCGATTTTGATATTGAAGTTATGTTTTGTTGAATCAAATATTACAAGTAATCATGAGGGAAATTTTTTTATTTTGTTTAGCTGTTGATTTTGTATATTTGTTGTCAACTGATCTCTGAGATATATAGAATTTGAGGATAAAATTAAAAATGTCAAAAATTAAAATCACATGTAAAGAATAGCCACTCTTTAAATAAAATAGCAAAAATTAAGTTAAAAGTATAATTTATCCTTTATCATCACTTGATTATTTGGAATTTTAAATTAAAAATATCAAATCCCTTGATTTGGGTAAGTTATTAATGGAATGAATATCTAATTAGTTTTCCATTTTACAAAATTAAATATAATATTTGTTTTCAATATAATATATTTTTAATGAGAGAAATAATTTGAAATTAATGATTAGATTTTAAAAAAAAAAACATCCCAATTCACTCTCTTTTATATGATTAAAAGTGAATTTAATTGATTTTTAATTAATTGAATTGATATCTCCATTCTAATTTAAATTCACGCACCCTTAATTAAAAAGAATTGAAAATATGTGGTGATTACGCCCAACTTAATAATTAAAAAAAAAAAGAAAAAAATATGTGGTGTCTCAAAACCACACCCAATTCATACCTAATTTTATTTTAATTATTATTAAAGCATTGACTCAAATATTATAATATCTCACTAACTATAATCCACACCCAAAAGTAAACTAAATAATTAATACTAAATATTAACTCCGTACAATTGAATTAAATAGTTAATATCAAATATTAACTTATACATAGATAATATTTTATTTAAATATAGTTTAAACCCTAAATTCGCACAATTCAATATTTTACACCAATCATCAAATTCACGGTATTAAACAAGATTCGAATTTTCTGTATAAATGTTAATATTTTAAGATAAAAACTTGAATTCAATTTCAACATACTCAATTGTAAATTAAATATTCAAAATCTTAATTTATATTAATATTTTATGATGAAAAATTAAATTCTAACCGAGTATTATTTTTTTAGAAAAAACAATGAAAGACCCACTACACTTTAGATTTTTGATTTGAAAATAAAATAATAAGAATATTTATGTAAGTTTTGTTATGTTGTGCATTTTTTTTCATAAGAGTTTGATATATTTTATATGACAAAACCAAAATTGCCATTTCAGAATTTTTCTGTATAGAAATTTGCTGATGGTAATTTTTAATGCAATTAAACGAACGCCAAGATTATTACTTGTTTTTAAAAAAAAAACCATCTAAATATCAATCATAAATAAATGTTGGATCTTGTAAATGAGGGATGAGAAGTTTGACTTGAAATAAAAAGAAAGTTAATTCAATTTACCTCAGCAAATTTATTAAATGTAAAAATAGCAATTCTTATAAATATTTCCACAAATAAGAAAAGTATACAACAATCATCCTTTTAAAAAGTTAACCTTCCACAAATACTCTTCAATCATTTCTTTTCCATTTATTTCAATTTTATTCATTTTGTCTTTAGTGAGAATAGTCAATTATGACCATATCAGGCTCATCATGCTTCTGTATACAATAAAATATAAATACACACCAAATTCATACATTTTTTACCGGAATGCTATTAGGTATTTTTTCGCCGAATTTTACAAATACTTCTCAACCACCAATCGCAATCTATAATTTTCTGCACGAAGACTCCTTCAGCAACACGCAACTCAACTCTCGTTCGTTTCCTACACGTATCCTCTTTGGTTTGTATAGATAATATGGGAAACAAGAAGAGATGAACAAAAGTTTTAGGGATCGTTTATTTCAAGAAATATAAATATTTATTATGTAAGTAAACTCCTTTTGGGAGAAGAGTAACTTGTTTAGATGAGTAGCTAAAGAACTTGCTTTCATAGAGAGAGAACTAACTATAACAAAGCAAAAAGGAAAGATTGTTTTCCAAGTAAGAGGAACTGAAAGAACTCTAAGTTGCTCAATGCCCTTTCCACTTTGCTTCTGCCTCTTATATAGAGGTTGGATTGGCCAAATATCATCTTCATAATTGACTCGGCTCCATTCTTTAACAATGCCACCAAAAGTTAGATGGACACATGTGCCCATTTTCTTCTTCGGCCCCTACTTTAATCCTACACCATTGCTTTTGGCCTCAGATTCTTTGTGAGTGCTCGTACCGTTGCACCAACTACCCCTGCATTTGTTGTTATGCGTTGACAAAAACATAACTGACCCTCTATTTTTGTTGTTTTGCATCAGCAACCATTATGGAAGCCATTATTTATATTTGGCTCCTTCAGTTTGTATGGTCCATTTTTGTTTTCTTACTGACCAAAGAACTTGTAAATTCACATGATTCTACTATTCTTCTAGCTTAATATTTTTTATTGTAGTTCTTATTTAAACTTTGATCAAAACACTTTTACTGTATCATGAATATTTTTATAAAAGTTGCTATATGTTGAACTATACTTAATATATTTGTCATTTTAAATTATTACTCTTTAATTTATATTTAGCTCGGATCAACCTTTCTTAGGTGGCTCATCCCAATTATAAAATGTAGTATTCATAAATGGGATATGATATGTCGGAATTTCTAGCATCATTTATATCTTATACGTAAACATAAATATCAGTAATGCTACTATTATGATCGGAGCGGCCCTCAGGTCGAATTAGAGATGTGCCACACCGGGATCAAAAAATATTTAGCACTATTTTTATAATATATGTTAGTATTGATATATTATTAATTTATTTTAGTGTTAGATTTAATCTCAAAATAAATACATCTATCTTTAACTCAACTAAAACAAAATAGTAGAGAATTTAAATTTATATTTTACTTTATATGAGTTTAAAAATTCAAATAAAACATATGATAAAGATCTCAAAATACTATTATTCACAATATTACATTAGTTGTTTTAAAAAAGTCTAAAACTCAAATATGATATTTTTTTTAAGAATAACTCAAATTTGATATTGACATAGAAGTAGGGGTGAACATGGTCCGATCAAAATTTTGATATTGACATAAGTACGGTTGATTTGGCCGGTTTGAAAACTAGAAATTTTGGCTGGATCGAACCGTATGATTGGGTTTGGTCGACGATTTGTGGTAGGAAATCGTCCGTTTGGATCGAACCGGATCGTATTTATAATATCATTTAAATTATATATCATATCAAATTATAATGTAATACAATCAATATTTCTCACAATGTTTAATTTAGTGTTTCATTGTTTGCTTTGTTCATATGATTATTTATTTATATCAATAATGATCAAGTTACTTTTCTATTTCAAATTTTGTCTAATTATCTAAACATGGACATATAATATTGAATAATACCACTTATATTTAAGTTAATTGTATTTCTTGATTAAATAATATAATGAGCTTTTTTTGGCAATAATATTATAGAACCAGATCTGCACCCGCGCGAATCAAATATATAATTTCTTATTTTATAATATTAAAATATTTAACAAAGTTATACTCCCTCCACCCCTCCCGAATTGTTATATTTACCAAATCGGGCGTTCCAACCAAATTATTATATTTATAAAAATAAGAATTTTTTCACACTCAACAATAAAATAGTAATTCCACTTACAATCACGTCCTTAATTCACGTGCCGGAAAGAAATGTTACATTTCGAATGAGACGAAGGGAGCACATTTTAACATTTGTTAGCAATTCATTTTATATATATTTAATATATTATAATATAAATTACTTTTCATATTATGCGTCAAACTATATACATGATTTTAATAAAAATAAAAGTAATATGTCAAACACAAAATCTATGTAATTAAATTCAATTATTATCCCATTAATGATATTATATTAGTATTATTTCAAAAGAATAAATTTAATAAATTAGTGAGATTGAATATTTTAAAGATAAAACGATAAATATAGTTTATTATATTTTTATTATTATTTATTGTATATCTATATTACATAAAATGTATACTAAATAAAAAAATAAAAATTATTATATATTGTTATTTATTGTTAGATTTATACCCGTGCGTTGCACGAATTATATATCTAATTATATTAAAATATAAGTATAAGGTTATAAACATATATATTAGTACAATTATAATATAACTTTTTTATATTATACATCCAACTATATATATAAATTTGATAAAAACCAAAGCAAGTACATGAAATACAAAGCTTATAAAAATAAGAGATTTTTTTACAAAATTTACCTATCAAAACTTATATTTTTATTATTTTTTAGATATAAAATAAGATAAAATAGTCAAAAATGTAATGTCTTATTTAAAAATGACAAATATGAATTGTTATTATTTTTTACTAAATTATATGTATATGTTATAATATAAAAACATATAAAGTAAAGCCAAAAATTAAAAAAAAATAACAAAATAAAATTGATGTGATGTAATGATTTACATCCGCGCTATGCGCGAATTAATTATATGATATCTTATACTATGGTATTATGATATAATTAACAAATTTATATATTCTAACATTTTTTTTAAATTATATTTAATTTTTATTTCATCAATAATACATTTAATACATTTTAATATATGTTATTTTCTATATTATACGTCAAATTATATACATAAATTTAATAAGATTTAAAAAAATATATCAAACTCAAAGTCTATGGGATTTGATTTAAATATAATCCCACAAAGGATTATTTTTGTATTATTTTCTTAAAAAATAGTAAATATAATAAATTAGTAACATAAATTTTTTAAATAAAAATGATAAATATAATTTGCTATACTTTTATAATCGTTTATTGTACATCTATATGGAGTACAATAGAATAAATAAAATAAAATAAAATATTGTTCATCTATATTATATAGGATAAATAAAAATAAAAATGATATTAATTTTGGCGGGCACAATTTTTTTACCACTAATTTGCTTTAATATATATTAATTTTGTACCCGCACGTTATGCAAATTGATCAAATAATATCTTATATTATAATATAATTAAAAATTATTATATATTTTTAAGTAACATCTTTTAAAAGTTTATTAGTTCATAAAAAAATTACACACTTATTATTTAAACATAATAAATAAAATAGATTAGTGAAAATATAATATTTTAAAAAATAAGTGCTGATTATAGTTTTATTGAGATGTTATATTGTTTAAAAATCAAACCAAATTTATTGGTATGACAGGTATGAATTCAAAGGAAACTTGGCCAAAAATCTATAAGATTCGAGAAGGTTCTTCGCTAAAGTAACGAGATCCTTCGCTAAGTAATGACCACAGCCGACAATGAACGCCACGTGTCATCAGTCCATATGAACTGTCGAGACTGCCCCCCACTCTTCATAAACCCTCCTACCACTCGTAGTTTCTAACCCCAATCCAAATTCCCCAGAATTCTACCAGATCTGTTCGCCAACTTTCTAATTTCTTTCTCGATTACCAACATAAGCACGGTTAATGGCTACTTCCGAGGTATCTATACTTGATCTGATTATAGTTTGGATTTTTTTTAATTTTTATTGTTTGGTTTCTGATCTCTTAATTTTGGGATTGTAGGTTGAGGTGGAGAGGAGTGATGTGAAGTTGAAGCATTTGGAATTCCTTCGGTCTCTGGCAATCAACGCCGCGGTGGTTGTGTCGAATCTCTACTGCTACGCCAAGGAGAATTCCGGCACGCTGAAATCCTCCGTCGGAAAAGTCGAGGACGCCGTCGCCGCCTACGTTGGCCCCGTTTTCGAGAAATTTAAAGGCGTTAGTGGTGATATCCTCGTTCTTCTCGACAACAAGGTGATCTATTTTTGTTTTATTATTATTATTATTATTTTTTGGTAATATTATTGCCTACCTTTTTTTTGAATCGAAAATTTATCTTATGTGGATGTTTCTTGTAAAGTAAATACCTTTTGTGGATGTTAATTATTCGTAGTTCGACACCTCGAAAATCCTTGAAAATGTGGAATCTGGGACAAATTGGAAGGCTTCAAAATTGGCAAAAATGTGTTGTAACATAGCAATATAGTTGATAACTATTCCTTTGGTATCTTGGGTTTTTTTAAATTATTTTGGATTCATGGATGAATTATAAATATTGAATGACCTGTGTAGAGGCCGATCCAGAAATTTTCGTGGGGTATTGAAAATCTTTTTTTACTTTCAACTTAACTCAAATCTCTTTACATGATATTTTTTGTTATTTTCATTTATTTTTTCTTGTTTATGAGGGGTCTATCATTTGAAGAATGCTCTACTCAAATATTTTGTTGGGAGCACTGTTTGTTATAATTAAAGCTCAAAGCAAAAACTATGAAACTGCAACAGATTACATTTTGGGACTTGTTGGAACGGCTAGCTGATTTGTTTGTGGGGTGTGATATAATTCTTATGTCTAATATGAATGTGAATACTTCACACAATGTAGGTGGATGAAGCAGCCATCAAATTCGAGGAATGTGCTCCACCTGCAGCAAAGAGTGCGGTGTTGAAGGCTCAATCGATAGCCAACAAAGCGACGCATCTGGCAAAAGAGCTTGTGGAGGATGCTAGAACAGATGGTCTTCTTGCAGCCGTTTCCCATGCTGCCAACATCTCCAAGGATGTTGCAGTCAATGGGGTGGCTGTGGCGTGGTACAAAGCTAGCCACTACCCGACGCTGCAGGGAGTGTTGGAGATAGCTGTTCCCACAGCCACGCATTGGTCGGAGAAGTATAACAGCGTTGTTAAAGATTTGGCTGCGAAAGGGTACAGCTTCTTCAGCTATGTTCCGTTGGTACCGGTGGAGGAGATGGAGAAGGCATACAAGCAGGCTGAGGCTGCCGATAATAAGAAGTCTGACTCGGACTCTGGTGCCGGCAGCTCGAGCCAGAGTGATTCGGACAAGGAATAGGTTGTTATGTATTGTGTACAACTGCAGGTGTGGAATGATGTTGTGGTTAGTGTTGCATTTGAGATTTGTCTGTAAATAATTTCTGCTTAGAACATCTTTTTTTGTTTTTGTGTGTTTTAATGTCGAAAACCATGTCATTTTCAATTGAGCTGCATTTTGTTTGTGTTTTTGACAAAATTGTTGATGTTGAAAGAGGATGAAATGAAAGGCGAAATCAGTTGGCCGGCGGCGCAATACAAATTCATTTGTAGTCTTTAATAGAAGTGCAGACAAACAGTAACTTATTACAACACTCAGAATGGAAAAAGCACAGCAAATTGCTTGATTCTGAACACAAAATACAGTCTGCAAGGATCATTCAGAATATAACTAAATCGCTCTTCATCCCTCCTGCATGAAGAAAAAATGACCGGATTAGACACCAGAATTATGTGGCCCTAACCAACACCAAATAACTAAAGCACCCTTCATACAAAACCGACACGATTCAACAATGTAACTATTTGAATTGGATAAAACACCAAATACAGTCTTGCAAGGATCATTTGGAATATAGTAGTATAGTATTTGCATTAGATTAGAGAAATTGGTGCAGAGCTAATTGGAAATGATAATGGTTGCTAAGGAACTAGACATGGTGTGATGAAAGAATGCATGGCCTCAAGATTGCATATAATCTAGGTCCTCGCTATGGTCAGGAAATGCATAATGCCTAGTACAAGAGGTTTCCAAATGCTGGCACTATTGTTAATTGGTTATTGCCAAATACTAACTACAACATGATAAGCTACATCCAACGACTGGCAAACTGGACAACAGACGAGAACAACTTGGTGCAGTGTCATAGAGCTATGTAGGGGTGTTCGCCGTCCGATTTGGAAGCAAAAACTCGGTCATACCAACAAACCAATAAGTACGTTTTGAAATTTTTCCACACCAAACCGGCCAAATAATTTATCGAAATCAAACCGTATAAAAACGATTTGATCCGGCCGATTTGACAGTTTGAAATGAAATATACTTCAATTTTCAAGAATCTACTATAATTTGTAGAAAATTAGGGCCTAAATGCAAATTAGTTGATTTCTATTATTAGTTAATCCCTCCGTCCCACTCTATTAGTTCTATTTCCTAAAATGACAAATCTTTTCACACTCATCAATAAAATATTAATTCCACTACAATCACAAACATTGGTTCCTGTGCCGAAACCATATGGGACTAATAGCGCGGGACGGAGGTAGTATTACATATTATAATGTAATTTAAAATTTTAAAATCTTATATTTATAATTTAATGTAGAATCAAAAGAAACAAATTGATCAGTTTTATTAAAATTATAAACTTAAAGTTCAAATGTAAAATTGAAAGAAACATGTAAAATTATGCGATGTTAATATTTAATTTTCCGTAAAAAAAATTATATAAAATAACTCCCTTCGTCTCGCAGGAGTAGTCTCATTTCTCATTTTTGTTTGTCCCAAAAAATAGTCTCATTTTACTAAAATCACAAACTTTTTCACACTCACTAATAAAATATTAATTTCACTATACTCACAACCTTTAATTCTCGTGCTAAAAAGAAATGAAACCACACTAATAGAACTGAGGGAGTAATATTTAATGTTACTACTTACTAGTAGATTTTTTTTTTTAAAAAAAAGATTGAAACTAGATTATGTTGGTAAAGAAATTTAAACATGGGTTCGTTGTATGAAAAAGTAGAAACTTACCAATGAACTACAATTTATATTTGTTAATTATAATAGATTAATGCACATATATATATATATATATAGCCGGTTTTAGCCACCAAATAGTGATGGCCAAATCGAACCGGAACCGGCGGGCCGGAACCGTAACCGGCTACAGACGGGCCGGTTCAGGTTCAATAATTTGCCCGAACCGGAACCAGCGGTTCCGGTTCCGAACCGTTGAAAATATTTTTGAAAATTCGAAAATCGACGAATCAGAGAGCGCCACGTGTCCCTGAAAAAATAAAAAAAAATAAAAAATAAAATATTTTTCGAACCGCCGGTTCGGAACCGGAACTATAACCGTCTACCCACGGGCCGGTTCCGGTTCCATTTTTCCGGAACCGTGGAACCGGCGGTTCCGAACCGGAACCGGCCCGGGGCCATCACTACCACCAAACCGTAACCAAATCAATTTTTACCCGTTTCAAAATCTTCAAACCACCAGTTTGAAAATTAAATTTCAAACCGACTAAACCGACCAAATTAATCTGATTTGGCTGGTTTGACCGGTTACGGCCAAACCATGAACACCCCTAGATAACCGTGGGACTAGCATATGCATATGCTCACATGTCCTAAAGAAAGAAATGCCCTTGATATGACTATGAACCAATGTAGGGAATAACGTGAATGTAATACGGGTTACTCGTTCCCTAACTCTATTGAAAATGCATAATAGCTGGATTGAGCAAAAGCACTACACGAATTTCAATTGAGCAAAAATAGCAATTGAACATAAAATTGGGTATATCAGGTCTCACAGACTAGTACAATAAATCCACAAAGCTCTATGATCATTATATTTGTAAAATGCCACAAATATGAACACAACACACAGATGATAAGAGCAACAATAAAGCAAGTGCAGTAACATTAGAATAAAGATTAATGGGGAATACCAATTATTTGGTGGAAGAAGAGGAGTAGTCCTCGATGAGGTCATCGTAAGGGTCGCGACGCCCCTGGACTTGGCTAATCTGTTCATCCCAGAAAATCTGAGCGTTGTGGCGCTCAAACGTCCAAAACCCATAGGGGCGCAGGGGGAGGCGGTGCATCTCCAGAGCCCTTTTGCAAGCCTCCTTCCGCTCGTACAACCTCTCCCTGAATTTCTTGTCCCTCTCGTTTGGATCCTCCATCAATCGCAGTACCAAATTCTCCGCAAACTCCATTATGAACCCCATTCTGAAACCCCATCACAATTTTTTATCAAAATCAATGTCAAAGCATCTTAATGATTAACCAAAAAATAGTCAAAATTCCATCTAAGCGCATTGATCCAAGCACAAAATAACACATCTTCGTGTAGAATAAAGTTCTGAAACTAAAAAAAACAAGCTGAATCACGACACAAACCCTAGATCCTGAAACTTGCGATTCGATGAAATGAGAAAATTCAGACATGAAAATGAAGTTGCAAATCGAATAAAAATGGAATACGCGAGATCAGAGATTAACGGAAAAATCATGAAATTTATCCAATAATTCACCTTCGCACACCGTCGGACAGTCGGAGATCGATGTAGAAACGAATGACAAAAATTGTGCAATTTATGGGTACATAATAATGGGCTTTTATCTCTTTGAAGAAGCCCAAAACCCAATCCAAACACAACGTATAATGGGCTTCCTTTTTTGGACCAACCCATTCCTACTTTTCATTTTTAATTTTACCTTATCAAATTAAACTCTCACCATATATGCCTATAAAAGATCAATATAATCACCACACCAAAAATATACGGATTTACTATAAATTAATCTTAATTAAAATTATTAAATAAGCATAAATAATCAGTGTAGATTCATTCTTATTCAATACAAAATAAGTTTCAGCAGTATATTCAATCTCTATATATTTATATATGGCATTGGCACATATAATAATGATAATAAGGGAGAATTCTTTTTTGCTTGTGTCGAATGCGTGTCATGGGTTGGACCTGCAATGGGGAGAGATTTAAATAAGTGCATTTTATTTAAAGAGAAGAGAAAGAATTTAGTGCCAAAACTTAATCTTCTCTTGCATTAGAATTAGCAATTATTGGACCTAATTTGAAGTAATTAAAAATACTTCTCCATGATCTAGAAGACAATTAAATTATCGGTTCAATGCTTGAAAAATGAAAGATAAAAAAATTCTCAATATAATGTTCAAGATTTTGAATTTCAAGATATTTCATATCCTAAATTGAAAATTCATGAAGTGAGTTTTAGAATTTTGGATCCTGAAACGATAATTAAATTATCTTTCAAATTATGAAGTGATAATACTCCTATAATTAATTAAAGTAGGAAGTGACTTCATTAAAATAAGTTATGGTAGATAAGGTTGAATATTTGGATACCCTCATATTTAGGCAATTGAACATACTCTCAAATACCCTTCTTAATTTGGCCTTCTATTATAATGGGCTAAATATTTTTATCTATGGTTTTTCTAATTTACTATATAAATATAAATCAAATAAAATAAAATAAATTTTGAGGTACCATGTGATATCATATGCTATAGTTTTTTACTTGTTTTCTACTTTTTATTTTACATTTTATACTTGTATAGAAAGCATAATTATATATAAAATAGTTAAGTGTAAAATATTAGAAAAAAAAAGTTATGGATCATACATATTGATGAATTCTAAATTTAGATTCATTCATAAGAGGGTGTATGCATGCAGCCACAATATTTTGATTTAGTTTACCTAACCCATCTTGGTTGAGTTTAATCAATCACCACAATTAAACATTGAAAATAAAAGAAAAGTATTTATTAATAAATATATTCGGTTGAGACGTCAATTGGTATTAAATATTACAACTATAAATGTTGCTGCTCTTATTCAGGAATGTAACCTTTTTGTACCACCAAATTATTTACTCGAATAACTACTCATAATTATTATTTCACTTGCCATACCATACCCTCATCATTGCCCATTTCTTCACGCTTTTCACTCCTCAAATTCTTCTTCTTTAAATTTAGATTGATTTTATCTCAAATCCATTATATAATATTGTCATTAATTATGGATTAAATTTGAAGCCTAGGTTTGGTTTGATGAGATGTACTCAAAATTCAATAGTAGTTATAATTAAGTTTGCTTCAAGGTTAGGGGACATATGATATGAACTAAAAAGTTTGGAATTATTGCCCAATATGAAGAAAAAATCAAAAATTTTAAAAGGTTGAGTATATAGTGTGTAACATTGATACACCAAGGATAGTGCTTGTCCTTCACATTCTCAACCAACAAATAGTTTGTACATCCAACCAACAAAACATGGCTTTTAATGGGTGTTTGGGGTTTTTAATTCTGGACCACAATTTATTCTTTTTTTTTAATTTTATTTTATGGCTAGCTTTGAATTTAGGATTCTAGTTGAGATAGTTAATGTGAGTAATAATGCATTCCTTGCTTGCATACATCATAGGTGATGTTATCTCTAATGGAGTGCATTAGGGTGGTTCATTCATCATAATATGAATTGATGGATTATATATTTTTTTTTATTATGTATCCCAATCTTTTGTTTTCTTTCTTTTGGGAAATGGGGGGCATAAAGTCTCAAGATAGACACATTCTCCACTTGCACATTGCACTGTTAACCCCCCTTTTACCTTTACCTTTACCTTATTTCTAATCCTTTCTTTAATTTGTTTTTTATTAAGAAAACCCTTTTTCTTTAGTGCAAATGGTCAACTCTGACATTTTTTGACCAAACATAAAAGTGTGCAACACTGTAGTAGTACATTTGGCTGGATTTTCATTGGAATAACTTGCTGCCTAGGATCCTCTGTTACACACTTTTGAATACTTATCTTTCTCACTGCAAATTTATTTAGATTGAAATGACCTATCTCATCTCATGTTTAGTCTTTACCCTCAAGTTAAGGCAGGATTGAAGGCAGGCAGATTAATGTGGTCGGTTTCATTCACAACATATTTGTTTTGTTAATTGAGATTGACAAAATCTCACATCTCTTCACCTAATAATTTGTAATGGTCTCACTTTGTTTCGAAGAAATTCAAGAAATCGGTGATGTCCCACACATTTCATGTCATAATTGACTAGTGTGAATAAAGCCCAGCAACGTGACCATTCCCCTTATCATTTGGTCCCCATCCTTTCCAATCCATCATTCATTCTACATTCATCATCACACCCCCCTACATACATACATACAATATTATTAACTTCTAAGCTAACAACTTCATTTCCATTTTCTATTACAATAACTTTTCTTCAATTTAAACCACTATTTCATTTGATTTAATATAATATAATTTAATTAAAAAGGCCACAGGCTCCCTATACAAAAAAAAACTTCTTTTACTCCATCCAAAATTGGCCCCAAATCTTTCCTCTCTTCTACGATTCCACCCAGACTCTCGTGCCGTTTCCGTCACATTCACAGTCTCCTCAACTTTCCTCCACTTCCATCGCCTCTTCACCGTCGCCCTCATCGCCGTTACCGTCATTTTCTCCGTCGTCATCGGCGTCAGCCCACCTCTCCACTGGGGCGCACTCCGCCTTATGCCGGAGCTTCCAATCCAGCGCCTGACAAGCACGTGAGCAGTAATTCACTGCTCCGCACACAGAGCACCGACGGAACTCATGCCTCCTTGTCTCGGGCCTCCCGCAGCCCGAATGCGAGCACAACCGGAGGCCCGACCCCGGGACTCCATCCGCCCGACCCGTGAACCAATCCGACAAGAACCGATTCGCTGCGTGGGCCTCCGGTGCGGGCACATTACACCCGAAATCACTCAGCAGCGGGCATCCACCCCCGCCACCACCGCCGACGGCCCCCACCACTACGTGGCGCTGGTGGTTGCACGTCAGCCACGACCGCGGCACCACGGCCGAAGGATTCGCGGCTAGGACAATGGCTAGCTCACGCGCGTTGGCTTGCACGAGGAATCGGCGCCCCTCGGAGATGTTTTGCTTCACGCCGTAGCCGTCTTGCAGGCAGTGGCCGAGCTCTCTGAGAGCATCGACGTGGCCGAGGAAGGCGGCGCGGGCGCACAAGGCGACTCCTGCGCGGAGGTCCTTGTCGTTCTTGGAGCCACCGCTGCCGTTGAACTGGATGACGGCGAGAGAGTAGAGCGCCGACGCGTGTGAGCTAATCGCCGCCTTTGCCATTAGGGATGCTCCGCTGCCTCGATTTTGTAGACAGTAGAATCGTATCTGTGTCCACGAAATAATAAAGGAATTAATGTTTTGTTAAAAAAATCTGAGTCATAAATTGTGGATTTCTCATTTTTGTAATGAGATTTGCATATGCATATTGCATCGTATCTCATTTTTGTTATCTATTAGAAGAAATTTTTTGTAAAACTGAGACGTAAAAAAACAATTTACTTAAAATACTAACCATGCCTAGAGTGTAGCAAGCTTCGACATTTCCGGAATCGGCGCAGAGTTTGAGGAATCGGTGAGCCGACTCAGACCAGTTGTCAGCTTTGACTGCCAACATTTTGTGAGAGGCTTTTGATAATACCAGAGAATGAAGGCCTAATCCGTTCAGTCTTTTGCATCTGTTCATCCATTAAATCAATAACCGTTAGATTCAGATACCACCAAAAACTCTGAATATAACAAAACGATTCAAATTCTTCACATAACATCGATGATTCTGCATTACACAAACATATTTAACAATCACAAAATGAAAAAACCTAACGGAGTAGAGATGTTCAAAAGAAACAGTTTCTAGAAATGCGTCCATCCGTTCATTCAGTTCTGCTTTTTTTTTTTTTTTTTAATTAATTTCCTCTAACCGCCTTCTTAATTCGAGAAAAAGCAAACAGAAACATCTGAAAATCCAAACTGAAAAAATCTCTGAATTTTCTTCCAAGATAAAAGAGCATTACAAAAAAAAACTTACGTCATCAATACGTTGATGAAATCGGCAGGGCAGGCGGCGGTGGAGCTGAGTTTTCCGAGAACAGAAAGGACGAGATCATCCGGCAAAGCGTCGAAGAAATCACATCCTCCGGTGGCCTCCTGCGACGTTCTCATCCTTTTCCGGCAGTCTCCGGCGAGCACATGTTTCCTTCTCTTCACCACTCTCCCGCCGCTGCTATTCTCCTCCACACACATATTCATCACTCTCGGATAACACAGCCCTCTCCTCGTTCTCATATCACTGCGCGTTGTGTGTGTGATTCTTCTTTCCCGTTTGAAGATAATGAGAGAAACGAAAACAGACCCCTATATATATATATATATATCAGAATATCACACACATAAATACAATCGACAAAAAAAAAAAAATAAATAAATAAATAAAAATGAAAAGCAAACCAAAATTCCCCAACGTAGTTTTACGAAATTGACCCTGCCATTTCAGATTTGTCAGTATTCACCTATAACAACGTGGTCAAACGCCGTTGACCAGATCCTCACGCTCGTCTCTTATAAACAAAGGTTTTATTATTATAATTTTTAAAACTCAACATAATTTAATATTATATTTAGTATTTATAAACAATATTTACAGTTATTTATTATGTATATATATTGCTATTTAATATTATAAACAATATTTACAGTTTATTATTATGTATATATATTGCTAAGCCTCTCTTTCACACACAAAGTCTCTCAAAATATTGGTGGGTTTGTTTGAGAATCAGTTAATTTTGTTGTAAGAAACTAACTTTGTTGGAGCAGAAAGGAAAATTATCGGATAAAAACACGGGGATTAATTCAGTTGGGGAGCACGCGCGTGGGGGGTGCGAGTGGGCAACAAATTCTGGGCTACAATCAATGACCTAACGAAACACACAGTGAAGGTCAAACCAGTGATTCAGCAATCCCACAGGGTCAGTTATTCATCTTTGTTTTTACTCCCCATTTTATGCATGTTTCCAGATTCCCTTTTTGCCCTTTTGCCTTTCCCTTTTTATTATTTTTTTATTAAATACTCTCTTTATTTTGATTTAATTATTATAATTTGACCGAACACGATAATAAAGAACTCAGAATGTAAAATGAATTGAGTGAAATTAATATTTTATTTTTAAGTGTTAAAAAGTTTACCATTTTTAGAAATATGACAATTAAAATGAGATGTAAAAAATAGAAAATGAGACAATTAAAAGGATATGGGAAGTATATTTTATTTATTTTATTTTTACTTTTATCAATTTTGCATGTTTCAATTTATATTTAGTTGATTTTATTTAATTATCGTTTATAATTTTAAGCAATGTAACTCTTCAATAAGTAATCATAAAAACTAATTCAAACCACATTTGTTTGAATTATTAGGTCATAGTAACGAATGATCCGAGCTTTAACTCTTTTGTTTGAACCATATTTTATTCATATATTTCAAGCGTATGCAAACTTATATCATTTTCAAATTAAAGATTCTATTATAGAAAGTGTTCAAATAGGAAATGATAACCTACTCATTAATGGTGGGATAAGATTCTATATTAAATGATAGTGTTTCATTTTCTATTTAAATGGTAAGATTGAAGACTAGATATGTATAAATTCAATTTTTGGTAATTTTGCTATAAATCATAATTTCACTCTTTATTATTATATTTGAAAATTTAAAATGTAATGTACTCCCTCCGTCCCACCTCAATTGTCCCACTTTCTTTTTTCGTCCGTCCCACCTCAATTGTCTCATTACTTAAAAAGGTAATTTTTTCACACTCAACAATAAAATATTAATTCCACTCAATTTACTTTACACTCACATTCCTTGGTTATTGTGCCCAAAGTCACCGGGACAATTCAACCGGGACGGAGGGGGTATTAATTTAAACTAGTATTGCACCCACGCGATGCGTGGAAATTTTAATTATTTATATTTTAATACTAAATTTTATGACATATAATATATTTATATAGTATTTATGTCATATTGAAAAACTTTAAATTTTTTTTTATAGATAAATATTTTTTTAATGGAATGGATTAATTTAAAACTCACACACTTAATGTTATCATATCTCATTAGGGACCATAGATATATATTTAACTACATTAAATTGTGTATGATTTATACATGTTAAATTTTTTATTTCAAACTGCTTGAAGTGCAATTTAATTTACTATCACACATGTGTTAAAAATTTATACTCTGAATCTCCCTCAATGGGTCTTTAATATATTCAATTAGATCATGATTTTCACACTATAGTGGATGCTCTTGTGTTCCATTAATAGCATTTGTGATCTTAGACATTCCTTTCAATGATGTTGGCCTTTATACGATATTGTTTAGTCATCGGTAATATATATATATATATATATATATATATATATTTGTTTTAAAATAATAATGTTTTCGTGTTTGTAAGTTAAAGTCTTCAATGCAAAATAATTTCACCATTTGTATTCTTTGTTACAAAACACATATTTCATTTTTTACTATTATAACATCAACTCTAAATTTCAACTCTTCTATTTTGGACTTCATTCATTTTATTATTCTTTCCACTTTATTTTATGTGATTGTCATTCTATTTCCTTCATCCACCTTATCCCTTTATTGATTGCATATTTTTGAAATAATTTGTTTGACGTTGAAATAAATATTGTCAAATTCACATGTGTTTTGAACTTTTAAAATCTCTAAATTCAACAAAAATTAACATATCTATGTTCCTCTATAGGTTATATTACAATCATTTTCCCAAAAATATTTTTCAAACACGGTTATTTTAATTGATTGTCTTTGAGGCGAACCAGAGACCAATAACCTAACTTGAAAACCAATATCCAAACTTCATGCATTTGTTTATTGTAAAATAAAGTGTGTTATGTTGTTTCAATATATTCACCACACACCTAATAAATCGAAATGACTTTACAATCACTTTGAATGAAAAATTCTTTAGTATGCAGTGTTTAGGCACTCGCTCTCGAAACATAATTTTCTCTCCTCGAAACAACATATACTGATTAATATCATTTTTATTTGTCTCATTGGAATAATGTATATTATATGTTGATGTATGATATATTAATTTTATTTGCATTATTGTGTGATATTCTAATAATTTTCAAAATTTATAGTATTATTCATTACAATATAGTTTAGCATACTTATATTTTTGTATTTATAATCTCACATCCTAATATTTTAGATTTCAATTTATTTTAGTTATATAATGACATCTTAATTTCTTTTTATTGTGCCCAAAGTCACCGGGACAATTCAGCCGGGACGGAGGGAGTATTAATTTAAATCACTACATATCTTTAATGCAATTCAGTCTCATGATTCCCTAAATACAAATAAAATATTATAATTACTTAAACCTGAATTAGGGTCACGTAATTTTTCTTAAATTGAATACATTAATTTAAATGAAAAATTGCTTTAATCACTTATACTTAAGTTGTAAATAAATATTTTTTTAAAAAAATATAATACACTGGTAAATATTTCTCGCAAATAAGACTTGAACTTCCAATCTTATACACTCTGATAATACGCTTTGATCACATACACTCCAAATCGAGGACTTGAATATTATATATATCTAACATATATCCCACGTGTAAAGATCTTCTGAATGAGAAGTCTCGAGATTAACCATTTATTCCGTCATTCTCATATTAAATGAAACATCTACTGTATATATTTATGTAGGGAGTTGATGCAATGCTAAAAATCAGTTTGTGTTAAATGGGAATAAATCTACATAATTCATCTAAAAATACTAATAATCAAGATTAAACATTTTTAGATTTTTTTAAAATCTCAATTATTAATGCTATCAATCCAATAATTGAGATCTATCCTGATTTAATATAAACTCTAACTTTAACCTTATATCACATCTCTATGAATATTAATTATATATATATTTGATGCAAAATTAAGTAATATACCAATGTAAATTATGTTAAAAAATTTGAAGGATTCTTTATGCGTACATGTAGAGATTAACTTTGTTAAAGGTCAAAGGTTTCGCTTTCTAGAAGTGTTAATTTTTCTTATTTTTTGTGATTATATAAAAAATTCAGGTCTTCAAAGAGAATAGATAATTAATATTATATAAATCGTGTTGTGCTTGGCATATTGCGTTAGCCGTCGAAAGAAAATTCATTAAAAAATTGGTAATAAATCGTAAGATACCTTAAAACGCCGGTTTAATGTCACGTCGCCGTAAAATTAATGATTCCGGTCACATCAAATAGAGACGTGCTTAACAATAATAATAATATACCTAATTGCTTCCCACTTCCTATTTCCCCTCTGTTTTATTGTTAATTACTTTTTCATTAATGAAATTGAGAAATTATATTTTCAATATCACCATTCTTGCAATGCTTCCTGATTTTTCAAGTTTTTTTTTTTTTAATGAATATTGCGTTTTTAGAAATATATTCATGTATTGAATTTGAAATTCAATGCTAAAAAGACGTTCATATTCTCTGCAATATTCAATTAAAACTAGTTTAAATAAACGGACGAATTTATCTTTCGTTTCTTGATAAATAATTAAACTAAATTGGGGTATTAATATCTGGAGTTTTAAATAATTTAAACGGACGAAAACAGTTTGCCAACACGTTATAGGAGTCATAATCCTATTATTTATTTGAGTTGATATTCTCCTACATATTAATTATATGAAAATCAATGAAACATAATTTGTTTTTGTTCTAAATCATCTTGTACTGTCCAAAAGATTAGACGAAAACTCGTTCAAACCACGCAATAAAAAACTGGCCATTTAATAATCAAAACTAATTAACAAAGTAGTAGACCAAATAGTGAAGCAAAATTGGAATAAAAGATAAATTATCAGCAATTGAGCATCAGAATTCGAATAGATTTTTTGATTAATCACTCATAATATACTATAGTATTCATTATTTTTTGGAATAAGTCTACATTAATATCAAACTCACACACACACTCACACACCCAGATGTCCTCCTGGGAGCTCGAACTTGTGATCTCTCCGTCATAGGAACTGTGCTTTAACCACTACACCTCAAACGAAGGGACTCATTGCAACCGAAATCATATAATTGTTGCACAATAATCAATAGAATTAACCAACTCAGAAAAAAAAAAAAAAAAACTTACAGCCAACAGTTGAAGAAGAAGAATCACAATATTACGGGTAATTATTGAACCTATAGGCGATCACGAGTCAAATTGGAGCTTGAGATTGAGCTGGGCTAGGGATGTCAATCGGCCTAAATATCGGGTTTCGGATAACCCCTTTCGAGTTGCAAGTTATTGGGTATTGATCAAATCGGGTTGAAATTTTTTTGGGCTAAGAATTTTAATCCTAATCCTAATCCTTCTGTTTTCAGGCAAGCATGATGGGCCACGAAATTATGAATTATTTTTTAATTTTAAATATTTCTTAAGATTTTTTATGTCATTAAATGATTTTCTCGTTTCTTTAATTTTTTAATTAATAAAAAAGTCTAAAATATTTACTCTCTTTTTAAAAAGATTCAAAATAAATAGCAAAGTTCATATATTAATCGATGTAAATATAAAAAATATATTATTTATTCATTTCATAATATTTTATCTTCATAATTAAATACTCCCTCCGTCCCGTTAGACTTGTCGCCTTTTTTTTCGGCGCAAAAATTAAGAGTTGTGAGTGTAGAATGAGTTAGTAGGATTTTAGGGAAAATAGGGAAATATATCCCACTCTTTTACATATTAGGGGATTTTATCCCACTCTTTTGCTGTTAGGGAATTATATCCCACACTTTCAATTAGGGAATTTTGTCCCATGTTGCTGACTAAGCCGTTAAGTGTCATGTGGCATTGATGTGGCGCTGACTCACTGCCACATATTTGCCACGTGATATTTTTTATTATTTTCTAATATTAATTTAATTTTGTAAAAAAATGTAATTAATATATATTATTTAAAAATTTCATTTTTTATAATATTTTAATAATAATAAGATATATAAAAATAATAATACTTTTAATAAATATAAAATATTATTGAAAAAAATAAGCATTAAATATTTAATTATAATATATTAAAAAATCTAATTCTCATTAAAAATGAAAATTAATATCAATGAAAGTATTTACAAAACTAAAAAATATTTTTTAAACAAGTGTTGGCCTTAGAAAAAATTATTGATTATAAAACTAAACAAAATTAGTTTTAGGCATTGAATGATTATTTTACTTTGTTTTTTAATATATTATATATTAATGTACTTTTATTTTTATACATTTGTCTTTTTAATAATATTTTAAATTTTAAGAAAAATAATTATTGTTTGCATATATATATATATTATATTAAAATCTTATTAAAAAACATCAGCTAATAGTTATTAAAAAAAATATATATAAATAAAAAACACGTTAATTATAAAATAAAAATATAAAAGAATAAAAATATTATTTAAAAATTAAAT
>JAPKLW010000224.1:261790-295160 GCA_026898455.1 Plectranthus barbatus
ATTATTTTTCTTAAAAATTAAAATATTATTAAAAAATGAATAAAAATTAAAATACATTTAATATTATATTATAATATATGAAAAATAAAGTAAAATAATTATTCAATGCCTAGAACTAATTTGTTTAGTTTTATCATCAATAATTTTTTCTATAGCTAACACTTGCTCAAAAATATTTATTAGTTTTGTATATACTTTCATTAATATTAATTTTCAATTTTAATGAGAATTAGGTTTTTTTAATATATTATAATTAAATAATTAATACTTATTTTTTTCAATAATATTTTTATATTTATTAAAGTATTATTATTTTTATATATCTTATTATTATTAAAATATTATAAAAAACAAAATATATAAAAAATAAATATTAATTATGAAATAAAAAATTTTAAAAAAATTAAATTAATATTAAAAAAATAAGTAAAAATGCCACGTGGCAAATATGTGGCAGTAAGTCAGCGCCACATCAATGCCACGTGGCACTTAATGGCTTAGTCAGCGACATGGGACAAAATTTCCTAACAGAATGAAAGTGTGGGATATAATTACCTAACAGCAAAAGAGTGGGATAAAATCCCCTAATATGTAAAAGAGTGGGATATATTTCCCTATTTTTCCATTAATATTTTATTTTTGAGTGTGAAAAAGTTGTCATTTTTGAAAATGTGACAATTTGGTTGGACGCCCATAAGTGTGACAATTCAATTTGGATAAGGGAGTATCTTTTAAGAACTTAATTATTTACTCTAAATTTTTTGAACTAAATGCAACTATATAACTTGAAATATAATTAAAAAAAATATGTTCTTAAATATTACAAGTAAATTTTAAAATATATTGATGATAAAAGAAATACTAATAAAAATATAGTTAAGTTCATCAGTTCAACTCATCACCAGATTGGGCGTCGGGCTAATTGAGTTAAGCGGGCCAACTCACGAATTTACATTCCTAAACTAGGCTCGTGATGAGTTATATTGAGCTCTTCCTTATTTTTATACTGTCCCGTTTTATTAAATATAAAAAGAAATTATAAATCCAAACTTGACATTGAGTTAAACTTAGCTTGACAACTTGAAACCCAATAGAGTCAGAGCACAAACTTTGATTCCCATCGATTCAATTCGTAACCCTAGGTTGAGCGCATGCAATAGTACTATTACTATTACTATTATTATTATTAAAATTAAAATCCGAATTTCCTACTAAAAAAAAAAAAAGAAATTACCCAAATACAGAAGGGGAGAGAGATTTCGGGATAAGCAGATGATGACGTGGCTGAGATGACGACGACTCATGTCAAACCACGTGGGACCCTAGTGCCTCCTCACAGGTTTAAGGATTGGGAAATACCACTAATCTCCTCACACATACAAATTTATAATAATAATCAACAACGGATCTAAAAATTTTATGTAGGGAGGCATATTAGATTTAATTTAATAAAAATAAATACAAATTAAATAAAATCAAAAAAATTTTAAATTCTTCTTTATTTTTGGCCCTTATACCATTGTTTTATTTATGTTTAGCATAGGAACCCACCCGACTCAACATGTACATCAGCCAGTGATAATAATATGTTTTCTATTGAGAAGTGGCTGCTCACTTTGATCGGAACACTGTATAATTTGTTTCAGAAGTGGTGTATTAAGGGCTGCCCTAGTTAGAACTTTGGTACACTGTAGTCTTTGTATCGATGAATCTGGATAGTGTGCTAACCTAATTAGGATGATACCCAATTTCCTAACCTTCGATTAATACTGAGTTTTCAATTGTGTTTGGCATAGGTTACTTGGTCATATTTGATTGGCCTCTGCTTGTTTTTTCAGGGCGTATGCTACGTCATGTTGTTAGACTTTTGTCTACACACGGTTATTTTTACACAATTTATTTTTCATTCATGAATAATATGTTTCTCAACAAACACAATTACACAACACAAACACAAGGAATATAAATCTTAAATCAAAACGTTACTATGTGTTTGAAGGGTGTAGTCTCAATATTTAATTCGGGATAGTGGATTGATGAGACTAGAGCATAGAAATTTTGCAATAGAGTAGAGGCTTTACATCTGCAAAATGTTAATAATATGTGAGAAACTCAATTTAATATTGAGTTTGGATGATATATAAAATAATTAACCTCACCCTCCTTAATGTATACAATTAAAAATGACGTACATACTTTGGAAAATTAAAATGGTCGGCATAAACAATTATTGTCCACAGAAATTAGATGATAACTATTAACCCTTCAATTATTGCAAATCAATTTATACAGTATATAATTACTAAAGTAATTTGTGATGTTGACCACTGCTTCATCCAATATTTTCTTTAATTTAGACATGGGGTGTTGCAAATTGCGATATTGCGATTCAATCTTTCAACAAATTGACTGGCTAGGATCTCATTGTTTATTAATTTATTTTAATTTCACAAATGTTTTTACGAGTTGTAAATTGTAATGGACGGCTACTCGGTTTTGGACTACTCTTGATTTGTTCAACCATTTCTTAATTATTAAGAGACATAGGGATTACGTAGTTTTAAATAAATCACATGAATAGATTTATCATATTAATTAGATGATCGATTTAAATGTTTTAATCTTTTATGTTTCTTAAGCATAATATATACTACCTCCGTCCCGGTCAAATGGGCACCTTTGACCGGTTACGGAATTAAGGGTTTGTGACTGATAGTGGAATTAATATTCTATTAATGAGTGTGAAAATTTTGTTATTTTAAAAAAGTGGCCCAATAGACTGGGACGAAGGTAGTATATATATATATATATATATATATATATATATATAAGTAGAATATGAATTATTGAATGAATGTATATGTGGTAAATATATCATGCATAATAATAGCAAAAAGACACATTCATGGTTCTAATCTGAATCTTTAATGGGAAAATCTCATGTTAGGCACATCTAAATGGTTTAGGCGGATTTTATCCATTAATCCAATCTAAATCCATCTAATATACCTTAATTGAGGACCGCACAAACCGTTTAGACGTGCATAACGCAAGTTTTTGCCATCTTTAATTAGTGTACCTCAAAACTCAATCTTACTAAAAAAAAAAACGATCCTTTACTTCATAATTTCAACAATGAACATGAAATGACATAACTGAACAAAAAAGCCAAAATTGTTAAGAAAAAACTTGCGTTAAGCACGCCTAAACGGTGTAGGCGGGTTTTATCCATACCCAAATGGGTTCACCCATCCCAAATAGGATTTATTAATCCCCAATTAAGGTATATTAGATGAGTTTGAGTTGGGTTAATGGATAAAACCCGCCTAAACAGTTTAGGCGTGCATAACCTGAGACCTTCCCAAATTGTTAATATTCCATTTTCTTCATACACAACCGGCTTGCAAGGAGAATAGACTTTTATCATTATAAGGTGGTATACGCCGAGGTTTCCCGCCAATATAAGATACATTTAAAAAACCCTCATATGTAGCGTGGAGCTTCGTGGGAATTCTCATCATTGGGATTTTTTTTAACACCCCTCACACGCAGCAGCGAGTTTCATGCGAAACTAACCATCGAACTGGGCTGACTCTAATACCATATTTATAAGATTCTATTTTTTCCGTACAAAAACTGACTTGTTAGGAAAAAAAAAAACTTTCAGCATTATAAGATAAAATACGCCCAAGTCTACTATCAATATAAAAAACTTTAACAAAAATCATATTCATGAAACAAAGCTTGTCAATTGATCTATTAATTGTTTATAGATTATCAAGACCAAATTTATCTCACTCTCTCTCTACCCAAGTGTACCTAACGTAATACATAGTTTAATTCCTATTTAAAACTACAACTTACTGCGCCGTCCACAAATATAATGACATGTGATAATATATATATACTTGTTGATTCATTTTCTTTTTCAAATTAAATTAATTAAAAGCTTCTTGATCCATCTAGTCCAGTCAAGATTAAATATTTTACTCTATTAAATTTTTTTAAAAAATGTTAAAAAAGTAAATACCTATTTTTTGTTAATCCTGAAAAAGAAAATTGTGGTGCATGCGTGATGTCTTTATTAGCTAGGTAAAAGGTTGTATGTGCATCAATAATTTGATTAGATAGGGGGGGTTGACTTAAAAAAAATAAATTCACATTAATTAATTATACGTCGTAATGCATGCAGGCGTGACTCCAGTGGTTGAACCCACCTTCACCATCTCTAAATTCTTATTATTAATTATTTATATTTACTTTGGCTTTCATTTCTATTCTTAAATACATATATATATTGTTTATTTTTCCAAATTAACAATTTTATCATTATTTTTATCATTCCCAAACTAGGCTGTGCCTTTTCAGAAGAGCCAGTTACTACAAAATTATGCCAAGGGACAATCACGAATAATCTGGTGTCACTTTATTTTCATTTAATAATTGCTATTATATTACCCATTCAATCATAAAATAATACACATTTCAATTGGCCATCTACTATCCAATTCCACATCAAGATAAAACATTTTTTTCAGTTTAATTTGGATTATGTGTTGGATTTTATTTTATCGTATATATTACACCCGCGTTTTACTTAGTTCTTATTTTAATTTGTAACTAGTTCCATTATAATATATATATAATAAAAATGCAAAAATTCAGCATTAAAAAATGCATATTTTTTGTGCACTAAATGAAACATTTTTCAGCCGGTGACAGATCATTTTTCTTTTTGTATTTTTGTATTTGGGAACCTTTAATATATGAATACAATTCTATATGTATAATTAATTTAAACAATTAAAAAATCATGTGCAAATTAGAAACAATAATTATACATCTTTATTGCGTAAAATCACTGAATAGTTAAGGCTGAACTAACTAAAACACATGCTAAGAGACGACTGAACAATCTTTTCATGTTGATTGTAATAACAAGTGGTTGCCGCCCTTGTTTCCATCATTTCAATCCAATCCAAGTTAAGACTTCTTTAAAAAAAAAAAAAAAGGAATGAGTAGGAAATATTTAATACTAATAAATATTTATATTTAAAATATTGAGATTTTTTTTAATAGTAGAAAAGAAAATTGAAATATGTTGAAAATGGAGATGGAGTTGGTTAGCGCAGGGCGTGTAGTGTTGGTTGAATGGAGGTATGGGAACACTCCCTATGCCACCTCCTGACACGTGGCCGCCTCTCCTCTGCATGCAAAACACTCATCATCTTTTTTAAATCATTCCTTTCTATATGTAGTATTTCATTTTATTTATCTCAAAAAATTCTAATACATTAATCTTATTATATTCAAACTATCAACACATGGTCAGATTTATAATATTCTATGAGATCTCTAATACTAGCTAGTAAGTTTAAATCATATTCCAGAATTTCACATCAACTGTTTGTTTAATTAGTAACTTTTATTTTGGAATTAATTTTATTATATATAGTAATTGGTTACGTAGAATTGGCTATGTAACAAAACAAATACAGCTGTAGTCATAACCCAAATTTAATTTGATTTGTTTTAACTATTTGTTGATTCAGATGGAAGTATTTAGAATGTATGTATGCACGAGTGACGAGTTCAATTTGATAGGAAGTTGCTTAATTATATTATTTATTATATTACTTTATTATATATATTTTTTTGTTTTGATTGAAATATTATGTTGCTTGAATACAAATAAAAAGTCAAGGAGCGTGATAAATATAATTAAACTTTTTTCATTTTTTCACAGAATTTTTTTTTCTCATATAGGTTATCGATAAAGGTAGCTAATTTACACATTTGGCAGCTCCACGATGATATATACTCTCTTCGTCTTGATTATTTGTTCCAGTTTCAGATTGCAGGAATGCTAAAAATTATTTATGAATGCTAAATATTTGAATAAACTACCTCAATTATCCTTCTTAATTTAGTAATGCTTATCAATGATATAGATCATATTAATTGTGTTTAACTCATAAGGTTGTTCAAAGGTGATTTGTAAACACTTGTAAAAAATAATACTCCCTCCGTTCTATTTATTTGATCATGTTTTAACTTGCACGAATGTCGAAATTCATTTATGAATACATTAAATATTTGAACAAATTTTGTGAATTACCCTTATTTAGCAATAACTATTACTAATAACTCTATTAATTATGTTCAATTTATAAGGGTAAATTTATTAACACATGCAAAAAAAATACTAAATTTAGATAATGGACCATCACCCCAAAAAAGAAATATGGACCAAATAATCGGGACGGAAGGAGTACTAAATTTGGATATGAGACCATATAAATAGAACCCTTCAAAAAATAATCCAAACTAAATAATTGGGACGGAGGGAGTACAGGGGCGGATGTATTCACAATAATGAGGGTGTATTTTTTTCATTTACTAAATATACATTTTTACATATTATTTATAAATATTTTATATTATGTATCCCCAATTTTTCGTATTTATACATTGTACCCCAAATTTGAATTTCTAAATCCGCCTGGAGTAGTATTTTTGATCGAAGTAAAATTGAGTTAGTGTGTTTAAATTTGTGGATGTTTGGTGTAATGTGGTTGGCTTTGTTGAAACCAAGGCAATGAATTAAGAATGATGAACCGGGAAGCATGGGGGTTAAGTTGGACCATGCATCTTGCCTCGGCTCATGTGGACTCGCGCGTGATCATCCATGCATGCATGCATGCCTCTCTCTCTCTCTCTCTCTCTCTCTCTCTCACATCGATCTATATATAAGTTAATTAATAATTACTTGCGACTAATGCTATTTACTTTCTTTGACTGCGGATCAAGTGAAATTGAAGTAAATGTTTGCACCATGCATTTTGATTGCTTCACACTTGGATACTTGCTACTTTTTATTCAATCACTCCACGTATAGATAATAGCTAGTAGCTACATGTAATCACTATTAATGAGTGATGACGCGGATTAACACAGATTTTACGCTTATTAATTAATTAGATTAGATTAATGAGCTAGTCATTTTCTGTTATTTAAATTGGTCAATATTTATAACTAACACAAAATCTACAGATCCTCAGAGGCTTCATTTCCACGACTTGTATCACAAGTAATTAATTAATTAAATATCAATGCAATACTCCATATATATATATATATATATAGGGAGCGGATCCAGTGAGAAAACTCTTAACGTGAGAAAGTGAGAAAGATGCTTGATTGCATTCACGGCTTTGCTTGATTGTATTCAGGTCGTTGCCTGATTGCAATGTTGCTTGATTGTGCTTTAGTTGTTGCTTGATTATTTTGTTGCTTGATTGCATTATAGTTGTTGCTTGATTCAATATCAACCATTGATTTTTTTAGATCTGATGGACATGATTCATTCTTTTTTCTCACATGAGAATTTTTTTTTTACATGATTCTTCCTCTATACATATATATATATATATATATATATGTATGTATGAGTATATGAGAGGATTGTAAATTGTGAGGTAGGTGTGCGGAGAGGATGTTGCTTAACGCATTAGTGAGGGTTTAATTTCCTCGTAAATTGAGTTACGCTCACACGCCTGCGCACGTGATGTTTCTCCCTTCTTTTTCAAGCCATTCCCTTCCCTTCCCTTCTAATTCAATTACACGTTTATATATAATTATTCCTTTCGATTTTTATTAAAAATAAAACGATTAATTTTGAACATGCACTTAGCTTATTCTACTTGAGTTCCATTATGCAGTAATATACATATATATGCATACCCACATATAATGCGTGACTGTGGAGAAAATATAGAGCTATAAGTGTTTATATTTTGTTAAAAAATAAATAAATAAACACGCTAAATCCTAGCTCTATGTATAGATGTTTTTTTTTTGTTTTACTAGTAATTAAGCTTAATATATTTTTATTTCAATATTAGTCTTAGATTTAGGTTAATTTTATATCCGCTTAGAGTTTATGATAATTTTTAATATTTGATTTTTTTTTTCTCGGTTTTTAGCTAGTATAGTTATTATCTAGTATGGTATGCATTTTAAATAGTTAATTATATTAATTATGGTAAATGTTGATAATGATGACCACTGTATAGTAAATTAATTCTGTTTCATGATAATTATTTTATTTATAAAACTAATAGAAGAATATGGGCATGTGAGCATGACTTGAAAACAGAAAGTTTGAGTGGGTTTGAGCTGACCTAATTTTTATGCATCGATCAAAAGTTACAGAAGAGAACTCCAAGTGCATGTACAAAATTTGAAAGTTTTTAGATTAATATTTGAAGCATTAAACTTCTTTAAATTGAAAAACCCATTTTTCCTATCAATTAATAAATCAATTTCTAATTGAAAAGGAAAAGAAATACAGAAAGCAAAAATATATATGATCGATGGCAGCTAGTGTTTGTGTTAGACTACACAGTCACAATTATGTGAGTTCCAATTTTGGAGAGCAGGTGGTATAGCACTTTGTGTATGATTAATTAGTCATATGTTCAAACTACGTCGGAACACCCCTCATTTAAATATGATTTTGGGAGACATCGCTAATTTAATTGGAAAAAAATACTACCTCCGTCCCGCTACAATAGACCATTTTTATTTTGATACATTAATTTCAGAGCTAGTGTTTAGTAGCTAATTGTGGTTAATATTAAAATTGGCAATCGTAATTAACTTTTTTAAGTCTTAAATAAGTTAATTATGATTGCTAATTTTATTATTAATCACAATTAGTTACTAAACACTAGCTCCGAAATTAATGTGTCAAAATGAAAAAGGGCCTATTGTAGCGGGACGGAGGGAGTATATATTATTTTTTGTTGAATTATCCCATATTGACCATAAACCTAGTAGTATACCGTTATAAAATGGTGAAAGTCATCTCTTCTTACTGGCCGGAGAATTGGAGAACTTTTAACACTTTTACATATTTCTGAACATTCATATATACCTTTTACGTATCTTATCAAACAAAAAAACGCTCAGCTTTTGCATAATTTCGTACCACTTCGTTTATTTGCATAATCAATACAGCCCCTCTCTCTCTCTCTCTATTTTCGAGGGGTGCACTTTACTCTAGCTATGAGCTATCTGTATTATGTCACATTTAAGCTGTGAAGATATGTATAATATATGTATATGTATACATATAGTTGGAATAAATAAATTCTTAGCTTTTACTCTTCCGTATTATTTGTAATAGAAATATCATGGATATTTTATTTATCACCACGTACGGTACGCACAAACTTGGAGCTGATATATAGATGAGAAATGATTGAGAAACTTAATTTCCTATTCTGCCCTTGCAGCTTCTGGATTATATCTCAAAAGAAAATACTATACTAATATAATGGCATGCATGCAGATGTAATATTAAATAATTAGTGTGGATTGTGAATGTAAAATGTTGAAAGTTGGAGGATAAAATGAATGTAACTGTAAGCAAGAGCGACGTTGCTTTTTGCCTGCCCATCCACGGACAATTCTTTACGTCTATGGTAAGCCAATTTCACCCCTGCCCTATTTCGTCATTTCCCCTTTTCACATACCTATTTCATTTCAAATACTCCCTCTGTCCCGTTGAAGTAGTCTCACTTCCCATTTTTGTTTGTCCCATAAATTAGTCCTATTTTCCTAAAAATGACAAACTTTTTTCACACTCATCAATAAAATATTAATTCCACTACACTCACAACTCTTAATCTCCGTGCCGAAAAGAAAAAAGGACTACTTATAAGGGACGGAGGGAGTATTATACAACCTATATCCCGCCCAAATTGTCCAACTTTTTTTTTTTAATTTTTTATTACACTTCATTAATCTCATTTTTAAGAATATTTTTTTTTTACATTTAACAATCAAACAGTAATTTTACTCAACTCATTTTATAAACACAATGTTTAATTATTGTGCCCGATCAAATTGAGATAATTAAGATAGGACGAAATGAGTATTAAATAAACTCATGTCCTTATTTGAATAGCAATGGTAAAAGTATTTTACCTAAAAGTTGAAGTATTTAAATGTCTAAATATAAATTTAATGTAAAAATAAACTTATCTCTGCCTATATTTTATTATTATTGTTATTATCATGGGGTGGGGCTATACAAAAATATATAAAATTCTCATGATAACATAAAAATTGCTCCCCATAGATAAGGTTAAAGATGAGGAGTTGGTGGAACTGGAAAATAAATTTATTTATGTATATTAGCAATTTTGCTTTGTGGACCAATACTTTTTAATAAAGTATGGTAGACTTATTATTATTTTCAAATATGAAATGTTACATGTATGTTACGTACATTCTAGCTACTTGCTTCCATTTTTTTTTTAAAAAAATTACGTGGCTGTCATTATTATGGAATTAATACATAACACTTACAAAATTTTTGAAAAAAAAAGTGTGTCATCATATTATTTTATCAGGCCAAATTTTCACAAAATGTTTTTCCCAAAAGAAAAACAAAACTAATGTTATTTTTTTCTTTTCTTTCTCAATTAAAACAAAAAAATCTATTTAATTGCTTTATGAATCATACTTAAACAATTAAGTATTATTTATACATCAATTAAATACCAACGAGCATCATGTTTAACTATTTAATAAATAACGCTTTTAATCAAATGTTATCACAAACGAAAATTATACTTAATTTTTCAATATTCGATGTTTTAATCTCAACCATTAATTTTGTCAATCAAATAACTGTGATTCATTCCTGTTTAATACAAATTTTTAATTTTAACATTTGAGCACAACTCTCTTCTATATATCACTTGAGCAAATCATAGTTTAATAATTTCACTTGTATGCATGCATGAACATGATAAATATATGTATAAATAATTAAAAATGGTCGAGTTTGTAGCATGCTTTGGTAGATTAGAGTTGGCGCCGTCTAAATATTTTTAGTATAATTAATTTTTCCCCATCTTGATTGATACAGAAAAACACCTATCCCCCATAGCCTAGTTTTCAACATCACCTATCAAGTTCATATAAATTATATTATTCATATATAGTGCCCAACGAGAGAGAATATAAACAAACAACAAAAGTGTATGATTCCAAATCACAATTTTGAATATATTCATAGTTCATGGTTTGAATTTTGAAATATAGAAAAATGTTAGAGGTGAAGATTCTTATCTATAATTTATTCTCAACAATAAAAGAATCATTCATAATGTATTTACACCAATATATAATTGATTAATCTTGATATAATAATTTTTTTTTAGAAAATTAGTGTAGACTAGTTAAATGGGAGGAGAAATCAGGGCTATGACCAATTATTTATATGTAAAATACTTAACTACTATGAAGTAGTAAAATAATTTCCAAATAGTTCAAAATAAAATCATAGGTAACGTGAAAATTAAATGTTTAATTTATCATTCCCAAAAATTGTGCATAATATTAGTGCCAATAATCATCCATGGAGTAGTTACACTTAATTTAAACTAATTTAAAATTAGTAGTTAATTGGGATTTGTGAGAATTTAGCGTAACGAACCATAAATGGGATTAGGCAGAAAAGATGAGAGATGATTGTTGCTTAACGTATTTATCAACCTTAATTTTGGGGATTATTGTTTTTATTTATTTAACATAACTTTTTTAATATGTAATTTATTTATTTATTTCCACTGCCTAGGGAGTGATGCAGAATCTGAGTGAGTGCAAAAGGCTTTGAGCAATTCTCAAGCCATCTCAACATTCTCTTTTGTTCCTTTAAATACCTTTTTTTTTATTTTTTATATATATTATTATTAAATCCATTTAAATAACCTATTTTTTCAAACCATAAAAGTGCACACTCGTATTATAATATAGAATTAAATGTATAAGATGTAATTATCATTACTTTAGTTAATTGAATTTGAGGGTATACGTAAAAGGAGAAATATATTAATATTTTATTTTTTTAAAAATATTGTGTCAATTCAGTGGACGACGTCGTAATCAGAAGTTCCATTAAGGCATATATAATTTGAGTGGATTAACATAGATAAATACATGCATTATTTGACTAATTATGAGGTCGATCAGATGTCATTGTTTCTTGGCCAATTTTTATTTATATTTCTATATATTGTCTTTATATAGGAAAAAATTTGAATTATTTACGACATATGTAATAAAACGTTGATGATAAGGTGGATGGATATAAATTAATCACGTCACAACAAAATGAAGACGATAATAGAAATCGGCCGACATGTTGAAAGAAAAAACACCCTTGATTAGGTGGGTTCACATTTCCTAATTCATTTTTGTAGGATTTATTTATCTTAATTAAGACAAACAATTTGATGATGTTTGGCCGGTATCTAACATTATTTACAAATTCACCTCATTTTAATTATTTTATATATGTTCATAAAAATAAACGCAATCGAGCTAGCAAGTCCAAACAACATTAGTTTAATTGACATGAAATTGAGTCTTAAAAATCATTTGTCTAATTATGTAGGGAGGCTATCTCAAAATGGATGAAGCTCAAATAATTTAATACAAAGCAAAATAGTTTAGCTCTCCCACACTGCAAACTATCGATACAAAGTAATAGACAATACAACCAATTATACAATATTCAAAACAAAATGTGCAACAATCTCATCAACATAATACAACATCATAAACACATGCTCATTGATACCTCGGATGGTAGCAATTCACTTCAAAGGTATGATGACCCGACGCCGGAGTAAGGAGTGATCGTCAGTGCATGAGAAGCACGCATAATGAGCGGCTCTCGTAAGACTTTCGATAGGTGTGCGGAGGGTGACATGAATGAATGGAGCCACACCGGAATGAGAGGGATTTTGGCTATGCAAGAATGAAAGTGCTTAACGATTTGATTGTGCTACTCATACCAACATGGGATGGGTGAACCCATTTGAGTATGTTTAAAACCCGCCTAAACCGTTTAGGCGTGCTTAACGCAAGTTTTTGCCTTGAATTAATGATCACTGCTCCACTGCAAGAGATAAATTATTAATGGATCTAACAGTTGATAGAAACTATAATGTGATCAATAAGGGATTATACTAGTAGTTCAGTTATCTAGATGAGGCAAACGTTAGTCCAAGGAACTTGATAGGCCTAAACACTAAGTTCAGAATGTAATAAGATAATTAAAAAACATTATCTTTTCTTTTTTTTTTTTCTCCTTTTTTTTTATATACAAAAACACAATAAAATTAAAGGTTTGATTGATTAGTTATTGAAACTCCGATCACATTGCTATCTTTGAATCTTGTATTGTTGATAATTGTCAACTATTCCCACTCTCTCTATAAATATACATAAATGTATGTATATTGAAGAATGAATATGATTGGGGTTGATAATAATGTTAGTGGATCTTGGTGTACAATTTTATTTTATGGTAATAAAAACACTAAAATATATAATAAATAATTATGAAGTAAAAATGAAAAGGACAGAATGAGATGCAACAAGTATTGCCAGAAATGGACGCAACAGCAACACATACATTGATTTTTAATATTAATATTAAACTTGGTTTTTGACTTAATAGATTTAATGCGACATTTGATTATCATAATTCATCATTGATGTCGACCTTTGCACTTGCAATTGCACTTGCTCTCTTTTTTTTATTTACTTTATTTCTAATTTTAATTCTCCTCCACCTCATCAATCATTACTTCTCGGACAGCCCAAATATTCTTACCCACACTCTGGCCCAAATTCATATTTTCCAAATTTATTATTTACTGCCAACTCCCCATATATATATATAAAATATCCGTAAGAAATGATAAAGTTACTTGATTATATTTATTACGTTGCTCGAATATTATATTGATATCCAAGTAATATGAGTATACAAGTAATATAGTTACACATAATCAAGTAATGTGATAAACATGATCAAACAAATTTTTTCATTTTTTACGGGAGATTTTTGTCACGTGATCTCATCTTTATACATATAATTCACATTGTATCAATACAATTAGTTTTGGTTTAATATTTTTCTTAAGTTTTCTTATATTTTTTTGTTCATTTTACCATTAAATATAATTTAGGGTATACAACAATTAATGATTGTTTACTTAGTATCATATTCTAAAACTAATTATATATAGACTATAGTTGGATATAATCAATGCATATTAGCTAATAATAATAACTTTTGGGCCCAAATTAACAAGTCCCAGCTCACATCAAGGCTATCCGCCTGTAACCCAGCAGAAATAAAGCCCAGGATGCATGAGGTATTAGAACAACCCATTTGGTCAGAGCAGCCCGTTCAACCAAGCCCACAATGTTTTGATCTTAAACCCAAAGGTTATCGAGCTTGTTGAGGTTCGATTTGAGATAAGATAGGTACCCTCGGAATTTATTAGAAAATAAGAGGAAAATAACTAAAGAATGACGAAATAATGTAATTTTATTATGAATAATGAAACGTGAATCTTGAAATTTGTTGAGTACAAATGTAATATAGAGGAAAAATTTGTGCTCAAAATGAGCAGTCGGCTCATCTTTTATAGTTCAAGAGGAGCCGTTACAATCCTAGATATTCAGGGGCACTTCCGGTTTTCTCGGAGGTTGTGGCTGGAGGTTGGTGGCTACATTATTTTCGAAAGTTGTTCAGCTAGGGTTCCTCAACAGTCTTCTAATCCGTACGTAGTCTGACCCTTATCCACTTGGCTTAATAGGTTGTGTAGGGAACTCAAGGGCGGTTTCAGGGGCAGTTTAGCTAGGGACGCTAACTGTCCTCCGAAGCTAGGCGCGACCTTATGTTTTTTTATCCTCAATCCTCCAGGTAGGTCGTGGGTTGTAGTTTCGTCGCTCGTTGACGTGATAGATCGTTCAGATTGTAGACAGGACCTTGCCTGCTGTTCGTGATCCAGCGGGCGGTCCTCCAGAGGTCGTGTGAATCCGTGGGTCAGGCCCCCTTCTCACCATGGACTTCTGAACTTATATTATTATAGTCCTTATTGGGCCTGGACTTTGTCTGTTTTAGCTCAATTAAATTTGGGCCGAACAAAGCTCTAACCAACCCTAACGAATTTCAACAAAGATAGGTTGAGTCAGTCTAGTATATAATCAGCACTATAGAGAACCCTAATCGATCCCGACCCCACAAACTAAGAAGACCCTAACAATTTTGAAATACGTGGATGGATCGGACATTTAAAATATTGGGCTTAGGATTTCATTTAGATGTAATTAGTTTACTGCTGCGCGATGCGCATAATTTATATTTTTTTCAATAATTTAATTATATCAATCTTAATTATTATATAACTCTAAAATATAAACATTCAATCATTTAATACTCAAACTTCAAATTACTCAACTAATCTCATTTTTGTTATGTTAGTCTTATTTGTCTTCCTATTTCTCTGTTCACGACCATTTATCTAGGGGTGATCAATCAAGCTCGATTATTTTACTTTATTATATATTTTAATGATATTTGTAATTAATACGTAAATAACAATAATAATTAATTATTTTTAAATTGTTCAAAATACCTAATATAATAAATATAACATGAATAATTTTACCATTATCCTTCTTATAATTATTCATTACGTTTTACATTGATTTTCCTTTTTCGATTTGCTTTAAAATAAGAAAATTACAATTTAATGATTAGAAGTTTAATTTAATATAGATTATTTAATTATAATTTGATCACATATTAGTAATTAAATTAATTATTTTATGTCGAAACTACTAAAAATACATCTTCATATATTTATATATACCCTAAAAATAAATAGAAATTATTATTTATAAACTTATAACAATAACAAATATACCATATTTGTGATTACTTACTTAATATATTCTAGTTCTATTTTTAGTATATTTTCTTGGGCGGGGAAAATCTTATAAATGAGGGTTCTGCTTTTATAAATATATAGATATAGATGAGCCCTCCTCACGATTCTCTGTATTTACTGAGACATTTCATAATTATTTGTTCTATTAATTATCCTGCCGAAGTTTGTTCTTTCTCGTGTTCATTGTTTTGATAATTTTTTGCATTGTATCACATGCAACTTGCATTCCACTTTTTTATTTTTTACTCACGTTTTGGGAGTTATCAAATCCAACCTCAACAATAATTATTTTAGTTAAAACTAATTGTAATGAATTAAATAATAATAATAATAATAAATAACAAATAGTAAAATATGTAAAGTGCAATAGGAGGTTTAGACCGTATTTTCTCCTCGTTTATTTTGGTAAGACTAGAGATAATAATAACCATCACATAATAATAATAATAATTTGTTTGAAAGTTGAAAATGTTGCGGAAGCGATAATAAAACAATAAGCAATGGGCTCTATTTATAGGGAGAGCCCAAGCCCTCTTTCAATTGCCCACCGATGTGGGATTGCCAAACAAATAGAAAGGAGCCAAAAATAACAAATCTCCACCTTGGCGACTTTCTGGATCCAACCGATTATCCTCTATTTCTCCCGGAATCTTGGTAGTGCCTTCAAATGCGTCTGAGGCGCCAACTTCAAATTTTCAAAACATTTATCAAGTCCAAACAATGTTTGAACTTGATTGCCGTCACAACTTTGGTTAACATATCAGCAGGATTTTCAGTGGTACATATCTTCTGGAGCAGTATCTCTCCTTCTTCAAGAATCTCTCGTACAAAATGATATCGGACATCAATATGCTTCGTCCTTGCATGATAAACTTGGTTTTTTGCCAAGTGGATAGCACTTTGACTATCACAATAAAGCCTGACTTTCATCTGATCAACACCAAGTTCACCAAGCAACCCTTGAAGCCAAATTGTTTCCTTCACAGCTTCTGACACAGCCATATACTCCGCCTCAGTAGTGGATAATGCAACTGTTGACTGTAAGGTAGACTTCCAGCTGACAGGTGCCTTTGCGAGAGTGAATACATATCCTGTAGTCGATCTCCGCTTATCAAGATCACCTGCATAATCCGAATCACAGTACCCAACAACACACTGATTTTCTTCCTGCTTGAAAACCAAACCTACATCCACAATACTTTGGATGTATCTCAAAATCCATTTCACAGCTTGCCAATGACCTATTCCAGGATCATGCATGTACCTGCTCACTACTCCGAGTGCTTGTGAAATGTCGGGCCTTGTACACACCATAGCATACATCAAGCTACCAACAGCATTTGCATATGGGACTTTTGACATGTATTCCCGCTCTGCTTCAGTTTTTGGTGACATTGTGGCCTTCAACTTGAAATGAGGAGCCAGTGGAGTGCTAACTGGTTTAGTTCCTTCATCAATTCCAAAACGCTTTAGCACTTTCTTCAAATACTCCTTTTGAGTAAGACATAATCTCCTCAATTTTCGATCTCTGGAAATCTCCATGCCGAGAATTCTCTTGGCCTCACCAAGATCTTTCATTTCAAACTCCTTTCTCAATAGAGCCTTTAAATTATCAATATCTGTCTGACTCTTAGCGGCTATCAGCATATCGTCAACATATAGAAGAAGATAAATAAAAGATCCATCTTGTAGCTTGTAGATATAATGGTCATACCTGCTTCTTGTGTACCTTTGCCCAATCATAAACTTATCAAATCGCTTATACCACTGCCTCGGGGATTGCTTCAATCCGTATAGCGACTTGTGAAGTTTACAAACCAAATCTTCTTTTCCAGCAACCTTTAATCCTTCTGGCTGAGTCATGTAGATTTCCTCTTCCAAGTCTCCATGTAAAAACGCCGTTTTTACATCCATTTGAGCCAACTCATAATCCAATTGCGCCACCAAAGCTAGCAAGATTCTAATGGAGGAGTGTTTCACTACTGGAGAAAACACTTCATTGTAATCAATTCCCTCCTTCTAAGCATAGCCCTTGGCTACCAACCTTGCTTTGTAGCGAACATCAGACTTGTTAGGAAATCCTTCCTTCTTTGCATAGACCCATTTGCACCCAATTGCTTTCTTTCCCTTCGGGAGGCTGGCTAACACCCACGTTTGATTCTTATGAAGGGATCGAATCTCATCATCCATGGCATCCTTCCACTTTTCATTCTCCAAACTATTTACGGCTTCATTGTAAGTGGCAGGAACACCATCAGTTGCAATTGAAGATGCACACGCGACCATATCATCAAAGCGAGCAGGCTTTCTGATGGTCCTTCTTGGTCTATGTGTTGCAATTGATTCGTGTTGCTGTTGAGGCTCCTCGTTATGAACCTCTTCTTCATCCGATTCTCCTTCTACCATAGGAGAGTCATTGACAACTTTATTGTCTGCTGGCATAATAATTCCTTCAAACTCCACCTGCTTTGGAGTTTCATCAATCTGCTCCACGTCGGACCTTTTCAACATGGTAGATTCATCAAAGGTGACGTCTCTGCTAAAGATTATTTTCTTCGACTCTGGACACCATAGACGATAGCCTTTTACTCCAGAGGTGATCCCCATGAACAAAGCTTTCTTTGCTCTCGGATCCAACTTCGACTCCTTTACATGGTAGTATGCAGTGGAACCAAACACATGTAAAGAGTCATAATCCATAGCAGGCTTCCCGAACCACACCTCCAAAGGTGTTTTCCCATTCAGAGCAGTTGATGGCAAACGATTGATGAGATGGCTTGCGTATGTAACAGCCTCAGCCCAAAACTGTCTGCCCAACCCAGCATTGGACAACATACAGCGAACTCTTTCCAGTAGAGTTCGATTCATCCTTTCTGCCACCCCATTCTGCTGTGGTGTATTCCTGACAGTGAAGTGCCTCACAATTCCTTCGTCTTGACAGACCTTCGTGAAAGGATCGTTTCTGTATTCTCCACCATTTTCTTCCAAGTGAGGAAAACTCCCAACACTTCATCTTTTGTCTTCATCGTATACACCCAGACTCGACGTGAGAAGTCATCAACAAAAGTGACATAATAGTGTTTCCCTCCTAAAGAGCTCGTCTTTGAGGGACCCCATACATCAGAGTGAACATAATCCAAAATTCCCTTCGTGTTATGGATTGATGTTCCAAATTTCACTCTTGTCTGCTTCCCCTTCACACAATGTTCACAGAAATTCAACTTGCAGGTCCGAAGTCCCTTCAATAATCCTTGCTTTACAAGCAGATTCAAGGATTTTTCACCAGCGTGACCCAAGCGCATATGCCATAGCCTCATTGCTTCTGATACTTGATCGTCGGTGGAGGCCACTGCAGCTTCACCCACTACAGTTCTTCCAGAGTAGTGGTAGAGGTTGTTGTTCTTTCGGACACCCTTCATCACCACGCGTACGCCAGATATGACTTCCATCACACCATCTTTGCTTCTTATTTCGAACCCTTTTGATTCCAAGGTTCCAACAGAAATAAGATTCTTCTTCAAATCCGGTACATACCAAACACCTGTTAAGGTGATGATTGATCCATCCTCATTCTTGAGCTGGATGGAGCCAATCCCAAATGTGGTGAGTGAGGTATTATCCGCCGTGTAGACAACTCCTCCTTTCGATTCCTCCATATCGCTAAACCAATTGCGATGAGGACACATGTGATAGCTACAGGCCGAATCCAACATCCATACTTCAGAAGCGGTAGATGATGATGAAGCAAGTGAGAAATCAGAATCTTCATCATCACACTTAGCCACATTAGACTCTGCTACGGCCTTTCCTTTGTCTCTATTTTTTAACTTGGGACAATCTTTCTTCCAATGCCCTTTTTCTCGACAAAAGGCGCATCGTCTTTGCCTGGTCTGGACAAGTTTTTAATTTTCTTCTGTGAACGTCCTCTTACTGCCAACACTTCAGCATCTCCCTTCGTGCTCCCTCTTTTATCTTTCTTCCTTAGCTCGTAGCTATACAAGGCAGAGCACACTTCTTTTAGAGACACTTCAGCCTTCCCGTGCAGTAGAGTAGTTTCGAGATTCTCAAATTCATCGAAAAGTGATCCCAACAACATCAATGCGAGGTCTTCATCTTTGAACACCTCATCCATATTCATCAAATCGGTGACCAGCTGATTAAAACTGGTGATATGATCATTCATCGTGGTACCAGAAATATATGTGAAGCGAAATAGCCTTTTCTTCATATGTAATTTATTTTGGCTATTTTTCTTCAAAAATTTCTCCTCGAGCCCATTCCATAACTTATAGGCAGAAGTCTCTTTGCAAAATGCATACTTCTGTTCCCTTGATAGGCACGACCGAATTGTACCACATGCTAACCGATTGATGGTCTTCCATTCTTTCTCCTCCATATCTTCTGGCTTCTCTTCCTCAATGGCAATGTCAAGACCTTGCTGGAATAGCGTATCTTGAACTTCACTTTGCCACATACCAAAATGCCCGGTGCCATCAAAGGTCTCCACCGCTATCTTCGTACTTGTAATAGCGGTCCTCGAAAAAATCGAAGATAATCCCTTTGAGCTTGAGCTTTCCTCCATTTTTTGGTAACAAAAAAATATATCCCTCAATAACCCAAGATAAAAGAAACAAGGAAATCTTTTCTGATGTGGAGGATCAGTTAACACTGCAACCACAGAGCATACTCAGAATAATCCTAGCTCTTGATACCAATTGTTGCGGAAGCGATAATAAAACAATAAGCAATGGGCTCTATTTATAGGGAGAGCCCAAGCCCTCTTTCAATTGCCCACCGATGTGGGATTGCCAAACAAATAGAAAGGAGCCAAAATAACAGAAAACAGAGAAGATTCTTAAAAATATTGAACTAATCACCCATTCGAAATTCTTTAATCCGCTTTTTATAAAAAATATCGACCATATATATATATGGTTTTGCATCATTATGAATTTATTATAGCATAAAAAATTTCCTTGATTAAATAATAAGTCAGAAATCTTCATGCTTTGTTGTGAAAACAGAAACAGAAGAACAAAATGATGTGTTTATGTTTTGAGGGTGGGTAAAGCTACAAATGTAATCATAGAAATGCACAATTATGGTGTATAACATAATAATCTAGTCATTTCACAAACTAATCAAGTGTTTTACCATTTTCTAACATTAACATAAAAAACCCAATTATTTTAAAATGTTGTTTGCCTTGTTGACTGAGCAACCATGCTCAAATTCAAAAGAACTGTCTCACCTTTTCTTTTTTTTCTTTTTACTCATATTTATCTCGAAAACACTTCTTTGCCAACTTCATTATGTATTCTGCAATTCAGAAATGAAATTAGTATCTAATAAAATTGATTTGGCAAACTGAAATTTAAGTGAAACATTAGTTATTGATGATAATGCGTGATAGGGGTGACAATTTTTGGCACGACATGATTATCCGATACGAATCCGTACGATAATTATGAATAGGAATAGGAATTTATTGGATACAGATCCTTATCGGATCGACGTGATAAGTACATAGAATTTTTGTATCGAATACGAATAGGATAATATTTTTATCGGATCGGATTCACATATTCGTTAATAATTTGATAAAAAATATATTATTTTAATTTAGTTATATAAATTTTATAATTAATAATTTAATTTTAATATATAAGTTTAGGTTGCCTTTACGAATAATCAAATCTCTTAATTCTTATTCATGTTTTTTCAAATTCCAATACATTTTTTTCAAATTCCATTATATGCCCCCCTTAATATATATTACTTGATGACTATAAAAACATGTGGTGTGTTACTTTTTGGATTCCCATGTTTGAATTGAAGTTTTAAGTTTTTCTGATGAGTGTTCATGTATTGGCTCTATAATTTGTGTTGAATATGGCAAAAACTTGCGTTAGGCACGCCTAAAAGGTTTAGACGGGTTTTATCCTATCCAAATGGGTTCACTCATTCCAAATAGGGTTTATTAATCTCAATAGAGTATATTAAATGGGTTTGAGTTGAGTTAATGGATAAAACCCGCCTAAATCATTTAGGCGTGCCTAACCTGAGACCTTCCCGTTGAATATTGTTATAGTTGGCCGTTTAAAAGGAGTGGTGATTTCAGTTCCTACCCTCATTCTATCAGTTGCTGCTTTTGCCCTCCTCCTATTCTTCTTGCTCCCTCTCCCTATCCCCCTCTTCTCCTTGCTCTTGCTCCACTCCAACTGAGTCATCAGCGTATCTCAGCTTCCGCTGAGGATATACAAGTCGAATGGACTACTCGTCAACAGCAGCTGCAGGATCTCCTTCAGTTCAAAGGCATATATATCACACTACCAACCATACTGCATTTCCATGTTCCAGTGAACTACTTGTGAAAAAAATTATACTGATAAGCTCGTAGATTTACTCACTTATTATTCTTATTTTCTATTATTTTATACACCTTAAGTTAATTTATTAATATACTTCGTGCATGAGTCGATGTTTTGGGGTATTATGTTTGTCATGGAGTGATTTTGCAGGATTTTTGACTAGAAAGTGACTATGTAATGAAAAGAGTCGAAGAGGGGAAGCCTTTGTTTCAACTGACGCAACATGCATCGATCGACGTGGATAACGGTTCAAGAAAGTTGAGAAGGAGTTCCACGTCAATTGACGTGCAGATTTCGAAGGCTGACGTGATTAGTCAACGCAAGGAGATCGACATTGAACGCCATGTCGATAGACACAGGCTGTGTCGATCAACACAGAGATCAAAAAGGTAGTTTCGATTCACTTGGAGATTTTAATATTTTTAGCCCTAGATCTTTTGAGATACACCTCGACCCCTATAAATACCCTTATATTTTCGATTTTTAATTATCTCTCATTTAGTTTTTAATGCAATTTGATATTCATCTTTATTTGTTTCATTCCATCACGAGCGGCTAGAAACCTTCGCAGGTTCTAGGGCTATGTACAAACAACTATGAATGCATGTTTAGGTTAATCAACTCGAATTGCAAGGTTTAATGTCTTGATTTAATTGAACAAATCTAGATTTAATGAATATATGAGTAACAGATGAAATTGAATCTAAGTTTATAGTTATCAGTTGAAAGACCGAGAAGGTGAAAATCTGTAATAGTAAAATGATTTTTAATTCAATTGATTTCTGTGTAAAAAAGAATGATTAGTTGTAGGGATAAAATCGGGTGTTTTATTGTATATTTGAAAAACCAAAACCCACTTTGTGATTACTCAAATAATGAACTTTGAAACTAGAGTTGGTATATAGGATATTCAACATTCATTTCATTAGGTTAACTAGACAACCTTGATTATAAATTTATTTGTCCACCTTACTATAATTGATCAGTGAATTATACAACCACTAGGAGATATGGTTTGAGTTGAGGCGATTTAAGGCTTAAAATAGGAATCATTGTTGCAGAGACCTGGAACACTAGTCCTGGTCTTAAGTGAGGTTTTAGTTTGATTTTGTATGAGAGCTTCTCATTTTATATATGTACAAGTTGTTGCTATATTCATATTCGATAACTGCCTTTATTTTTTGGTGTGTTTGTTTGGTGATTCATTTATGGATGATGATAGGAGATCGAGTATTTTAATTAATTAAATGAGAAATTGCTATATATATATGTCAATATGTTACGTACACCACCATCAATCACTACATAATATGGACTGGACTAATCCTATGCATATACAATACAATACAATAGTAGAATGTAAAGAATAAGAAGGATAAAAAATAATAAATATAAATAAAAATGCATGATTACTCTAGCTGCGAGCTGAAAGCCGGACAGAAATGGGACGGCCGGTTCCAGTTCCGCGGCAGCTACTGCAAGTCATCCGGACAGAACCACCACAAGCCCGGCATCCGGCATCGCCGTCCGACCACCGCGAGCATAGGCACTTCACCTGCCCCGAACCGTTGCAGCTGGGACACCTCGGCCTCGCCGACATCATGCTCATCTCTTTCATCATCATCACCCCAACTGCGCCGCCCAACACACTCAACCCTGTCGCCACCTGAGCTAATGCAATAGGAATATCCATTATAATTTATAACTTGTAGATCGATCGATATGGTTTGTGTGGATTAACTATATATGTATGTATGTATATATTTATGGAGCATGCAGTGGCGGAGGAGTGTACGTAATTGAGGGAGGGAGGGGGGCGGGCAAAGTCTGTCTCCACACGTTGGGTTTGCGACTTGTAAATTAGCATGTAGTGGAAGTCGTATAATTTTATTTGCGTTGCAAAATTGAAGTCGTCGACGTTGGACTACAATTGTGCACGTGCCCTTTTTCTTTGAATCCTTCAACCTTACTCTTTCGTAGAGTTGTCAACAGCCTCCGTCCAATATTTTCTTATAATTATTTCATCATTAATTCAAATGATAAAAGTAATACTTTCTCTTTCATTTAAATTCGGTACTATAATATTAAAAAAAAAGTCAACTAACCCAAAAAAAATGAAAAACCATACTATAAATAAAATTGAATCAAATTAAATTCACCGGAGAATTAAAAACTAAAGCTACGGACTTTATTTTGAATTTGTTCATTCATCCCAACAAACATTTTTGGATTTAGATTTAGATTGCATTTTATACATATATTATTACTTCTTGAATAAGTTAGTAAAACAAGAAGATTAATTCGGATGGGCGTGATATATTAAATTTCTCAAGTTTGCATTCTTGTGGGTGAGAAATAAATATATTAAGTTACTATATTAATATGTAGTGCAAAAGGGTTGTTGTGGATCAAAGTAAAATATCTCGGAAGTAGGCAAATATGAAGAAGTCCAGAAACCATATCAAGGCGGGATCCAAAGGGAAGCCCTATCAAGTGACTAGGCAACTACTCTCCCGGTTCGAGGGTGAAAGCTCCACTCGCATTCCTGAAGGAAAGTCTCATCCTATCCTTTCGATTGGACCTTGAAACAGTCTAGCTCAACATATGCAATCAAAATAGCCCCTTCGGCTATGCCCGAAGCTATCACACTTCGACACGACCAATCCACTTTTCTGTCATTAATTGTACGTCATAGAAGGAACTTTTGTAACTAATCCCTAAGAATAAGGGATTAAACCTTGATTAGACAGATTAGTTACTAATTAAGATTTTCTCCATCCCTTATAAATAGGGACCCATTGTGCAGTGTACACACGAAGCGTTCTTAGGTCCTGAGTTCTAAAGACTCGAATCCAAACTGAAATAAATTGGGACGTGAGACCAACCAGACGCCTAAAGCAAGGTTAACAACTACAAGAGAACTTTGCTAGCCAATAGAAGGAGAATGTTGCCCTCCGCACGGAATTAAAGTCGATCAAAGATTCCAATAAACAAGCAACAACGGTGGCAAGCAAAAAGGCAATCACACCAAGAAACCTTGATGAAGAATTTGAGATGGAGGAAGGAAACAGAGGCGACAGGAGAAAAAAGAAGCTAGTAGATGTTGGGTATGTCAAACCCAAAGTCCCACATTGGAGAAACAAGGAAAGAGTTCCTTGTATATAAGAGTCCACATAACTCCCATTAGTATGAGGCCTTTTGGGGTGATACCCAAAAACAAAACCGTGAGGGCTTGTGATGCCCAAAGCGGACAATATCATACTAATGTCGGAGTTTACGGTCCCAACAAGTGGCGCCGTCTGTGGGAATGAGGAATCCACGAATGCCCAGGATCGGGCAAAGTTGGGGGACCGAAGTGGTAGTGGACTCTAGTGTGGTAAAACCGAGCTTGGAGGACTCGGGTGTGGTTGTGGGAAGCCCCTCTTTGTGAATACCGATGCGAAAGAGAGTAGCACGGGTTAGATATCGATGCGATGAGAACGCATGATGGGAGGCCATGGGTATATGGTCCTTCGACGAGAAGCCACGAGAATGTGGTCCATTTGGTTTGAGGGGAGGATTGTTGGGTATGTCAAACCCAAAGTCCCACATTGGAGAAACAAGGAAAGAGTTCCTTGTATATAAGAGTCCACATAACTCCCATTAGTATGAGGCCTTTTGGGGTGATACCCAAAAACAAAACCGTGAGGGCTTGTGATGCCCAAAGCGGACAATATCATACTAATGTCGGAGTTTACGGTCCCAACAGTAGAAGTGGATGACAAATCAGAAATGGAGGATGAGGAGATGGAGGAAGTCGAACCTGAAACAAAAGAAGATATAGAGGACGGGGAACAAGAAAAAGAGGTTGAAGAAGAAAGCGAAGATGAAGACGATTCAGAGGAGGATGAAAAAAAAAGGAGGAAAGAATATACCCTGCAAGGAGGACCAATCAAATGATTAAAAAAAAGAGAAAGAAGAAGACGAGAAGAAAAAGCCAAAAGAAGAAGGGGAATCTCTCCCAAATCCCTAAAAGAAATAGAAGAAACAAGAAATGAGTTGGAGTTCTTGAGGAAGGCGATCACGATGATCCCGGGGATACCCTCTGCCAGCCTAAAATTGCGAAAGATAGCTACAACGATTCGCCATTCTTCAAGACAATCTCGTAGGTTCATTACCGAGAAAGCTCGCAGTTCCGCAAATGACCCCATATGACAGAACTACTCATCTAGACAACTTCTTAACTTTGTACAAGCTGAAGATAAAACCAATGCCCTTCGGCAATAAGGATAAGAAAGTCTGCCTCTTCAACTTGTTTGTTATCTATCTGACAAGGCCAACTCTACAATGGTTGGCTCACCTGCCGAGGTACTCTATTTCTTCATTCGCCAATCTACACCAATACTTCTCCAGCAAAAGAAAGATGGTTCGCTAGGCAAGTGAACTCTACGAAATCGTTCAAGTGGAGAACGAAACCCTTCAGAGTTACATGGCCAGATTCAACAAGGAGAGGGTGTCAATCCCAAATTGTTTAGAGGCCACGATAGTCACCGCTTTTACTTAATGCTTACACGGCGAATCCAACCTACTTGTGGAACTCAACAAGTATCAGTGCACCATCATGGCTGAAGTGCAAGTAAGATCAGACTTAGAGCTGTGGGCAGAAGAAGCTTTGATCGCGAAAAGGAAGAATGCAGCAAAAGTTAGCAGCCAAGTAGATTGAAGGGAGCCGAGGGAACCAATGCGAAGCCGCCCGTACCAAGCAAAGGAGATGCGAAGTACATGGAAACCAAGGGATCATCATCCGGTAGGAAGATATCATGACCCATCGTTCCACTTGAAGGTCTACCCAGTAATGACAGTTAAGGAAATTAGCAGACTGGAAAGAACGGTACGTTGGCCCGGAAAGATGGGGATGGATCAGAAACTCTGTATCAAAAAGTTGTTTTGTGCATTTCACAACGATCATGGGCACCTCACAGAGAGTTATAGGATGCTCATAGAGGAGGTCCTTCAGCTACTCAGAGAAGGTCATCTGACTAATCTTCTCTCAGAGAATGGGAGAACATTTGGAGAAGAAACACCATAGGAAGGAGAAAAAAAGAATAGGGCCCAACCTGCAATGGGAGCGAAGAGTAGCCGAGGGAACCACACGTCAATCACATAGTCCACTCAATCATTGGAGGATCAGTTTTGAATGGGATAACTTACTCCTTCACCAATTGGCACGTAGGGAGATGTCGCAATTTGTTTGTCAAGTATCAGAGGACAACCTGCAGAAGGATATAACATTCATGAAGGAAGATGGCGAGGGGGTGATTCAGCATCATCACGACGCTCTGGTAGTCATGCTACCTATTGCAAATTCTATGTGAGTAACTCATTAAGAGTAAACTCACGTCTATCACCAACAAACTTGACAAAATCATCAAAGGATTCAGGAAGAGAGTTCAGAACGATATTAATCTCTGCACGAGCATTAATATGTCCACCTCTCATCCTGTATTTGTTCATGATGTCTCTCATGATCATAACATGCAGAGTTACCAAACTGCCCCTAGTCATTTTCTTGCAAACAAGGTCCTTCACAAAATCATAACTGATACTTGTTTCACCTTTCCATATACTGTTACAAGATCCCCCCAGATCTCAACAGTACTGCGAAAACTCCTATACTTAAGTTTCAACTCTCTAGAAAGACTGTTCTTGATGAAACAGTAAGCAAAATCATCAGAAGCTACCCATCTGTCATAGAATTGTTGCTCATGCTCAGAAACTTCCTCATACCGAGGAATTAGTGGATCCAAAAAAAGTATATAAGCATGATTCTCAGATGAGAGAATATACTCAAAGCAGTATCTCCATTTAGGAAAGTTTGGACCATTTAATGGGTTCAGTGTTAAGAGGTTTACAATGTGAGCTATAGACATGTCCGAAAAGAATAAATTAAAGCAGAAATTAAAACATATTCGCAAACTATTGAAACATATAAATATTGCAACCTTATGATAAATCAATATAATGTTTCCTCCAATTTGCCCAAGTAATTTCTATTGCAAGCCGCACATGTGGACGTTTACAACAAAACACTTGACCAAACTGCATCTTTCAATTCCAGTCATTTAATTCCAATCCATGTCAATTTCCCTAGACAAAAATGGAACTAATAATTAGAGACTAACCAAGACCATCTTATCATACTGAGCAGGGATATCACAAATGAGTTATACTCCGGATAATATCTAAGCTAGCATACCACAAAGGCAACCTTCCCATATAAAGATCGATTTGTCATACACACACTAGGTCCATGACTTATGATCCTTTATAATAAGGTTGTCTCATTTAATTCAATCCTTAGAGAACTTGTGAAAGATCAATACGCAAGATACACATGTAGACGTTTACGAATGAGCTCCCACTTCTCACATGAATTAAATGTTTGTTTTAAGAAATCTCACCGATTAGAACTTATGAATAATAAAATATGCAAGCTACACATTTAGACGTTTACTTAGTAGATTATTCACTTCTAATGATAGATTGCTTTGTAGAGGTCTTTATAAAATAAACAGCTTAGTAATTTTCACTCATAAGGTTCAATTGTGCAAAGATTATTTTATGTTGCTATAAATTATGACATTGCTAAAATTCTATCATGCCATGCATGAACTCCAAATTTATAGCCATAATTTAACTCCATAAAATAAATCACATAAGCATGCTTTAAAGCAGTAAATAATAAGAATTAAACGTGTTTCCTATTATCTACAACATGCTTGGATGCTGTGCAAATAATTAAAACACGTATATCATGCAAGAACAGATAATAAAACAAATAAAACATGTCCTCGTGGCCTCACAATACAAAACAAAAATAAATCCTATCTATTACAAGTTGGACTTATTCTACAAATCTTCGACTGGGCTCCCACTACTTAGACTGTGATCTGAATTCAATTTCTGAAAATTGGGCCTCCAAGATTTGATCCATCAGAAAATAGGACAAGTGGGCTCGTACACATATCGCGAGCCCGAGGCCGCTTGCACACGGCCCGACGGGCCACCACCGGTGAACCACCGCCGCTGCCGGAGAGCCCATCGAAAATGCGTAATAGCCGTGCGAAGCTTCCAGGCCTTCCGACAGTCGTCCATCTTCGCCGATTGCCGCCCCAGCCTCCCCAACGTCGCCCGTCGCCGTCCACCGCCTGCTGCTCATCGTTCATTGCCAGAGAAGAGTGCAGGGATGCAGTGGTGTGCGCGCACGGCCCGTAGGGTTCGTGCCGTGTGCGGCTGCGCTACTTCACACTGCCGACCGCCACTGCTCACCTTCTTCTCCGCCCGACCTTTCACCATCATCGCCAGCATCCTCAAAGGGAGGGAGAACTTTCGCGAATGCACGCAGAGGCACAGTGAAGTCGTGCGCGCATGGAACCTAGGGTTCTGCCGTACGCATGCCCCTGTGCATCTGACTGTTGTTGCTACCATCCTTCTGCTCGCTCCCAGCCCCGCGCACCATTGCCAACTCCGCATGCCACTTGGGCTGGCTCCGGGATGCGTGGCTGCTGCCTTGGCATGCGCGAAGCAAACGGTGAACCCTAGGGTTCCACCGCGGCTGCACCGCTGCCTCCAACTGCCCACTCCCTCACCGTCTCTGCCGTGCTGACTTGCATGGTTGCACAGCCGTCGTGCGCGACTGTTGCCGTGCCGACACTGCTATGCGCCGCCGCGTGTCGCGCGCGTTGTGCGGTTGCTTCGTTCTTCATCTCTTATTTTTATAGATTTAATTTTGAAATTGAAATTACAAGGAAACAAAACAATCTTACTTTAATTTTTGAAAGATAAATCTAACTACGGATTCATCTCGTGGATTAAAAAATGAATCCTTATAAATGAGCGGATTAACCCGAGAACCACGAGAAACGAAAAACATACAATCCCAAAACCATACAATCGCAATTCAATAATTGTAATTATCATGCTAATTTATAGAAAATATTATTTTTCCTGACAGAGCCAATTAATTCAACCTGGCTCTAATACCAATTGATGGGATTGCTAGTAAAGTGAATTGCCAATCCATAACCTAGGTTGAAATTGTATATAAAAAATAAATTACTATGCCTATGAATAATCCTAGCAAGCTCCTATTGAAATGCAGAAGATGGTTTATGCGGAATACCTGGACTGTAGAAACTGATGAGCTGGTTGTGCAGACATTCGATCTTCAATCCTCTTTCTTGCGCAACAAGATTTAATCCTACAAGATGAAGTAATTAAATCTATTGAAATTATTAAAATAATTTCGAAGACTAGAGAGAGAAAGAAGAGATAGATCATCCAGATCTAATCTTCTGCTCTGTATCCCAACTTAAATCCAAAAATCTGGCGAAGATTCTCTCCGAATTTCGTGCCTATCGAGAAGCAAAATTTCCTCCTTTCTCAGATCAAAATTGCCTATCACAGCTCCCAATTACTGGTCTGCTGCTTTACAACTTATGATCTTGTGGTGTGTTGTGATTTGAGAACCTGAGCGGTATTTATAGGAGAAATTTGATCTCAGATAGGCTTGAGCTTTCATGGGCCAGACCAGGGTTTAGAATGCAAATAGCAAATAAGACTATCAATTAATTAATTCTCATATTCAACACATAATATAACTAATTAATTAATATTGATTCATGTCACTAGAGAATCAATATTGTCCTACCTATTTGCTACCACGTTATGAGGAACGGGTTGCATGACTCGGAAAAGTCCCATATTTATGGTTACAGACATTCATTAATTAATTTGAGCTCTGACAAGCTCCAAAATTAATTAACATCTCTTATTCGTGAGTCAATCCACTCAACTATTTTCACTTATGCTTGAACTTAATTAACCTGCAGAACTTTATCATAAAGAACCTTTTGTGCTGCTCAGGGAATGTCACCATCCTATACTGGATATGGTTACCTAGTTCCAATCACAGACAGTCATACATAAACTGCTACCACCCAAGATATAGATATAAAAGTTCGACAAGAACTCTTCACCATAATATCTCAAAGTGACACACAAATCCGTGTATAATTTTGTACCTTCATTTAGGCATAAAATTCCATCAATCCATCAAGATCAAGATTCTTTTAATGTCAGATAAAATAATCGATCTTCCTTAGGTCCTATCAATGCGTACTGCACGCACCAGTCATACCAAGCAACCAAGATAAGCCGCTTATTCCCGCGTATGCTGCAGCTTATACCAACAATCTATCCTGGGACTATCTCAACTATGATACTGTTTATATCTCGCTAGGTTAACCGATCCATACAATATTTTGTGATCTACTACACACTGTATGATCTCCCTATCGACGAGATAATGAGATAAGAACATTTGCGACACATGTTTGTTAATTCACACAGGAGATGAACATACAATATTAATGACTCCCCGTATATTAACCAATAAACCTTGTACATAATATACTAATCATAATGATTTCAGTATACAATTCCATCAGTAGACTCATGTAGGACTTCAATCATGATAAAATAACTTAATAGCACTTTTATGTATAAGATTATGACCTTGAATATGGATTTGTACATTAAAGTATGAAGTTTTGAGAAAGTTATGTTCATTTAATCGTAAATTGGTAATGTGTTCATAATTTGACATAGAATGCATAACAGACCAAAGAAGCATGGAACTAAATGAATTTTTGCTCTTACAGAGAGGCTGAATTCTTCTGTACGTCTTCAACTGTTAACTTCAATTATGATTTTAATTTGATATTCAGTGGTTCGATCTCTTCTCTTAAAAGAAAGCAAAAAAGAAAACTGTTTAAAAGGCTAAACAAAATTTAATCAGAAAATTTCACAAACATCCCCATTTGGAGTCCGCGTGTATGTGGACTTAATGATAAAAACATGCAGATTAGTAATTTTCTAGAGTTCAGTGATCTCAATGGTGGAGCTGTTTTTGCCGCAACTTGTATTTTCACAATAAGATCCATTCTCCTTAGCTCGATCAGCCCAAAAAATTATTTGTAACTGTCACTTATTCTATAAAATTTATTACTAGGAAAAAAATTATGTATATATATGCTAAACTTGAGTTTGCAGCAAAATTTAAATTCTTTTATGGAAAAGATATGCTAAACTTGAGTACTCTTCTATGAAAAAAATATGCTAAACTTGAGTTCATAGCAAAGTTTAAACTCTTCTATGAATAAAATATGCTAAACTTGAGTTAACAGTAAAGTATAAATATATGCTAATTAACTTGATAAAAAAAAATAAATAAATGAGATGGAACATGACTGGACCCGTACTTATGTGTTTTTCTAAAATCATGAATCCCAATTATGAAATAATCAAATATTAAAAATTTAAAACTACATTATTATAATCAGGTAAGTTTTTTATATAGTGAAAAGAGAGATAATAAAGGAAAGCTAAGTATTAGATTCTTGCATGGAAAACAAAAATATGCTAAACTGGAATGACCACTTGATGAGATCCACATCCACTTTTCATGTTGGACTTCCTATTTCATTAATAAAATCATTAATTTGTATTCACTATTTTTTATAATATTAATATACTATAATTTGGATTAATTTTATAAGTTTTACCATACACTTCATCTCACCTAATTATGTTATATAATACTTTTTTTTTAATTAATTTTCAGTTTTTAACTAAAATTTGATTATTAAAATTGATTAATTCATAATCATAATTTGTGTTCTTACAAGATGTTGATTTTTATTCTTAAAATTATTTAGAGTAAATTGTATTATAATTAATTATTATTTTCATAATAATAAACTAATACTAAGTGGAACATGATTGTGAAACAAATTGCTCCGACGTGTCCCTTTGCTCGGGGTGTAGTGGTTAAAGCACCTTTGTTGTAGCTGAGTGGTTACAGTTTCGAGCTTCTCCGGGAATATTTGGGTGTGTGTTTAAAATTAATGTATACTTATTAAAAAAAAATCAAATTGATCCGATGTGTCGCATGCATGACCATATCACCGAGTGTTTTGTATTATATGTATGGATGTCTATATATATAAGAGTAGTAAACACAAGGGAAGGGGGAAATTATACAAAAGAAATTAAAACATTCAAAAATCATATAATGTCTGGGGCAAGGGTTAGAGTTAGGGTTTGACGGGGTTGGCGTGAGAATTGGAG
>JAPKLW010000224.1:320160-362831 GCA_026898455.1 Plectranthus barbatus
TTCTCTAAATTCTTGTTTAATATTATTTCTGAATTTATATTACAAAAACTTTTTCAAATTGTGATTGCCTCAAACAATTATCCGAGAAACTCTAATTCAGTACTCAAGGTTTTTCATTGTTTCATTCCCCTGGATCGATAACTTTCGGGTTTATAAATTTATTTGCCACTATTTCTATAATTAATCTGTAGAAATTACAGTGATCAGTCACCGAATAAAAAAATAAAATAAAAAAAATATTCGTCGAACCGCCGGTTTCGAACTGGAACCATTTTTTCAAGGGCCGGTTCCGGTTCCACCTTTCTGAAACCGCCGAACCGGAACCGGCCCGTGGCCACCTTTAGTTGTGAGCACAAATCATTTAGTTCACAGGTTTACGCGCTAGGAAAATAAATCTAAGTTGACTAATTTTACTGTGAGTAAAAGTGATATACTTCACAGATTCACCTGTTACAAAAATGAACCTATGGTGACATTACAGTGTGAGTAAAAATAGTTTACTTTACATATTTAGATGTCGAAAAAATTGATATAAGCTAATTAATCTGTTAAGAAAAGTTGTATGCATGCACAGATAAGAGTAATTAAATATCATGTTCCTCAAATAAATTTATATACATTTTCTATTCCTGCTAACTATGAATAAGCAAACACAATCGATTCAATAAATAATTTTCAAATAACATATACTAAAATAATATAATTAATACAAAATTCAAATAATTTGGCTAGTTCTTCGTAAAGTTACAAAATACTCAAAAGATTAGCAAACAATCCCATATTTGGCACTAAAGTTGAAATAAGACCCAAAGAAAGAGGACAATTAAAAAAAAAAAAAAAAAGGAACCCTGTGCAATTTGCTTCTCCACTCTACAAGTCTCTAGAATTGATCCAATCATGTCTCTGACTTCTTTTTCCATCAATGATGTTCCCTTGAAAATTGTCATCTGAAAATCTCTCGCGTACTTAAGCATCTGCATTCAAGATGGTAGCACATACTTACTTTTAGAAACACACAAGAAGATTTCAAGTATTTCAAGTGAAGAGAGAAACTATTGTCTAGTGTTAGTAGTTTACACACAGCTCTTTTAAGGAGTTTTTAACAGAATAAAGAAAGCCACACAACTCAATTAGTTAACCCATCAAGTATAGGAGACTTACTTTCTCATTGCTTGTTTTGCTGAAGCCTAGCTTATTCATCCACACAGATCCACTTCCAAAACAACCAGTCAATGGTATCAGTTAAATTGTTTTCTCAAATGAAGAGAGAGGGATCATACTGTTATAGGAACAGCAGCACAACGCCACATATTCTCAGGGTTCTTCAAGTTGGTAACTGTTGCCATATAACCATTCAATCCTGCAGCAATTATGTGATAGCTGTCAGCTGATGAGACCTAGCACCTACATAGAGAGTATTGGTGCACTTTTAGCTCTCTTTCTATAAGCTTACAAAAAGAGAAGATAACTTTAGTAAATGTGTGCCAAAATACTAACATAAGCATAGTCGCAATCAAATTTGGAAGGCAATGATCCCCGAGCTTGATAGCCGAAGAAATGACAAATTGCATTGAATTTCTTCCCCTTATATGTTCCTTCTTTCTGCAGAGAGACACAATCAGATTAACAAAAACTCAAAATCATGTATAAGAATTATTGTGATAAATTATAACATTTAAGTTCCATAGGAAATCAGTTCGTGAGCGAGCAATCGAAGGGGATTTTTCAACACATACAATATAGGATATTCAACAAACACAAACAAAATATATCCATCTAAAAATCAAATAAAAGCAAATTGAGTAAGCTTGAGTATGAAGTTGCAGAGTTATTTGCCAATCGCTTGTTCATTTTGGCTTCAACGAGATGAGCTAGGAGTTTTTCCGTCTCAATCTGTCAAAGTAACAATAAAATTACTGATCCACATTTCAGCTTCCTCAACGACAAAGAAGAAAAAAAAATCATTCAATACCTGAGAGAGCTGGGCAGAGTCATCTGATTCCGGATGGAGAAGGAGCTACAACACAAAAATATACTTCAACGCAAACAGATAAAGGAAGATGCATTAAACAATACGCAAAATATGACAAGTACCTGTATATATGAATTTAACAGGTTTAAAGACAAGAGTACTTCCAAGTTGGCTCTTACTTTTCCTTGCTTTTCTCTATCTGTAGCCACTAAGAAATTTCAGAAACATCTTTTTAAAACAACCTGATTAGAGCAGTTGATACAACTATTGACCTGCAGGCACCAGGAGATTTAGATTTTGATTTGCATAGGTGGTAATGGTTTCCAAATAACAAGTGGAAACATGACAGTAGACAAAAAATGAGATTGTTGAATTACTTCAAAATTAAATCCACACAATATCAAGATCATAACATATCAAGTCTCACACACTTTCTCCATACCTTGCACCATATCGTTAGGTCATATATTTTTGAAACTGCAGCATCTTTCAGTTGAATTCAGGGAATAGCTATAAAGGAAAATGAGAGGCAATGTAAAGTTAAAAGAATTTGCATAAACAGAAGTATGAGAAAGAATGCCATATACACAAATAATGCAAGTTGCAAAACCAGAAATAAGAAACATATTAGCATATTTATTATGAACTACTGAACCCTCTCCTTTACATCTAGGATTAAAAACCTCTCAAAGTGAAATTGTCTAGCCACCACCAATCAGGAAAACCCATAAATCAAATCTTTGCCCTCCATAGCATTGAGCATAAGACATCCAAAAAAAAAAAAAAAAAGGACAATTAACCTGCTCGCTATGATGTGCTCAATATAGACGCCGGAAAGTGCTGTGAAGTGAAACTCGCGGCTCTTGCGCCGGGAGGAGAAGAAACCATATTTAACTTCATTACTTTCTTCCCGCCCTTGTTGCTTGTGTGAACAGTGATTTCCGGTGAAGAGTCGAGGGTAGGATTAGGGTTTTTAAGAATGAAATTGGTAGATGTGTTTCGGGGGTTTTCTATTCTTTAAATCTAAAACTTCGTTCATCGGTTCTTCTCAATTTCATTTTCATATTAAGGAAAATATATTTTTTAGAACACGTTAACATATTAGAGGGAAATGATGAGACTCCAAAAATTTGAATATTTTTTTTTAGTGTGGAGGTAAACTTTTCATCACACTTTATATTGATTGTAAGCTAAAATGCCTATAAAATCTCATAATATTTTATAATTTAAAAAGTATGTATAGAAATTATTTAAGACTATGTTTTCCAGACATGTATCACTATATATATTGTATTGCAATACTTTGTAACTAGTGTGATGAAAGGAATATCAAAATAGACCAAATACTTTTTGTGCTAGGAACAAGTGGATGGTGAATTGATGTGTATTTATTTTTCAAAAAATACCCACTTAATCAATAGACGAGTAAGGACGAGTAAAAATTAATCGAACTCGAGGAATTCACTTCCCCTAAAAGATGTATACTAGCAACTACCAACACTTTCGGTATTTAAGCGCGATACAAAAGAGTAGTTTGTCAATTAATTAAGCAAGAAACTAAAAGTAAACTAAATCTAAACACTACTCACAACAAACCACATGAGTGGTTCCAAACAACAATCCAACAAGCAACGATCATCAACGACGTAAAACAACTCAACACTCTTCCACAATTCAATCAAACTCAAAGCAATCAACAAACGGTATGAAATAATGAGAACAAACGAGGATTTTGGACAACTGAGGTAATGGATCCTTTGTATGACTCGTGCACTTCTACGAACCAAATTCAATCTTATAGCATTGATCAATCCACCCTACACTAGCTATGCCCCTTAGTACTAGTGAGAAAGCCAAAGATTACTTAGAGAGTCGATCTTCACAATCTCAAGCAACTCCAAATAGTACGTGAATTAGAGACCTACATGCATATTCTTCTCCCTAGAGTCGAACTAAACATGTATGCACGATCCGTACACAACAAGCAAGTATGTCTCCAAACTACTACTCAATTTTCAATTCATCAAACACATGGTGCTCAACCAAAATGCTCAATTTAGATTTGAATCAAAATCAATGCAAATACTATAAGAAGTAGGTAGAAGTTCAATACATCAACAAATTATTCCATAACACTCACCCAATAGAGTTAGCCACACATACCTTGGTTTCCAAATATTACATAATAATATGAGAAATTCATTACAAATTCAAGGAAATAGGTATAAGTAGGGGTGTACATGAGTCAAGCTACTCGTGAGCTACTCAAATATCGACTCAAAAAAAGCTCGTTCGAAATTCGATCGTTTAATAAACGAAATGAGCTCGAGCTTCGAACTGAGCTTGATGATGTTAACGAACCGAGCTCGAGCTCGGATATATTCAGTTCACTAAGTTCGCAAACGTATTCGAGTTCGAGCTCGAACCGAGCTTTATCGAGTAGGCTAGTTAATAAGCTTGTATATGAACTCGATTTTTTAATTAAAATATGATATGTATATATTTTTAATTGAAGGGATTTGTGAATCGAATCACTTAATCCATAAGCCCAGATCGTTAATTGGAATATCAAAATAAATTGCTATGCCTATGATTAATCCTAGCATGCTCCTATTGATTATGCATAAGAGGGTTTAGGCGGAATACCTGGATTGTAGATCCTGAAGAACGTAGTTACAATCCTGAAGAATGTAGTGCGCAGAGATTTGATCCTCGATCCTTTTTCCCGCGCACCAAGATTTAATCCTACAAGATGAAGGAATTAAATCTTTGAAACTAAGCTAATTAATTTCGAAATCGGAGGAGAGAGAGAAGAAAGAAGATTCTCCAGATCTGATCTTCTGATCTGTATCCCAACTCCAATCCGAATATCTGGTGAAGATTCCCTTCGGATTTTTTGCCGGCTAAGAAGCAGAATTTCCTCCTCCTTTTCTCAGATCTAGTTGATCTCCATAGCTCCCAGAACTTGGTTTGCTGTGTTGCAACTTATGATCTTGTGGTGTGTTGTGATCTGAGAAACTGAAGCCTATTTATAGGAAATTCTAGACTCCTATTGGGCCTGAGTTTTTATGGGCCAGACCAGGGACCAGAATGCAATAGCAAATAAGGCCTATCAATTAATTAATTCTCATATTCAACCCAGAATATAATTAATTAATTAATACTAATTCATTCCACCAGAGAATCAATACTGTCCTACCTATTTGCTACCACGTTTTGAGGAACGGGTTGCATGGGCTCGGTATATCCCCACATTTAAGGTTGCAGACATTTGTTAATTAATTTAGGCTCTGACAAGCCATTTAATTAATTAACATCTTATATTCTTGAGTCAATCCACTCAAACCTTTTCACTTATGCTTGAACTTAATCAGCCTGCAGGACTTTAGCATAACGAAACTTTTGAGCTGCTCAGGGAATGTCACCATCCTATACTAGATAGTTCCAGTACCAGACAGTCATACACAAATTGTTATCTCCCAAGATACAGATATACAAGATCAACTAGAGCCTTTCATTGCAACTCAAAGTGACACACAACCTGTGTATACTTTTGTACCTTCATTTAGGTTTAGGATCTCATCAAGCCATCAAGATCCAGATTCCTTTAATGTCAGATAAAGGAATCGATCTTAACTTAGGTCCTTATCAATGCGTGCCACGTATCAGCATACCAAGCCATCCAAGATAAGATGCTTATTACCGCGTATGCTGCAGCCTACACCGACAGTCTATCTTGAGACTGTCTCAACTGTGATAACCATTTATATCTCTCTAGGTCAGACAATTCATACGATCTTCCGTGATCTTCTACACACCGTATGATCTGCATATCGACGAGATAAGAGGATAAGAGCGTTTGCGACACATGTTTGTTAATTCAGACAGGAGATGATCATACAACATTTATGATTCCGAGTATATTAACCAATCAACCTTGTTCATAATATACCAATCACAAAACTTTTCAAGAATTTGCAATTACAACAAACTTTGTAAACTTTGGTAATTATAACAAAGTTTTTAAAAAATTTGTAATTATAACACAATTTTTTTAAAATTAAAACTAAAATAATATTTATTTCTCTATTTTCGTTCCATTTTTTTTCCCCTCAAACTCACAAATATAATATCTCATATTCTCACCCAATTATCAAAACTTCAAAAAAAAAATTCTCATTCAAGTGCGCGATCGGTTTCGAGCTATATTTGGTTAGTTCATAATTACTTTAATCCATAAATGGTAATCTCTTTTAATTTCTTATCTTATTTGAGAACAATTCTATATGAATATGAATAAAAATGCAAATATTGACCAATAATGTTAGAAATACATTCTCACCTAGAAGTCACTTTAGTAACAGCTCTACAAACCCTTTCATGGCGTAAGAGCTCAACCCCAAGCACCCCGACGGAACCAACAGGGCGGCGACATCATTCTTCTTTTGCATTCACATTGTTGGTTATTGGCAGCAATTTTTTTCCTTATTGATAGGTAAGAACGGCCAGAGCTTCTGCCCGTCGTTGTGCCGTTCGCTCTTTCTTTTGTATAAAATCTCTTTCATGGCGTCGTCTCGTTGGTTCCTAATTTGTCTTCTTCTATGGATTATCGTATTCGGCGTTGGATCTCACGAGATTAGACGGTGTCATTTGGCTCCTAAATCCATAGTGCTCTTAAATCTGAACACTCTTTAAATCTATAGTCTATTAAATCTGAACACTCTTTAAAAAATTGCATACAATGGAAAAGTAAGATAAAATATATGATTAAAACAAACTCTTAAGTTTTAATTATTCACTGTACGAATATTAATATATATACTATATATCTATAAATATTAAGTTATAATTATTTACTATACAAATATTAATGCATAATATATTTTGTTGGTCTCAAATCAGAGTCTGTATGCATAGCGGAAGATTTTTCAGGATGCGGTTGGCCCTACTAGTTGGCTATTCTGCACTAGTTTGGGTTAAAAAAAATGATTGTTGTAGCAATTCGAAATATTAATTAGTCAGTTTCAAGTAATACTCCAGCACTTGATATGTTGGGTTTTAAATCCAGTGCAGAAAGCTTAAAGAAAACAGTATATAACACAAAGATTTATAGATGTTCGGACCAAACCATCCTACGTCCTCTCTTCAGACGCGCAGTTTGGAATCACTAAGCAGGAGATTACAAATATGTCAATGATCTATTGCTAGCTGATGAATGACGCATCCACCAATCCACTAGCGCACTCACCAGGTCTCTTGCAATCCAAAGCTTATTCAGGCTTGAAGCGTGGGCACAACACTCGGCCTTCAAACTAGACGTGAGAGTTTGAGTTTCTCTCAAGAACGTCAGTTTTTGGTATACACCCGTGATAGTTGCCACCGAAAAAGTGATAACTCAAAGATGTTTTCTTACTCAAAAAGTAAGAAAACAGAGAAAGCTCTTGCAAGATGCCCAGAGCCTCGTGTTGAGAAGCTTAACCCACGTATATCTCGAGTAGTCATCTGCAACTACCAGAGAATACCTTGTACCTCCAATGGTGGGTGGAGTCACTGGTCCTAACAGATCCATGTGCATCAGTTCCAATATGCGCTCTATGCTTGCACTGACCGGCTTGTTCTTGAGGAAGCTTTGGTCTGCTTTCCCAATTGGCATGCTCTGCAGATACCTTCCTTCTTGAAAGTATCCTTTGGTAGACCTGTTACCAGCTCGTGCTTGGCCAAGTGATTGATAGTCTTGAAATTCAGATGACTTAGCCTTTTGTGCCACAGGTAATTCGTCTCTCTTGAACTGGTTGCTATGAAGCATGAGCTTCCTTGACCGCTCTCCCAGTCTATCACATAAAGACCTCCTTTTCTTATGCCTCTTAGCTTTACTTCATTTAAAGCTTTATCTATGATCTGACATTCAGTTTCGGCAAAGGAGACAACATAACCGTTCTCACTAAGTTGGTTGATGCTTAGAAGGTTATGTTCTAGGTTAGTGACAAGAGATACGTTTATTATGACGATTTCATTTCGCTCAACGCTTCCCTTCCCAATTACTCTTCCTTTAGAGTTGTCACCAAACATGACTGGTGGTCCTCTGGCCATTATAGAATCTGAGAGAAGATCCATTTGTCCAGTTATGTGAGCAGAGCATCCACTGTCTAGGATCCACACGCTCTTTTGCCTTTGAAGCTGACTTGCATGTACATGTTTCTCGTCACCAGTTGCGGTTAATGCTGACTCAGTTTCTGTTGCGACTTCTTTTCCTCCAATTGCAGCCATGAATACCAGCAGTGCTTCCTCCTCCGACTCTTCATCCGATGTGTAATATTCATCATTGTTGTCGGGACTGTTTGGAACTTCTGTTCTGGACAACATTGCTCTAGCAACTGCCTTCGAAGCTCTTCGCTCAAAGATCTTTTTGAGCCTTTCCCTCTCCTCTTTGTCTACGCGTGGACATTCAAACTTGAGATGGTCTGGAGAGTTGCATTCGAAGCAGGATCGAGGGGATCTTTTCATGAATCTCTTCTCTTTAGTTTAGGAAGCGTCAGTTTTGGCCTTGACTTTTTCAAGAAGTTTGACCAAGCTTCGCATTTGCTCCTCAAGCTCTGCAACAGAACTCTCTCCTTCGTTCTGGTAGGAGGTTGAAGTTGAAGGTGATTCTTTTATCAAGTTTGACTGACCAGCAGGTCTATCAGTATGGAAGGGCTTCTTTGGCCTCCACTTCGCATCCTTCTTAAAAAAGTATGTTGCATCTTTGGTATGGTGGGTTGGTGAGCTGGCGACTCGAACTGTCACACCCTGCCTTCCCGAATAACCAGAGCATGGCACATTGGGGTGAATAATAATCGAGAATGAGGCTCAAAGTAGTGCAGCAGATGTAGCGTAGTTGGAATACACATATGAAGATATGTATTCCTGGGTATAGCCATACAATTCGAGTGCAAAAGATTGCTCAACACACCGCCATTCTTTTTCACTGCTCAACCTGCACGTTTAGAAATACATGCAGGGCTGAGTACATTGTACCCAGTGAACACATTGTAAAATCATACATATATAAGATTGACATGCCAATTCACACGGTAACACACGAGATTTTTCTTTAAAATGAACTCATATATTACAAAACATTTTAACATAACTACGTAGTTTAACTCAACACATACATTCACTATCTGTTTAAATGATGTGATCAGGAAGCAGGCCTACTTCCATGATCACGGTGTCCAGTCTGTTCGGTAGGACCTTTCTCCTACCAGGTCTTGCACTATAGTGCACTAATCTCGACTCTCATAGAGTCATCAAGACCCGATCCTTTATATTTACCTTGACATTCGAAATGTTCAAGGCTTAGGCCGTATTCCCCGGCTCAGATTTTACACACTCTCTGACCGCCTTTCCGGTTCAGAGGATAGATAGGAAATGCAATAAATATTTTAGGCATGCTCAATCATTTTGCAAACAAAATAAATTTCTCATCATCTTATTTTCATAAACAATAGAAAAATATATTTTTAGTTGCATTAAGAAATCTCACCTTTCGTCCATTATGGATTCGGGTGTTGATTCGAGTTTGCAAAAATCATTGCTTGCCCCGGATTATTTCCTTCATAAAATAATGCAAGTGAATACATATTACAAACAATACAACTTAAAATATGTTAATCCCCATCCCAAATTACAATTTATAATAAATCTTAGCTTATTCAACTAAAGTTTATTACATTCTTAACATTTGTCTAACATATCACATATTTTGTTTTACTTCAAAACAAAGTAAAAAAATTAACAGGTTTTTAACTAACATTAGTTCATCATCACTTTCTTATTTTTACTTATTCAAGATATATCTATCTGATAGAATATCTTCATATTAGATTTAGATAATCTCATATCTAGGGTTTTCCTATTTCTTGTATATCTTTTAAATATGTTTAGATCCTTTTTGCTCTCTATATATACGCATGAATTAAACGTCACTTTTGTGTGGAAAAACCCTATAATGGTTTACAACTCATCAAGCGAGGATCTCGCACTGTTACTGAGTACGGCCGCGAGTTCAAGGCTCTCTGTGATCAGTTAGCCACTATGGGACGTACGGTTGACGGCACGGACAAGGCTCATTGGTTCCTTCGTGGCCTTGGTCCCTCCTTCTCCTCCTTTTTGATTGCGCAGATGGCTCTGACTGCTCTGCCTTTGTTTCGCGATCTTCTCTCCAAAGTAGAGAGTTTTTCATTATTTCAGGACTCCATGGAAGGCTCACCCTCCACCATCGCCTTCTACGGTCAGCAGCAGTCTGCCTCCTCTCGTGGTAACGGCACGGCGAGCAGCTTTGATCGACGCAACAACAACAACACAGGTGGTAATGGCAGCAATAACCGCAACAATTCCTCTCGCCGCCGTGGCAATGGCAGCAATGGCCGCGACAATTTCTCTCAACAGCGACCGCCTCGCTGCCAGATTTGTCGACAAGAGGGACACTACGCCGATGCCTGTCCTGATCGCTACTCCCAATCTTCCAGTGCCAATCTTGCTGAGGCCCTCTCGACTAGCTGCTCGATCTCTTCTCCTTAGCTTTCAGATTGGTATCTCGACACGGGTGCTTCCGCTCACATGACACCTGATGATGCCTCTCTCGACACCTCACAGCCCTATACAGGCTCTGATCGTGTTATTGTCGGTAATGGAGCTCATCTTGCTATATCTCATACTGGAAATTCGTGTATTTCTAATTCCTTCAATTTATTGGATGTTCTTGTGGTTTATTCGCTTACCAAGAATTTATTATCTGTCAGTAAGCTTACTTCAGACTATCCCGTCGATATTGTATTTTTTGACCGTTCTTTTGCTATTCAGAGTGGTCACACCAGGGACATTCTCGCAAAAGGGCGTCGTAATTGTGGGCTTTATATTCTCGACAATGTTCATCCGGCGTTAGTTTCTCAGCTGTCAAGCAATGCTTTGCGTGCTTCCTTTGAATTGTGGCACACTAGATTAGGACATATTTCCTTTGATTCTGTTTTTTTTCTTCGTACTGTTACCTCTAGGTTACTGAAGCCAGTACTTTATAATTCTTGTCAAACTGCTAAAAGTTCTCGTTTTCCTTTTTCGTTAAATGAAAAGCGCTCGTCGCATGTTTTAGATTTCATTCATTGCGACCTATGGGGTCCTGCTCCTACTATTTCTCATGGCTCTTTTCGCTACTATGTGATATTCATTGATGATTTTAGCCGTTTCACTTGGTTATATCCATTGGTGCGCCAGTCAGACTTCTTTTCTATATTGCAGACATTCACGGCTCTTGTAGAGAATCAATTCTCTCGGACTATCAAATTATTTCAAAGTGACGGTGGCACTGAATTCACAAGTAATGTCGTCTAGAACTTCTTCCAAGATAAGGGTATTCTTCTTCGGCGCTCTTGTCCATATACGCCTTCGCAGAATGGGTGCGTTGAACGTAAACATCGCTAAATTACTGAAACTGGATTGATGATGCTTTTCCAATCTCATCTTCCCATGTCCATGTGGGTTGAGGCCTTCTCTACGGCGACATACATCCTAAACCGTGTACCGTCTTCTATCCTTGGTGGTTCATCTCCGTTTCAAATCTTATTTGGATCGCCTCCGGATTATGGAAATCTTCATCTGTTTGGCTGTCGCGTATATCCTTGCTTATGTGATTATGCTGCCAACAAATTTTCGCCTCAGAGCATTCCTTGCTTATTTATTGGTTTTTCGCCACAAAGGATTTCTATGTCTTGATCAGTCCACCGCACGCATATATGTTTCCCGCCATGCACGCTTCGATGAGCTCAACTTCCCCATGGCTCATTTATCTCGTGATGCTCCTCTCTCGGCTCTGGATATTGTAGGGTTTTTCCATGAATCGAATCACCAAAACTAATTTGAACCGGATCGATTTATGGTTATTGCACATAATTAAAATTCACAAAACCCTAGAATGCTCCTATGAATTTAATACATAGATTTGTGGATTTAGGGTTTACCGTAACTCCGTCGAGTCTGAACCGATCTTTCGCGTTTGAATTCCAAAACTCAATTCAACCACGCGATTCGATTTAATCTGCGAAAGCAGAAATTAGTAATCTAATTTCTTAGAAAAAATCGAAAAACAAAAAGAGAAGAAAAGAGAAATCTGTTCTCCAGATTAGATCTTCAGGGCTGTGTCCCAATGCTGTTAAGATCTACTACTGGTGAGGACTCCATAGATCTGTATTCTGAGCAGGACCAGAATCGGAATTCTCCTCCCTCTACCCAAAATTGGCGCCTCCTCTCTCTCACTAGGGTTTAGTGTGTTTCAACTGTGTTACAACTTATGAGAGAGAGTTGTCTGTTTATAGACCTAGGGTTGTAAACCCTAATGGGCCATTTTGGGCTCAATTCAGCATATTTAATTTGGGCCAGACCTGTGACCTAATGCAAATAATAAAGTGGGCCTATAAATTAATTAATTCCCATGTCCACAACCCAGAACACAATTAATTAATTAAAATTAATTCCTTTTCACCACAGAATTAATACTAACCTACCCCTTTATTACCACGTTATGAGAACGGGCTGCATTAATTGAGAATCCCCATATTTAAGGTTACCGGACATCCATTAATTAATTGGAGCCTCTGACAAGCTCTAACTACAATTAATTAATATCTTATAATTCCTGAGTAGTACCACTCAAACCTTATCACTCGTGCCTGAACTTAATCAGCCTGCAGGACTTTGGCACGATGAATGTTATTGAGCTCCTCAGGGAATGTCCCCATCCTATTACTCGGATATGGTTACCTAAACTCAGTCTCAGGCGGTACTACACGAACTATTGTTACCAAAGATGCGGATATACTAGCACGTTACTTAGGCTCTCCACCATGGCAAGTCAAAGCAACAGTCAACCCGTGCAAACCCCTGAACCCTCGTTAGGGTTTGGACTCAATCAATATGACGAGATCTTGTATCCGCTGATGTCAGACAGACGAATACATCTCACTGCGGTCCATCAATATGCCACCTCTGCGTACCAGCATGTCAAGTAACCAAGACAGACTACTTATTCCGACAATGCCGCAGCCATCCGGACAGACGTATCCTCATACGCTGTCTCGGCTGTGATCAGGTTTATGTCTCACTAGGTCAAGTGATCATACTGTCTTCTGCGATCTACAACACGCCGTATGATCGTCCCTATCGGTGAGACAAGAGGATACCATTGTTCATACATGTAAGATTGTTAACAGATAGGAGAAATAAACCGCCGTATACTCATTATAATAAATGCTTTCAGTATACAAAACCCATCAGATATCTCTACATTTCTCGAGCCCTCGGCGCAAGTTCCCTCAGCCTCGACATCAGCTCCCTCAGCCTCGACCCCAACTCCTCTCTCCGCACCAGAGTCTTGTCCTTGCTCTCTTTGCTTGGATAACTCTCCGGCTGCTATTACTACTCCTGAACCACCGCCCACTGCTGCACCTGCACATCAGCTTCCGCCTGATGCTGCAGCTGAACCGTCGCCCGCTGTTGCTCCTTCAGGTCACCACATGGTTACTCGCGCGCATGCCGGGATATTCAAACCACGTCACTTGGTGTACTATGCCTCCACTGCCTTGCACCATGCTCTTCTTACGACTTCAGAGCCTAAAGGTTTCAAGTCGGCAGCTAAAAATCCGCTCTGGCTCGCCGCAATGTCGGATGAAATGAACGCTCTTCAAAATAATCATACTTGGGATTTAGTTCCTCCACCTCCGGACACCAACATCATCGGCTCCAAGTGGGTTTTCCGAACTAAATATCAATCCGATGGCAGTATTGAGCGACACAAGGCTCGCCTCATCGCTCAAGGGTTTTCTCAGATTCCAGGTCTCGACTTCTCTCATACATTTAGCCCGGTCGTCAAAGCGTCCACTATTCGTATTATTCTCTCCATTGCAGTCGCAAGTTGTTGGCCCTTACCATCAACTTGATGTGAAAAATGCCTTCTAGAATGGCGTTCTCACCTCTCCGATTTCTATGCAGCAGCCTCCAGGATTCATCGATTCTCGCTTTCCGAATCATGTCTATCGCCTAAAGAAAGTTCTCTACAGCCTTCGGCAGGCGCCCCGTGCTTGGTTTCAGCGACTAAGTGCCTTCCTTTTTAGTTCTGGATTTATTTGCAGCAAGTCGGACACTTCATTATTCATCTATATCTTCGATCCCACGCGCATTTATCTGCTTGTCTATGTTGATGACATTATTCTTACAGGAAACAGTCCATCACACATCTCGGCTTTCATTGCTCGCATCCACTCTGAATTCGCCATCAAAGACTTGGGCAAGCTCAATTACTTCCTCGGTTTGGAAGTTACATACACGGCCAACGGGTTGCTTCTTTCTCAAGCTAAGTATGCTCGTGATATTCTTGCTCGGACGGACATGTTGGACGATCGTCCTGTTGCAACACCTCTTGCTGCGGGTAAGACATTAACACAAACAGGTGACGTGCCTGATGATGCTACTAGTTATCGTTCGATAGTTGGTGTACATCAATATCTCACAATCACCCGTGTACTTCAGCCTTGAACTCTTTGAATTTCTCAAAGCATTTAGACTTGTAGCGAAGCAGGTAAACATATCCGTACCTTGAGTAATCGTCAATGAAAGTGACGAAGTACTCGTACCCTCCACGAGCCTGCGTGGACATCTGTCCACATAAGTCAGAATGGATCAATCCCAACACTTCCTTTGCTCGAGACTGACTAGCCTTGAAAGGCCTAGTTGACATCTTGCCCTCGATGCAGGATTCGCAGACTTGATAAGGTACAGCCCGAACTAAGTCCAATGTACCGTCATCTGCAAGTCTCTGAATCCGCTTCAAGCTGATGTGACCCAGTCTCAAGTGCCAGAGATATGTAAGATCCTCATCAGAAAAAGTAAGTTTTATCTTCCTAGGATTATCAATTACGGATGAATTACATGCAATACTTGCGGAAGACTTATGATTACAATTAACAACATAGAGCGAATTATTCAGCATTCCACGACAGATAACACCGTTATTACCAATGATAGAAACACCACTATCAAAAATAACTGAATATCCAACAACATAAAGTTTGGAAACTGAAATAAGGTTTCGCCGAAAATCCGTCACGTACAAAACATCTCTCAATGTTAAAACAGAATCATCAAAGTACAAGGTGAAATCTCCAATGGCAGCTGCACTCACTTGTGCTGCGTTCCCCATCGAGATGGTAATCTCGTCATTCTTCAGCACCCTCCTCGGTGTGAACCCCGGCAAAATATAATAAATATGATCAGTAGCTCCAGTATCCACTACCCCACGAATGAGTAGAAACCGATGCTAAATATGTTTCCGTTACAAGTGCAAATGACATACCTTGTCCCTTAGCATTCGGACAATCCACCTTTCCGCATCCAGCACACTCGTTCTTCTTTGGAGTGACCTTGGCTCTCTTCCCCTTCCTAGACTTGCTATCACTGTCTGTTTTCCTAAACTTGCTCTCAGCACCATCGTCTCCAACCTTAGAGGTTGTCGAACTAGTACTATAACCAGACAGAACAGGTTTCCGTGCTCGCATGGTAGACTGCTCCACTACAAGATCCTCAAGCAGCTCATGCAGAGCATACTCTCCCTTTGCAGAAGCAACTACCTTAAAGTCATAATAAGATTCCGGAAGCGAATTCAAGATAATATCAATCTTGCCTTGCGCACTGATATTACCACCCCGCACAGTAAACTGTCTCATGAGATCAATCACAGACATCATGTGCGTAGTCACTGAACTATCCTCAACCATCTTCTTGCACACAAGATTGTGCACAAGCTTACAGTTAATAGTTTGCTCCACTTTTATGTTATAACATTCAGGTTTCTCTTGCTAATTCATTTCCAAATTGACATAAAAATACAAATGTCATTATGATATAACACTCCAAAGGTCTCCTAATTTTTATTTAAATCACAAAACTAATGTCATTCTCTCATTTATGGGTTAATTCATTTTATCATACTTGGGCCCTTAAATTGGCGGTGAAATGAAATCAACAAGATTCTGCACATGAATCCAACTCGCCGACTCAACACATTGAACGATCGACGATTGTGCCTGAGGTTGTATGTCGCTGTTCGTGAGTTGTAGTCCCTGCTTCGTGTATTTAACACCCCCATCCAAGTCGCCAACCAATCAATACACACCAAATACATTTCTTAGACATGGTTTTAAGACTCTTGATACCTAATAACATGTTCTAACACCAAATAAATCCAATTAAAATCATAAGCTTTTCCAGAAATTATCATGTTCCCGCCCCACACAAAAATTTTCAGAACTCAACCATAAACTCCCCTTTCTAATTTGATTCCTTAACAATAATTTAACCAAAATTCAATAGAAAGTCTCTAAACATCATATATATTTCAAATATAATGCTTAATCGCAAATTAATCAAAAAGATTTCGTAAGAAACTAACTATGGCAGCACAAACTTGATAGTGGTTTATTTCCTTCAATCCCTGGCCAAATCGAGCAAAGTTTGGTACTAGCTTGAAGGATTTCTCACGCTCTTACAGATTGTAGTTCTATATTTTATTTTATTTTTATTCCACACCGAATTGACGGAAAATGACAAAATATCAGCTGAATGATTTTAGAGATCAAAGCTTCGAAAGAAATAAAGGGAAATAGTTTAATTTCTTTCTGTTGAATGTCCCACATCGGCCATGGACCTGGGAGCATACCACTATATAATGTTGGAGGTCACCTCTCCTTAAAAGTCGGTTTTGTAGGGAGAAGTGGGGATCTTTACATGGTATCAGAGCCAGGTTCGGTTTGATGTGGGACCCGATTTGTCCTATGATAGGACTTGATGTATCCCGATGATGGGACTGACTTATCCCGATAATGGGACCTGAATTATCCGATCCCATCACGCTGTGCGTGAGGGGGTATGTTGAATGTCCCACATCGACCACATCGACTTTGGTCCTGGGAGTATACAATTACATAATAGTGGAGATCCTCTCTCCTTACAAGCCGGTTTTATAAGGAGAAGTGGAGAATTTTACACTTTCTCTCCCTATGATTTTGACCCACGTCTCAGACACCTCACCTCCTAGCTTAGCTAAGTAATAGATCTAGGAAGTCTCCACGATGCCAGGTGTCTTTAATTAGATTTTTATTCACTCTAATTTAATTAATTTTGTTATCATCTTAATTACTTGAGTAGATATTAAATTTCATAAATTCCCACCACTCTGTACAAATTTTGTTTACTCAATCCGATCATTCGGATTGATTCGTAACATAACATTCTATTTATCCCCAACTTGGTTTTAGAAATGTAGCTTCCAATCGCGAGTTGTTGTTAATCAATCTCGAATTTCAATCAATTCTAAATAAACCTCAATTAACTTAGTTTATAAAGTTTATTAACTTTGGGTTTTCACACGAACAGCTTCATTCTTGTTCACCATCTGAATATCCCACTCGTGCACTTGGAGTTGGGCGAACAACTCCTTTGTAGAGAATTTGGACAAATCTTTCTCTTTTAGACTGGTCGTCTTGACGAACTAATCCTCCTTCGGCATTTTAGACAGGATCTTGGCCTTTAGATCCGCTATATTGAGTATAACCTGTCTAATGTCTTCAGCTCGCTCACCATCGCGTTAAAACGAGCTTCCATTGACTTGATACTTTCTCCAGGAATCATTTAAAATGATTCGTATTTGTCGACGCAGACCTGGAGCTTGTTTATCTTCATTTGCTCTGTTTCTTGACACAAGCTTCCAAGGAAGTCCCATACTTCTTTGGCATTGTCGAAATGCATGACTTCATTGACAAGTGCCTCAGATAGAGCTGATAAGATCAACTCATGAGCGATGGAGTCCAGTTGGGCACGTCGTTTGTCCTCCTGTGTCCATTCTCTGTATGGCTTCTCGATCATGTTTGGCCCATCTTCACCTTCGATTCGGGTGTTGACCTTCATGATCTTTATCGGTCCGTGCTCGATGATATCTACCATATCTGGACGTATACTTTTAAGTTGTATGGTAGATCTCTTCTTCCAAATGGCGAACTTCTCCGCCGAGTCAGGTGGAAGCTTTGTAATATTCATCTTGAATATATGACCTGCTTGCTAAATAAGAAAAATGCAAGGTCTGTGAAAGATCGACCCGCTCTGATACCACTTGTTAGTCCCGAGATCAGTATTGATGCACAACGGAAATATGTTTAAACAGGATAACACGTCACAAACTAGTCGTTACTCACCAGTTTGTGTTTCTGAAAACGTTTTGTTTAGCGAGTTGAGGTTAGATCAAGTTTCAAGTATACTTCAACACAGGAAATGCGTTAAGTTTTAAATCTTTGCAAGAAAATAAATAAAGTAGTAAAGTGCAAAATGATTTATAAAGGTTCGGAGCCTAAAGTCCTACGCCCTCTCTTCAGACCGAAGTCTGGAAATCACTAAGCTTTTCAGGAGTACAAAGAACTCACGGTCTATAGCTAGCTGGTAAATGTCATTGTCTACCAGTCCACTAGCTCACTCGCCCAGACCTTCGTCTTCCTTCCGGCTTCGCAGACTTGGAGTGTGAGCACACCACGCAGCCTCCTCCTCTAGAGTTGGGAGCTTTAAGGTTCTTCTCGGAATCGTAAAACTTGCGGCAGATGCCCATGATAGTTCCTGCTTGGAGATAAGAAGAAACTGTTGTGTTCTTACATAGAAAGTAAGAACACCAATAAGTAACTCGAGCTGAGAGGCTACGAGTCTCGTGTGGCACACGGTGAGCTTTAGAAAAAGCCTCGAAAATCAAAGGTTTGCGATTGTGCAGAGTAGTTAACGACTTCAGTTCATTGTTTTCTTGATTAGTTTCGGTAACCTTCTCTCTTGAGGCACTTTTTCTATTTATAGGTGCGATTGAGAAGGTTTGAAATTTGTAGCCGTTTAGAAACAATCTGGATGTTGTCCAATTCAGCGCCTCTCTTCTCTGCAATGAGCAGGGTGCTTTTTCTGAGCTTTTGCACCTGCTCTGTCCTTTTCTGACACCAGATGTTGACGTGCAGCTTTGTGTCAAAACGACTCTTCGTCAGTTCGAAGAACCAAAACTGGTTGAGCACCAGGATATCCAGACTTTAAGTAATCTCTATTCTTAAAGTCTGGTCTTGAAGAACATTGCTCTGACTTGTTCTCTTTGTCTTTGTACATGAGAAAAATCTTGTGGAAACTGGATTTGTAGGCTTGAGATGAACTAAATTGGTGTCTTCCGCCAGTTCTTCTGAACGTCAGTTCCAAACTGGTATCTAGTTCCAGTTTCTCCTCACGTGGTCCAAACTGGTGGATTGCATCCTTGATCCAGTTTGTCTTGAACAGCTCTGTTACAACTCAATGATAATCCTATACAGGACTTTACAAGTTTCGTACAAACTAGAGCTATTCTAGAGACTCTAAATTGGTGGTTTCTATACAATTTTTTACAAATCAAAACAATCAAAATGAGGTAGGAATGCTTCCTAACATAATAAAACAAAGAAGTAGTTAATTCTTAAGGTGGAAACAATTGTTTTGAGCCTTTATAGTACATCTAATGTGTATGATATGAGAAGGGCATTATTGAAGGAAAAAAAATCTTCATTAATCTATATATATATATAAAAGCACAACCCCTAGCCAAAATTTTTTTCCCCCCAAAATCACTTACTATATATAATCATGTAGTATATAAGGTAAGCATTATTAATTATGGTATATAATTAGTGTATTTAGTATAATAGTGTTAATCTATATATATATAAAAGCACAACCCCTAGCCAAAATTTTTTCCCCCCAAAATCACTTACCATATATAATCATGTAGTATATAAGGTAAGCATTATTAATTATGGTATATAATTAGTGTATTTAGTTATGATTCTAAATTATGTAGTTTTTTAGTACTATTTTTATGTAACTGCGTGTCAATTTTTATTTGAGGCGGGAGAAGTAGAGGAAGAACGACTTTGCTCATCTTCCTTCTAAAGATCGTTCAGAACTTGCTTAATGAGGCGGGAGAAGTAGAGGAAGAACAACTTTGTTTAATATGTACAAAAGCTTAGTTGAAATCAGACGTGATTTTGCTGAGGATTTGAAATATGTTTTATCATCATTAATTTTTAATATTTTGCTAAAAATATTAATAATTAGTTATAAACGTCATTGTTGTAGCAGTTTGCTCCGGTTAATTATCATCATGAAATTGTTATTATTTTTTATTTGTCAATTTAAATTTGTTTTAGTACTTTGGGAAGTAATATTTTTTTGAATTTTAGCAGTTGACTTTTTTGGTTATTGGGGGTGTTAAATTTTAATTGTGAATTACATGAATGTTGTTTGATACACAATACATAGGTTCAGAGCTATATTTTTTTATAGAGATTGAAGTTTGTGAACACAATCAATATACTTTTCCTATTTTTTTAGTTGTATAATTTTTTGTGAATGTTTTCATTGTGTGCATTTTTATTGAAAATATGTTTGAACTGAATATACTTATTTTTCAAAGTGAACTGATAAATCACAGTATAGATTCAAGAGCTTTTTAGTTTGTGAAGCTATTAGTGAGATGAAAGAAAATCTCTCAAGCACGGGAGAAACGAAAAAATTTTTCCTACAAAAACAAATTCAATTTAATTTATTGTGATCATAAATATAATGATGGTCGATTTGTGATTTTACAAATTTGGTTGGTGCACTATATTACGTGATAATAGTTCTTACTGATAATTTTTAATTAATTAAATGAATTTAATATGATAATATTTATTTATGTATTGTCCTCATTATATTGCTTAATATATAATATATTGTATGATATTGAGAGATCAAGATAATTAAAAATTAATATGCAAAGATATTTATATTATATTATAATCTGAATTTCAAAGATTATAATTTTTAAATAATATTAAAATTTAATATTTAATTTTCATTAAATTTTATTCATCGTTACTTTTAATTGTCTGTTACTTTTTCTATCAATGATGGTATTAAATTTGCATATCATGTAAAAATTACAATTTAACCATAAAAATTGTAGAAATAATTAGCAAGTGCAGAAATATCTATTAATTTTAAAAATATTAATCTCAAAAAAATTACTAAGCCTGTTTATTTTAGGAAAAAGAACAAAGTTATATGTATCAAAATAGAAAAACACAACACCATTCAGTTTATTGAAAAATAAATAAATTATGATTATGTTGGGAATTATCCCTAAAATCTTCCTTAGGACTTATTTGTAAAAGGTTTTGTTGGATCAAACCTTATTTAGATGGTCGATCATTTGCTGAAATCTAGAGCGTCTAACACAACTTGTAATGTCCTGTATAAGTTATACATTGAGTTGTAATAGACTAGTATGCTATGAAGAATCCATAGCAGACAACGAGCAGATGGAGTTAGCACATAACTCACAAGCTGCTAAGAGAAACAAGCAAACAAGGATCGCCAGCATTTGGCTGAAAAGGTTACTAGAATGCTAAGGAATTAGCATTCGGATCTTTCAGCATTCTATGAAGTATCAAAGTCAAAGGATCTCAAGGAATATACCTTTAGCAAAGTTGAAGCCGGACTGCGACTCTGACAAAAAAGGACGCACAAGGGACGAGACTTTCCCTAAGTAGTGTGGGAAGTACATCTCTACTCAGAAAGGCGTTCTACCAAGTTAATCCATTCTGGGAAGAAGAAGCCATTGTGTCTAACGGGTATGGAGATTCAAAGTTTTGAATCTCCAACTATAAAAGGGAAAACTCAAGAACTGGAAAGACAACTGCTTTTACAAATCTACAAGTGTCCTTATCACTTTACTCTTTCACGAACGCTCAAGCTAAAGATTCCCTTGACAAAGTGATCCTTAAAAGTAGTCAGTTGAGAGCCATCTTAAAGTCTATCTGAAGACTCTCAACAACCTGTGGTGTCGTTCATTGAAGTACTGACACTCCATTGAAGATATTCCTGATTGCATTCAAGGATATCTCAATCATTGGGATTCATTTCTTTCAGAAAAGAATCCAACAGTCACTCTTGAAAGATTGTGACTCACACGGGCATTAGCCGCAGACTTATTAAGTTCAGAGGCAAACTATAAACGCCTCATTAGCAAAGGACAAGTTTTACGAAGGTGTGCCCTTGACTTGCCCGGAGCTGTGTTCGGAGAAGTTCAGATTCACGGAGGATAGCTGTCAAGTAGCCAGGCCGAAAGCTCACTGCCTACTTAACTGGAAAGGCGATTCCTTGTAATCTGTATACTTTTCTAGTGAAATTCTTAGCGCTTCGGCTAAGGAGTGGACGTAGATCTATTTGATCGAACCACTATAAATCTTGTGTTCATTTACTGCCTTACTTACTATTTTATTGGTTTACCGTTCGAAGATTGATTTAAAACCTAGCAACAGAGTTGCTAGTGTATGTCTGTAAACTAATTTAAACAACAACTTGAGCTAAGAAAACATTTTGCTAATAACGATATTAAGTGCAAGTGACTTTGTTATATTCCGCTACATTTCATGTTAAGATTCCAACACGACGACTCTGATATTTCGGGACCAACAGATTATGCTATATTAAAATTTATTGCAAAAAAAAAGAGTAAAATTATCGATATTCTCTTTTCATTTTCAAAATTTATATGTATACTTAAAAGTAAAATCTTAACAAAATTAATTACCCAATATATTTTCACTGTAAAAAGTATTACACAAAAGAATATTATTCACTTTTCCGTCTTGCATCAAAACACAACCCAACCCGTTCTTCGAAGCGTCGGTATAAACTTCTAAATTCTTATCTGGCTCCGGCACTGCTAGAACTGGTGTTGTTGTCAGCAACTGTTTCAACTTCTGAAAACTCTCCTCACATTCCTGTGTCCATTCAAACTTGACATTCTTTTGTAGTAACTAGGTCATCGGCCTCGCAATCTTCGAGAAGCCCTCGATGAATCTTCTGTAATAACCGAGGAAGTCGAAAGACTAAGGTTAGAAAGTGAAGAACTCCTCAAATTAAAAGAAGATTTCTCACAGTTGTCAGAAAGATTTCAAACGTTAGAAAAAGAAAATCAAGCATTAAAAAACAAACCAAAAGAGGACTGTATATGCATGTACGCATCCAGCAAGGCTGCTCTCAATGCCCTTGTAAGTAGTCAAAGACATCACTCTGATAAGTTTGGACTTGGATGTGAATCATCAAAAAGAATGTCAAAATCCAATGATAATTCTTTTATGCAGAATCCAATTTCGTTTGTAACTGCAGGGTATAGCTCTAATGAAAAAGGTAAAGGAGTAGTGTCTGCTGAAACTTTGTCTGCTAAGTCATTAACTAAAATAAAGAATAAATCTCAGCAGAGTGTGCTCATTAAAGCTCAGCAGAGGACTGTATCAAAGACAACCAATGGTTCATCTGCTGGATCTCAGCAGAGGACGGAGTTTGCTAGGCCTTTATCCAATGGACCTCAGCAGAGGATCCCAAGGACAAATGCTGGACGCAACTTTAAGCCTCAGCAGAAGAATCAAATGATGAATAATAGGCAAGTATTTGATAGACCTCTGCAGAAAAATTCTAGAGTATACACTAAACACTATTCAACCAATCCTAGAAGTACTAAGCTTTCTAACTCTAATGCAAATATAGTACATCCTAATCTTCATCAGAGAAGGCCTGCACAGTACAATGCTGTGAGACCTAGCTACCCGCAGAATACACTGCATAGAAGGAATATCTATGCAAAGCCTGAGCCCATTCCACATTATTTTTCAAGGGCAAGGACGGCTAAAATCATTCATTCACCTAGAAATAGAAATTTTGTGCCAAAGGTCAAGAAAATGGTGAATAGTGAAACCAAGACAAAAGTCTTGAAAATCACTAAGATGTGGGTTCCGAAAGGAACTATGCTTCATGCCAATCCTGCAGGACCCGACACTAAACGGGTACCTAAATTTGCTTGATTCACTTGCAGGAACAGGACTCCATAGCTACGGAAACATACATATCCAATGAATGGGTCCTGGACAGCGGTTGCTCTGCTCATATGACCGGGAATGAAGAATTATTCTCAGACATAAGAAGATTATTCAACGGTCCAAGAGTCAAGTTCGGAGACAACAGTGAAGGAGAAGTCGTTGGACGAGGTTGCATTGAAAGGAATGGCTTGAGAATCGTCAACGTAGCGCTCGTCTCCAACCTGAAGCATAATTTACTCAGCATAAGTCAACTATGTGAAAATGGGTATACCGTATCTTTTAAAAATACTGGTTGTACTATTGCTGATGCTATTTCAGGAGAAGTAAAATTACGAGGCATCCGCAAGGGTGGATTATATATTGTCGATTGGCGAAGCGGCCTACAACATTCCTGTTTTTTAGCTCTCAACAAGGAGGAAACAACATGGCTATGGCATAAAAGGTTCAATCACTTAAATTTCAAGACCATTAACTATCTTGCCAAACATAAGCTTGTTGTAGGTCTACCAAATAACACCTTCCGCAAAGAAGGAATATGCAAATCATGCCAACAAGGAAAGCAGCCCAAATCATCCTTCAAAACAAATCCTGAAAAGGAGACATCTCAAAGGATTCTGGAATTGCTTCATATGGATCTGTTTGGTCCAGTCACGCCACCCACTGTAAGTAAATGTCTATATACACTAGTGGTGGTTGATGACTTCTCCAGGTACACATGGGTACGCCTATTAAAGACGAAGGACGAAGTGAAGCTTATTTTGCCAGAATTGATTCTTAAAGAGCAAAACAGTAAAGAAGTTACTGTAAAGCGAATTCGATCCGACAATGGAACAGAATTCTGTAATGGAATGCTGATGGATTTCTGCGCTGAAGCTGGAATATCACATGAAAAATCTACAGCAAGGACTCCTCAACAGAATGGGTTAGCAGAAAGAAGGAATCGGACGCTGAAAGAGGTCGTTCAATCAATGTTAGCAGACTCCAACCTTCCTGCTAAATACTGGGGTGAAGCAGTCATGACTGCCTGCTACACACAGAATAGGAGTGCTATCACGAGCAGATTCAACAAAACTCCTTATGAAATATATCACGGTCGTAAGCCATCTATAACTCATCTACGTGCATTTGGTTCTACATGTTATATTCACAACAACGGTAAATCTAAACTTAATACCTTTTCACCTAAATCTGACGAAGGTGTACTATTTGGTTATGGACATCCCACTCATAAAGGTTATAGGGTATTAAATAAGATTACTGGCATTGTGGAAATAACATGCAATGTTATTTTTGATGAGTCTACTTTAGTGCGCAGTGAAAGTAAAGGAGAAAAGATTAGCAATCATGAGACTAATGATGTCAATGATCATACACTTCTAAATTCTTTCGAGAATATGAGTATTGATCCGACTAAGTCTATGACTGACTGCAATCCAAACGAGACGCACGCAGCAGGGGATCAAACTGCTGACCAAGCCAGTGATGCTAATGATCATGCTGAGGCCAAACCTACACACATCATAACCAAATCAACTATCCTTGAAGTGATTGACGATGAAGACGACGAAGTAGCTCCAGATTCCGCAAGGGATGCTAAAGACGATGCTGAATCGTTGGAGGCTGTAGCAGAACAATTGAATGCTGAAGTACCCACTGCTGAGATACCAGCCGCGGAGTTTCCCATTCCTGAGATAACTGCTGCTGAAATACCTACCGAAGATGTTCTTAATCATAAAGATCCTATAGCAGAAGTTTCAAACAATGGCGAAGAAAATGCTGACATTCCAAATGCTGAGCATCAGACAAATAACGAAAGGAATATTACAGCAGATGACGATCAAGAAGGAGCACCAGATGCTGAGAATCTAACACAAGTTAGACCTACTTGGTTACGTGCTCATCCTCCAGAAGGAATCCTTGGGAATGTTAATGATCCATTATTAACAAGGCGAGGAAATGCCAATGCAATGTTAGCATGCTACATCTCAAGTGAAGAACCCAAGAAAGTCGAAGAAGCACTGCTAGATTCCGATTGGGTGAATGCTATGCACGAGGAGCTTGCAGAATTCACACGAAACAATGTGTGGGAGCTAGTAGACAGGCCAGAGCATCAAAGTGTGACAGGCACTAAGTGGGTATTCAAAAACAAGAAGGATGAGTCTGGTACAGTTGTAAGAAATAAAGCGAGACTCGTAGCCAAAGGATATAGACAATGCGAGGGCATTGACTATGATGAGACATTTGCTCCAGTGGCAAGACTGGAAGCAATCCGTCTATTCTTAGCATATGCTGCATATCACGAGTTTGATGTAATGCAAATGGATGTGAAGAGTGCTTTTCTGAATGGCGAGCTCAAGGAGGAAGTCTACGTCGAACAACCTCCAGGATTTGAACATGGAAATCAAGTTTACAGGCTCAAAAAGGCACTGTATGGTCTGAAGCAAGCACCAAGAGCCTGGTATGGAACCTTATCTAAGTTCCTGCTATCTAATGGATTTCAGAAAGGGAGGATAGATAAAACTCTCTTTCGTATCAAAGATGGAGATATTATCCTGCTAGTTCAAATATATGTTGACGATATAATTTTTGGGTCAAAGAACCAAGATCTGTGCGATAAATTCTCCGATCTCATGACCAGCAACTTTCAAATGAGCATGATAGGAAAAATGTCTTATTTCCTTGGTTTGCAAGTTCAACAGTCCAGAGAAGGCATCTTCATTCACCAGAAGAAGTATACTCGTGATCTTATTGCAAAGTATTGTCCAGAAAAGACTAAGAGTTTACGAATTCCTATAAGCACAACCTGCATTGCTGCTCTTGAGAAAGAAGGAGAAGATATAAATCCCACTCTGTATCGAGGAATCATAGGGTCACTACTATACCTCACTGCTAGCAGACCTGATATCTCCTATGCTGTTGGATTATGCGCAAGATATCAAGCCAATCCTAAGAAGACACACTTTGATACTGCTAAGAGGATTGTTCGCTATCTGAGATGCACAGAAGGACTAGGAATCTGGTATCCTTGAGCCGATAGCCTTTCTCTCAGTGGATATTCGGACTCAGACTTCGGAGGATGCAAGATTGATCGGAAGAGCACAAGTGGAACGTGTCAATTTCTGGGACACAAACTCATAAGCTGGTTTACCAAGAAGCAGCACTCTGTTGCCACTTCGACCACAGAAGCAGAGTATGTGGCAGCTGCTAGTTGTTGTTCACAGATTATCTGGATAAAACAACAGTTGCAGGATTATGGAATTACTCCTGAATGTGTGCCAATATACTGTGATAACAACAGTGCCATGTGTATTACAAAGAATCCCGTTTATCACTCCAGAACAAAGCACATTGATATTCGTCACCATTTCATCAAAGATCATCAGGAGAAGAAGGACATTGACGTCAAGTATATATGCACTGAAGATCAAATTGCAGATATCTTTACAAAACCGCTTCCAGAGTCAAGATTTAAGGAGTTATGCATTAAATTGGGGCTCATGGAATTAGACGAAACCTTGGATGAATGAAATCTGGTTTCATTCTTTCTAGATTTTATGAAGATTTAATATTCAAAGTATAAAGATGCTCATTATTCAGCAGAGCACTTATGGTTATTTTGCAGAAGATGTTAACTGTCTTGATCATTATTACGGATTTCTACAATCTATGAAATACATACTCAAGTCTTTGTACAGAAGATGCAGATAATGGAAAGATAACTCCTCATATATAGTAGAATGGTGGAAGAACGATCAACTTACACTCTTCAAGATTAAAGGGGGAGAAAGAGTGGATGCAAACAGAGAAGAGAGGGGAGCATACATCAAAAAAAAGGAAATAGAGTTACATCAGCTTAACGACATCAGACATCACATAGTACGGGGATCTCTTGGAAAGAAGTCGGATGGACGAAGGGTTGATCGACCAACAGCAAGATCAGGAAAGGTTTGCTCCAGCAGCCAGCTAAGCTGCATCCCATTTGGCAACCCGGTGTTAGGCCATCAGTTGACAACATCCTTCACCTGGTCAAACACAAGCTTCGCCCAATGGGCATGGAGCCATCCATCGTCGACTACCATCATCGCTTGCCAGACACCTTTGGTGAGAGATAGCTCCTCGTCGGCATACATTCCATTCACCATTCCGTTACAGATGTTGTACAGTATACCGTACTCAGGACGAAGGCCTAGTGGAGACACCGTGGTGGAGAACTCGCTCCAATATCCTCTCTTCCAACGCTTCCAACTAGAGTACTCCGGCGCCACATCACCAGAGCGATAGTCGAAGATAGAACTGTTGCCTTGGGGTAAGCTGAAGTCTCGTGCGAAGGAATCAATATTCCACTTCACCAAACGGTTGTTCAGAAAACCGAAGATAGCATCACCCTCAACTTGCGCTTGGCTGAAAAATTTCTGAAGCGCCTCTTCATGGAAATGTTGAGGGGTAACAGTAACATATTTGTCAATCCCCGACGATACAAATTTCTGCATCACCACATCCGGAACCCTAGGATTGCTTGCATAGCACCGACGAAGGTTCGCCTCACAGAAGATTTGATTTCGGTTGATAGTCCAATGGTCCATGGGAGAAACTGGGGAACTTGGATTAGAGTAAGACGAAGCAGGGGATTCGTGGTGTGACACACTTGAAGAAGGAGAAGATATTTTCTGAAAAGATTTTTAGAAAGGCTGATTGAGATGAAGCAAAGAGAGTCTGAAGCGTCTACTTATAGACGAATGACAACCACCGTATTAATGACGAACTGATCCATTGAGAACAGGAATGTGATGATTCAAAACATTGGAAACTCAATCGTTGCCTCGAAATGAAAAGCGTTGTGACGATAGGTAGTCACAGGTCTAATCTAGTGCATGGCTCGAGAATCACAATAACTCCTTCAGGGATAGTGATTCGCTACGATCAGACTCACATTATTTCATCTTATCACTTATCTGGAGTCTACAGTATTTAGACTCAATTGTTATCACTTCCAGAAAACCGGGTTTAAAAATTATTATACTTGAACTTGAGTTTCATAGAGTTTGATGCTGAAGTGGATGAATGAGTCCTAGCTCTCATTCTGTCTATAAGAATATTTCTGAAAGATGGATGTTCATTATCATACTTTGGATTACAAACACTGAAAGTACAAGAAAAGAGATACCACTTCATCAAACACAACATTTCTGCTAAAAAGCTAACTAAGAGTTCTATGACGGCTACAAGGAAGGAGAATTTAGAGCATTCCTCAACCACAGTTTGGGAAATGAGCTCTCAAGGGATAGAAGTCATAACCCATCAAAGGAACTCCTTTAGAGACCAGATGAGAAAATGACTGCTCAAGCAACCAACTAAGCTGCATGCCAGTTGGTAGAGGAATCTGAGGGAAAAGATCGATGCATCTCCTCACTCCGTCGAAGAAGAATTCAGCCCAGTCAACATCCTTCCTCTCCGCATCAATAGCCATCATGGATCTCCAAATCCTTTAATTCATCACGTAATTCTCAGCAGGAACGCCAAAGGTGACATTGCTCACAACGTCAAAGATGACCCTGTATTCCTCCTTCAAATGCAAACACGAAGGAGATGGTGATACTCATAGTCAGCAGATTGTCTCCACTCATTCCAGTAACGGAACTCTGGAGCAGTCAAATGGTGGAAAACATCCATAACACGAACTGGACCTCGAGGAAGGCCGAATTTCTGAGAAAACAGGGCCGGAGTCCAGCAGACCACCTCATCATCAAAGCAACTCCAGATAGCATTATCATCAGTTTTACTCCTGAAGATAAAACTCTGAAGAGCTTGTTTCTGAAATTTTGACGGCATAGTTGTAAAAAATTGGGTCAGGGAACTCTCATGAAGAGCCCCCATCACAAAGTTAGGAACACGACAATTGCTACCGTATTCAAAGTACAACCCTGATTCATGAAGAATCCGGTTGCGAGTGATAGACAGATCACTGGGAGCTCTTGTAATGTTATGCATCTTTGGAGCAAATAAAGAAGATAACGTTATATTAAAGGAAGAGGAGAAGATGAAGCTCAAGAAGGCTGAGTGAAAGATGAAGTTTAGGAAGATAAGTGTGATGTTATTTATAGCCAGATCATGGCTCTATTCACAGAGTGACCACTCTTCCAAAATGTCTTATCAAATAAACTCAAATCCAGAAGAGCAGAAGTCGAAGAGTCTCGACAAAGGGGGAAGCGCCACCTGTTATGGTAAAGCTACTTACGGCAAATCGTTCTACATGGATTTTCTGACGCTCTATTCCACGAAAGCTTAAAGAGGATAACAAAGGATAACACAAATCTTTTGATTCAGACAGACATCTACCGCCTTAAATGATAACACTTGATGATTGTGTGTGGAAAATAGTAATTCATATCAGACACAACTCAAGCTGCTGAGACACGTATGCTAGCACAGCAGAGACGACAAAAAGTTGTAGAGATTCAACACATCTTTTTATTCATCAACAAGATGTCATTACAAGGAACAGGGGAGATTTGAAGTCAACATTACATTCAAGATCCTAAAAGGAAGAAGGCTTAAACGGAAAGAAGTCCGCATTTACAAGATTCGATGGCCCCTCTGCTAATTGAGGGAAACTCTGCTCTAACAACCAACTAAGTTGCATTCCGTTAAGTAGAGGCACAACAAGATAATATTCGACGCAGTCTCGAACATTGTCGTAGATATAATTCGCCCAATCTACGTCGGCTCCATCATCGATAGCCATCATAAGCTGCCATGTTTCCTTTGAGAAGAACGTGTCGTCACAGCACTCTCCCATCAACATATTATTGGCCACACGATAGAGCACCCAATAAGGAGTGCGCAGATCGTAAGCAGAAATCGACAAGGATAATTCCGACGAAGGAAGACGTCTCCATTTATGCCACGCCGACCACTCAGGGGCAATGTCTGTCACCCGATGACTGAAGACAGACCCAGGCCCTCTGGGAAGACCGAATCGACGAGAAAAGATGTCCGGTGACCAATAGATGAGTTTGCCGAGGAAGAAACCATAAATGCCATCTTCCTCCACAGAACAGCTCTCTATGAACTCTCGAAGAATGTCGCCTTGAAAACGCCTTGGAGTAGCAGTAACAAATCGGGTTAATCCACTGCGATTTAACCTCGACATGATCATCTCTACCACTCTCGGAGTATTATCATATAGAGAATTCAAACCAGCCTCATGAAGGATCTGGTTTCGGCGCAGCTCAAGAGATTGACCTGGTGAATCCATCTCGTTTCTTGAAAATTTATGTTTCAGGAAATTAGGTTTGTTGTGTCGACAAGGCTACTTACAGCAGGGTATTTATAAGGAAAGATCTTAACTCATCTCGCAAGAATTGATCAGATTCAACCTACCAAAGTTATTATCCATCTGTCACCTTACGAATAGAAAGACGCCACGACAGATTGGTCAAAATTATTCTTGGAATACGCAATTGACATCGTCGCTCACTCTGCTAGCAATGAAAGCTCTGCTAGAGTTAAGGCATCTGCTAGCAAATACAACTTCTGCTAGCGATGAAAGCTCTGCTAGAGTTAAGGTATCTGCTAGCAAATACAACCTCTGCTAAATATGAAAGCTCTGCTAGAGTTAACACATCTGCTAGTGAATGCAATTTCTACTAGAGATAATAGCTCTGCTAGAGTCAAAATATCTGCTAGAGAATAAAATTTCTGCTAGAGATGAAAACACTGCTAGGCATAGAACATCTGCTAACAAATGAGATACATGCTAGAGTTGAAGTCTTTGCTAGAGACAAGGCCTCTGCTAGCAAACAGGATCTCTGCTATTGCATTAAGGTCTATGCCAGAAATACATTCTATGATAGACTTAATATGCCTGCTAAAAGGAGGACACTCTGCTACCAACCATCACTCTGCTATAATCTTGGGAAGGTTATTAAACGAATGATTCAAAGGGAAACTATCAAGAAGAGGCTCGATATTGAATGCAGTTATATAAATCTGTCAAAAGTACAACGATATTATCTTCTATACATCATCAAAGGAAGATTACAGCAAACGATTTAATCAAAGGGCGCGATTGGTACAAAGGGATAGAAATCTATTCCTCGAAGATTCGAGGGCCCTAATGTAAGATCGCTGAATTTCTGTTCCAGCAACCAACTCAGAGACATCCCATAGGGAAGGTAGAGTCTTGGAAACTGCTGAACACTCTGCTGCACTCTCTGAAAGATGAATGCCGCCCAATCCACCTCTGCCCGGTCATCGATTGCCATCATAACCTTCCAGACCTCTCGAGTAAAGACCATGTCATCAGGATCAACTCCGACCACCATGCCACAAGCTATCTCAAAGATTACTTGATAGCGCGTCTGCAACCCATAAGCAGAAGGAGTTGGGGAGAATGGAATATCGAGTGAACGTCTCCACTTCATCCATGAAGTCCACTCAGGAGATATTTCAGCACTGCGATACTCCATCACAGGAATTGGCCCCCTTGGTAGGCCAAATTCTGAAGCAAAGGACTCAACCGTCCACCTCACCAATCGGTTCATGAAGACACCAACAATGGAGTATAAGATTTTGAAGATGTTCCATGTGGAACGCATGAGGTGTTAAAGTTATGAATCTAGCAACACCACTAGCTTGTAGACTGGACATTACCCACTCTGCTATGTGGTAATCTTCTTCATATTCCTCATAAAGACCAGCATCACAGAGGATTCTGTGACGCGGAACGAAAAGCGATTGACCTTGCTCCATATCTTAGTGCTTGAAAACTTTCTTTTGAGAAGAAGAGCGAGAAGTTACAAGGAGTCATAACAAATGCATCGCATGTCTATGCTATTTATAGAAGGGACATTAGTAACTGTTCACTGCTGAAGCTGAAGAGTCACTACGAGGAGTGAGATAATTCATTAATGTGAATGTCAAATCTGAAGAGTTCATGATCTTGCATCAAAAGCAATGCCGAAATTGTAACGATGAAACCATGACATACGTGGTAGCATCTGTTTAACTCTACTACCATCGGTTGCTGAAGTTTTCAAATCAGACGTGGGAAGTTAGCGTTTCGCTTTGAAGAAACATTTAATGCATTCAGACGATGGCGACAAATGGGGTTGTGCCACGTCATCCACACTCGAGCTCCGAAAGACGTGTTTCTACTCACGATCTGACTCTCAACCCCAACCGTCGATTAACATTAAAGTGAATTCAATCTTCGCCGTTGATTTATTCACATACTTCGAAATCTTCTACACCTTCATCCGATTTTGAAACACTTCAAATTCCGCTTTCAGAAATTCTCTCACACCCACCTCTGAAAAACCCTACCAAAATTCTCAGAAATTCCTACCCAACAATGACCTCAAATCAAGATTCTTCCATTCCCTCTCATCAAAATACAGATTCATCTGAGAATCCTGAGAATGTTAATCTCCAACCACCATCATTTATCTACCCATCAACCACTTGCTCGCCCCTGCATGTTCGACATGCACCAGAGTTCACAGGCATCGAGAAGAAGGAGGACATTGACGAGTCCATCCCTTACTACACATTAGTAACCATGGCCAGACAGAAGAAGCTGTCCACGCATTCGGGAGAACGGCGACGAGTTGCTCAGATTATGAAGGACAGGATTCTGTACATGCCGCTTGCTAACAAACAATTTCCTAAATGGATCTTGGATCTTCTTGATTCCGAACTGCTGGTAAAGTATCTCACTGCTGAACCTGATCGATTTCATCCGCATATGGTTTCTGAATTTTATGCTAGGGCTGTCATGAGCGATGATCAGAAATCATTCAAAACTTGTGTTTATGGGAATATCATAGGCGTGAATGCTGATTTACTTGCTCGCACTTTTGGTCTTCGTAACTATGGAACCAAAATCTCTCAGTATAAGATAACTGATACAGCCGAAATAGAAAGAAGGTGGAACCTTTGGAAGAAGCCAGGAGAGCATAAGCGAATATTTAAGCCTAACACCTCAATCAACACCCTGACAGAGGAATACAAACTCCTCGCGGAGATTGTAATCAAGATGCTCCAGTGTGATGCAGGATCATACGCAGAGCTCTCTGCTAAGAAATATGCCGTGATGATGGCATTAAACGACAATGTTAAAGGCAATTGGGCCAAGTTCATATTTGAACGTTAGGCGGAACATGTCAAGAAGAATGCTCACATGGAAGTAGATGGAACATTCTCATCAAATGTAAACTTTGGGCTGAAGATTAGCAAACTATTGGAGATTCTGTTTACTAATAAAGGAGTAGATCAAGGAGTTGAACTTCTCTCTACCGATTACATTCCGGTAACACGTCGCAAGCCCAAACCAGTCAACGTCAGAAATCCTCGGAAGTTGAAAGGGAAATCTAACGTAGACAAGAATAAGCCTACTTCTCCAGAGGAACCAGATGAAGCTAGTTTGGTAGAAGTCACTCTCCAACACTCCATTCCTATTTCTGAAGAAGAATTACAAGTGCTGAAGAAGAATGCAGAAACAGATCAATGCTTCCGAAATCTCGAGGAGATTGAAAAGTTAGGAAATCTCCCAGTTGACCAGATCAACGAAATCATGACTTCTAAAGAAGCAGAACAGCAGCCACCTACTATTGGAGCTTTGGCAGTTCCAATTCAATCCCTAAAAAGGGTTGCTACAAATCCTCCTGCAGCTAAGGCAAAGAAGAAGACCAGAAGAAAATTAGAACTTCTGACTGACAAGGAAGTAATGGAAAGGGCAGAAGCAGAACAGGCGAGTACTGCAGCTGCTGAAGGAATTAACACATCGAAGAAGCATTCTACTGAAGACAGCACTGATCCAGATTACGTTCCTAAGTCTCTCAGGACCAAAGAAAAGCATAATCAAGAATCAAGAAAAGCAAAAAGAAGGCGTATAGCCACTCTGAAGGAACTCGAAAAGAAAAATTACCAAAAATTCATCACAAATTTGACATTCGAAAGCAGAGACAGGCACTTCGAACGTGTCAAATCAGCTGTTGAAGAGTTCAGGGCACAGAAGAAAGCTGCTGAAGAAGCTAGCAACGAAGGAAATGCTAGCGGAAGAGTAAGTGCTGGAATAGTCAATGACACTTTAGCAGAGCATATACATCATCCATTAGAAGAAAGCCATAATGTTGGAGAAAGTCGAATTCCAGCAGAAAATGAAGAATTAACAGATACAGCAGAAGATGTTATCATAGGGGATATCACAGGAGATTCGTATGTTGATCCACCTCATCTAGCAGAAGAAGCGGTGAAGAAAGGAAAAGGAAAGGCTGACATGGCAGAAGAATCGATTCCACATCTATCACCTGATCAGCAGATCATATTTGAAGAAGAGGAATTATCAGATACGGAATTCTCAAAAAGGCTAGCATCTGGAGCCTTCAGTGAAACCCACTTACCAAAGAAAAAGTCTCGCAGAAGAAATGCGGGAGAATCCAGTGGAGTTCGCGATGAATTACTAACAGAAGTGCCAATGCAGACAAACCTTGAGGAACAACAGAAGGAAACACTCCCTGCTCATCAATCTGCTGAAGATCAACTCAACGCTGAAACACATCAACCAAATGAAGATGATTCTCACCTCTCGGAACCTGGATCCTCTTGCATCTCTGAATCTGATTCCGATGACGAAGCTGAAGAAATCTTCAATGCAAGGTTTCTGAGGAAAGAAACCACAGAATTAGAGGCTATTCTTCGTATACCACTCCATGGACTACCAGGACGTCGCTATGGACTCCGAAGAATCAGTCAATGGTGTGCACCGGTTCATCCCGAAGATATACCTAACTCTAATCTAGGACCTATGGCTGAAGAAATAGAAAAATTTGTTGATTCTGAAACGGATAGAGCCATAGCAGACCTATTCCACAATGAGTTGGATAAGTCAATACCGGAAGGACGCCTATTAGCAGAAGAGTTCCGTCGATGGAAGAAGTTTGATTATATTATGCATCAACTCTGCTTCGAAGAGCGGATGATATGCATTGCAGCTAAAGGACTAAACTTCTGGAGACGTGAAGAACGTTGGTGTTTTGACTGGATTGATCAAGTTCCAGGAATGAAGCAGTTCTCAGATCAACAAGTAATGTGTAGACTTCAAGCTATCAGAGAACACCGCATTATCTCTCAGAATGCAGGACTACCCAACTCCACCTTCGCCCCCGATGGATATTCTGACGCCAGGATTGAACTATCTAAGCGACAAGCCAAAGCGGCTGTTGCCTATGAGAAACAACAGTTAGAATATAAATCGCAACAAGATGAGCATCTGGAAGCTCGACGAAAGGCACGAGCCACTGAACGTGCTGCTCTGAGACTCGAGTATCCGGATAAGATGTTAGTCAAGATTCTGGACACTGATATTCAGAACATCATAAAGATTGACATTCAGAACATCATTGAAGAAGCTCAGAAAGATGAAGCTCAGTTTATTCATGAGGTCGCACAAGTGGTAGAGGCAGCTCATAGGATATTGCTCGAAGAATTACGCTATCAAGAGTATCTTGCTGCGAATACTAGTCATGAACTATCATCAGACATTCCAACGAGTCAGGAACTCGTCACGACTACTTCCTTCAATGCCTCTCCCATAACATCCGTGAAGATACCCCTTACATTGACTACTGATATAGCTGAAGCCTTCCACTCTTATTTGCAACAAGCTGTTGATGAAAGAATAGAAGTAGCCACCAACCATATGAGAAGAGAAGTTGATGAGATACGGAGCGATGTATCTCATATACGAACGGAAGTCCATGAAAGCAAGTTAGCTATTACTGAGAACAGGGCAAGTCTTGAAGTTGTTCGAAAAGACATAGCAGACACCAGGACTCACGCAGAAGAAACGGTTGTGGCCTATGGTACAACTCTTTTGGCTGCAATCAAAGAGGGGGAAGAAAGAAGAAAAGCTGACCGTGAAAGAAGAAAGAAAGAGAAACAGGAAGCAACAATAAGGGAACAAGAAATGAAGAGGAAAGAAGAAAAAGCTAAGGAACAATTGAAACAAAAGGAACTAGAAGCTAGACTTGAGCTACAAAGAAAGGAACATGAAGCCAAGATAGAGCTGCAGAAAATTAAACATGAACTTCAATTGCAAAATATGGCAATGGAACAAGAGAAACTGGCCAAAGAACTGGAGCGTGAGGCTGCTGAAAGAGAAGCAGGAGCAACTCTCGTTGAAAACTTCTTGAAGTTCACTATGGAGAAGTTCGCGGACATTCAGAAGATTAAATCAGCAGACAATGAAAAAGAAAAGCCAGCACCCGACTCATGAACGACAAGGTCAATTTTTTTTAATTTAATTTCTCTGTATCCAATTTGTACTGAAACGTGCTATAACATATATATAAAATTGGATCAGATTTTGACAAAATCTCTTTGTCCACTTCTGAATTTTACTGGTATGCTCTAGTTGATCTACACTTCTAGTGTACTCAACGAATTCGCATGTGGACATGACGATTATATGCTGATTGAATGCTTACTGATTTAAATGAATGCCAGAAATACTAGCATATTGCTTTGTTGCAAACAGTTATTCATATTAATCGAGAAATATTCCCCAGCAACTGTTGAGGGGGAATTTGATTTCAATCAGTTATGTTGCTTGAACCTAGTTGGAAAAACTCTGTGTCAGATTGATAGAATAGCATAGAATTGTAAAACACAGACATTCTTCCACTGATGGCCAGCAAACGATAGTAAGCTTTGATCGCACCAAAAAGGGGGAAATTGTTGGGAATTATCCCTAAAATCTTCCTTAGGACTTATTTGTAAAATGTTTTGTTGGATCAAACCTTATTTAGATGGTCGATCATTTGCTGAAATCTAAAGCATCTAACACAACTTGTAATGTCCTGTATAAGTTATACATTGAGTTGTAATAGACTAGTATGCTATGAAGAATCCATAGCAGACAACGAGCAGATGGAGTTAGCACACAACTCACAAGCTGCTAAGAGAAACAAGCAAACAAGGATCGCCAGCATTTGGCTGAAAAGGTTACTAGAATGCTAAGGAATTAGCATTCGGATCTTTCAGCATTCTATGAAGTATCAAAGTCAAAGGATCTCAAGGAATATACCTTTAGCAAAGTTGAAGCCGGACTGCGACTCTGACAAAAAGGACGCACAAGGGACGAGACTTTCCCTAAGTAGTGTGGGAAGTACATCTCTACTCAGAAAGGCGTTCTACCAAGTTAATCCATTCTGGGAAGAAGAAGTCGTTGTGTCTAACGGGTATGGAGATTCAAAGTTTTGAATCTCCAACTATAAAAGGGAAAACTCAAGAGCTGGAAAGACAACTGCTTTTACAAATCTACAAGTGTTCTTATCACTTTACTCTTTCACGAACGCTCAAGCTAAAGATTCCCTTGACAAAGTGATCCTTAAAAGTAGTCAGTTGAGAGCCATCTTAAAGTCTATCTGAAGACTCTCAACAACCTGTGGTGTCGTTCATTGAAGTACTGACACTCTATTGAAGATATTCCTGATTGCATTCAAGGATATCTCAATCATTGGGATTCATTTCTTTCAGAAAAGAATCCAACAGTCACTCTTGAAAGATTGTGACTCACACGGGCATTAGCCGCAGACTTATTAAGTTCAGAGGCAAACTATAAACGCCTCATTAGCAAAGGACAAGTTTTACGAAGGTGTGCCCTTGACTTGCCCGGAGCTGTGTTCGGAGAAGTTCAGATTCACGGAGGATAGCTGTCAAGTAGCCAGGCCGAAAGCTCACTGCCTACTTAACTGGAAAGGCGATTCCTTGTACTCTGTATACTTTTCTAGTGAAATTCTTAGCGCTTCGGCTAAGGAGTGGACGTAGATCTATTTGATCGAACCACTATAAATCTTGTGTTCATTTACTGCCTTACTTACTGTTTTATTGGTTTACCGTTCGAAGATTGATTTAAAACCTAGCAACAGAGTTGCTAGTGTATGTCTATAAACTAGTTTAAACAACAACTTGAGCTAAGAAAACATTTTGCTAATAACGATATTAAGTGCAAGTGACTTTGTTATATTCCGCTGCATTTCGTGTTAAGATTCCAACACGACGACTCTGATATTTCGGGACCAACAGATTATGCTATATTAAAATTTATTGCAAAAAAAAGAGTAAAATTATCGATATTCTCTTTTCATTTTCAAAATTTATATGTATACTTAAAAGTAAAATCTTAACAAAATTAATTACCCAATATATTTTCACTGTAAAAAGTATTACACAAAAGAATATTATTCACTTTTCCGTCTTGCATCAAAACACAACCCAACCCGTTCTTCGAAGCGTCGGTATAAACTTCGAAATTCTTATCTGGCTCCGGCACTGCTAGAACTGGTGCTGTTGTCAGCAACTGTTTCAACTTCTGAAAACTCTCCTCACATTCCTGTGTCCATTCAAACTTGACATTCTTTTGTAGTAACTGGGTCATCGGCCTCGCAATCTTCGAGAAGCCCTCGATGAATCTTCTGTAATAACCAGTTAATCCCAGAAAACTACGAATTTCGTTCGGCGTAGTTGGTGATTTCCAGTCCATCACTGTCTGAATCTTGGCTGGATCTACCTTAATTCCGTCTGCCGAAACGATGTGTCCCAAGAATGTCACTTCTCTTAACCAGAACTCACACTTACTGAATTTGGCGTACAACTTCTCATCTCTCAGAGTCTGCAAAACTGTTCTCAAATGTTGTTCATGCTCTGCTTCACTCTTCGAGTATATCAGAATATCATCTATGAATACCAACACGAAGTTGTCCAAATACGGTTGAAATACTCGATTCATCAAGTCCATGAATACTGCAGGAGCATTCGTGAGTCCAAACGGCATTACTACAAACTCGTAGTGACCGTATCTAGTTCTGAATGCTGTCTTTGGTTTGTCCTCTTTCCGAATTCTCAACTGGTGGTACCCTGATCGAAGATCGATCTTAGAAAATACTTTAGCTCCCATGAGCTGGTCGAAAAGATCATCGATTCTCGGCAACGGGAATCTGTTCTTTAATGTCAACTTGTTCGGCTCCCGGTAATCAATGCACATACGCATCGACCCGTCCTTTTTAACGAACAGAACCGGTGCACCCCATGGTGACACGCTTGGCCTGATATAACCCATGTCCAACAATTCTTGGAGTTGTACCTTCAGTTCTTGTAATTCTTTCGGAGCCATATGGTACGGCGCTTTAGAAATTGGTGCCGCACCCGGTTCCAGATCAATGGTGAACTCTACCTGCCTGTCTGGCGGCAAACCCGGTAGTTCCTTAGGAAATACATCTTCGAACTCTCTCACTATTGGGACATCCTGTACAGTCAGTTCAGGCTTCTCTTCTCCTTCCAGATACACTAAGAATGCTTGATTTCCGACCTAACGCAACAACTTCGTTGCTTGAATCGCTGAAATCACGGGTACTCTCTGCCTTTTCTTAAATCCATGAACAAACGCCTCCTCATTCCCTAGCTGAGGAATGATTACTCTTCTCTCACGACACAAGATCGTCGCCTTGTTCTCTGACAGCCAATCCATTCCTAAGATTACATCTACGTTATGAATATCCAAAACGTTCAGTTCGGCTACTTGAATTTCATTCTCGGTCATCTTGATTCTCAAGTCTCGGCACACTAAAGTAGAAGTAGTTGTTTCTCTTGAAGGTATTGCTACGTTCAAGTCATGTCTGTTCTTCTCTACTTTAAGTTCTAATGCCTCAACACATGCAGATGAAATGAATGTATGCGATGCTCCAGTATCGAATAATACCATAACAAGTATATCATTAATGCATCCCATACCTGCCAAATTACCATCATCTTGGTTTCCATCTAAAGCATACGCTCTGGCTCTCCTCGGCTGTTCATTTCCACTTTTTTGATTCCCTTCTTGGTTCCTCGGCGGCGCCTGATTGCCCTGCCGGCCTCCTCCTCGATTTCCAACATTACCTCTCCAAGGCTGGCGGTGACCCCTGATTGCTCTCATCTGTTGATTTTCGGGTCTTTGAAAATTATGGCGGTTGCCTCCCTGAGCTGGCGGTGTAGAGCAGTTGCTAGCATAATGGCCTTGCCCTCCACAGTTAAAACATCTAACCGCATTCCCTTGACACCCTCCAGTGTGTTTCCTGCCACATCTTTGACAGTTTTGCGGTCCTGCTTGATCACGCCTCTGGAATTGATGAGGGTTAGGGTTAAACCTTTGGAAGTTCTGCTGATTTGGCCTTTCTTGAACATTCTGCTGTCTGCCCTGGTCATGGCGTTTTTGACTACCTTGACCCTGAATGAATTGCCTTGGCGGCTCCTCGAATTTCCTCTTCTGGTTTGATCCAGAAGCTTGCGCCTCATGCGCTCCCCATTCGGGCATTTCCTTCATAGTCTGAGATGCCTCAATATCCAAAGCGTGGCTCAGCAATTCTTGGTAACTCAAACCCTTCATGGTGGCCAACTGCGTACGAATGTCCTTACGCAACCCATCTCTGAACTTCTCAGCCATCTTCTGCGGCGTATCCACCAGATGTGGCGCCATCTGCAGAAGTTCGCCAAACTTCGTATCATACTCTTCAACTGACAACTTTCCCTGCTCAAATAAAAAGAACTCAATTGTTCTCTCCCTCCGATACTGCTTAGGGACATACTTCTCAAAGAATGCCTCTTTGAATCTCTCCCAGCTGATGTGATCCCTTTCTGCTGGTACATAAGTCTCCCACCATCTATCAGCCTTACCCTTGAGCTGGTAGGACATACAATTAACCTTCTTCTCCTCGGAGCACCTCATGTGTTTAAATATCTTCTCGAGTTCTCTGACCCAATCCTCGGCGGTGGTGGGTCCTTCAGTACCATCAAAAGTCGGTGGGTGTTGTTTCCTGAACGTCTCTATCCACATAACAGATGGAATTTCCGGTATGTTCCCTTGATGTGGTGGATTATGTCCATGCTGTCCTGCAACACTCTCTCCGTCGGATAAGATTTCAAATTCTTCTGGTCCCTGATTCATAGGACCTTATTCCCAATACGGTTCCTCATACACTGGTTGTGGAATAGCTCTTCCACGACCTCGGCCCCGCTGGCCTCTACCTCTTCCTCTGCCTCGGCCCCTGCCTCGGCCTCGGCCTCTGATCACTGATATTTCAAACAGATTAATTATAATAACAGTGGCAAATAAATTTGTAAACCCTAAGGTTATCGATCCAGGGGAATTGTATGGGGAAATTATCCTATGTACTAGCTATGGTTCTAAAATTCATTGTTTGAGGAATTCAAAATCAGGGTTTTGTTTGGAAAATAAAGATAACAATACTTGAAAATTAAAGGAGTTTTGAAAAGCAAATTGAAGAACACAGATTCTAGGGAAGAACTCTTTTTATGGATAACATGTAGGAATCAATTAATTAGGTTCATGATTCCTGTGTTTATTCTATAATTCTAGATTAATTCAAGGACTGAGAGGTGACGATTAATTTAGATGTCTAGCTATTGATAGAAGGACCGAGAGGTAAATATCAATTTGATCACTGCTATTTCTAACAGATTAATTATAATAACAGCGGCAAATAAATTTGTAAACCCTAAGGTTATAGATCCAGGGGAATTGTATGGGGAAACTATCCTATATACTAGCTATGAACCTAAGATTCATTGTTTGAGGAATCCAAAATCAGGGTTTGAACTTCGAAAATAAAGATAACAATACTTGAAAATTAAAGGAGTTTTGGAAAGCA
>JAPKLW010000224.1:362841-382866 GCA_026898455.1 Plectranthus barbatus
TCGTCACCTCTCGGTCCTTGAATTAATCTAGAATTATGAAATAAACACGGAATCATGAACCTAATTAATTAATCATAACATGCATCCATAATAATATTCAAACCCTAGAACCCGCTGGGGTTTCTAGCCACTCATCGTAGATAGAAATCCAAAAGAAAACATATTAAATTGCGTAGACATAAAAGAACTTACAAGAAAAATAAAGGGTTTCGTGTTTCCCAAGTCTCCAAACTCTAAAAAACTCTAAAATATGAATGCATGTAATAGGGAATTGGTGAAAAATCGAATTTACATAGGTATTTATAGTGGTGGATGTGTATCCTATCAAATCTAGGGCTAAAGATATGAATAAATCCGTTTTTCCTCAAATTTTTGCTCCAGCAGACACGTTCGCGTCGATCGCTTCTGATTCACGTCGATCGACGAGCCTCCTTGGTCTTCGTCGATCGATGTCAGTTGGCATCTGTCGATGCAGCTTTTCGCCCTCCTGCGCGGTCTCACGGTTTTGGCCATAACTTTCTCTCCCGAACTCCGATTGACCCGATTCCAGTTGCGTTGGAAAGCTAACTCAAAGCATCATCCATTGCCATGTGCCAATAGCTCGAATTCCTCTTGTGGACGAAATCGTCACTGCTACTCTTACACGTCTCTGCTTCCGGAACGGATTCCTCATGAATTTAAGCCTAAAACCTGCAAAAACACCAAAACGCGCATAATACCACCTAATATAGACTCATGCACATAATATATATATAAACTCAACAAAACTACATAAAATAGTAGAAAATAATATAGATAAGCGAGTAAGATAATGAGCTTATCAGCCTCTCCCTCTTCCCTGCTCAATACATTCCATTACACCTTTCTGCAAAACAACATTAATTCAACAATTTCATATTAATTTCACCGTATATCAACCATCTTGTCAACAAACCTTTTAACACCCATTCATTACTCACTCAAAGCTTTAAAATATTCCATCCATCTCATCCATAATCAAAAGAGATCTCAAAATATAATCATAAATCTTCGAACAAAATCATCATGATAAAGGTCAAAGTACAACAACAAGGTGTTCAATGATAGGAAAAATTCAATTCAAAATACAGAGTAACTAAACGATGGAGTCATCAAATCTGTCACTCGGATCCCTCAGACGGATCCTCCTCCTCTTCATTATCCTCAGCCTCCATTGGTCCCTCTCCTCCATCCGGAGCATCCGTCCTCCTGCCCCGACTGCCCTCGGTGTCACTGGACAAACAGATCGGCGCCTGCCTCGTCCCATAACCATGAATGGTCCCATATCCGCCAAACATGTCCTCCTGCACACTAGGAGTCGGTCTAGGCCACATCTCTGCACTATCCCGGCCTGAATCCTGAGCTGGTACGGCCTGACTGGGTCCTCCCACATCCCACTGCAACTGCGGATACGATGGAATGTGTGGTCTGTGATCTCCTATAGACATCGTCGGGTCCTGATACTGTGTGGGTTCATAGACATGCTGCCAACTGCATACGGATCATAAATCCCTCCCTGCGGATATCCGGGCGGAAATGGCATGTATGCCGCTGTCGGAGTACTAGGCACAGGTCGCACTCTTCGTCTCGATGTAGGGGCGTGTACAGGTGCAAACTGAGCATTAGTCGGCGCTGGTGGCGAAGATGGAGTATACTCGGGTGGCGAAGCTGGAGTGTACTCAGGTGATGAGGTCCTGGTCTGAGATACCTCCGTACCTCTGGAAGATGCTGGCGAAGGGTTCCCCTCAGCAACTACCCTCTGAATCAAATCCCCCATAAAACGTTGATAACTCCTTGCGGTGCCTGTTTCGCTGTCAGAATGCCACCTGACCAATGATAATACCCATCTAGTCCATCTTTCCGGCATAAGGTTCATGGTTAGTTCCATCGCCTCTCTATCTGTCACTCCCCAGTGGCGTACTCTCTTCCACAACTCCAAGTAATCCACTAAAGCTCCCGCGAAGTTATCCTCAGTGAAAGGAAGTCGCTCTCGGAAACGTCTCACTAATCGATCATGTGATGCCATCTGTCACCAAAACATATAAAATAACAGTCAGTACGAGGTCATATATAATAGTTACACCACACCCAACTGAGGTTCCCTCGGATCCTCACACACACTGACTCGTTTCGAGTCTAATACATCCAACAATTACCATGTACATTCTGTACGATCACATACTCACTTGTAGTTTCTACAAATCAACTAACTCTCCCAACTCCATTAAACCAACAATTCAGGAAATTTTCAATTTCCACATCAAATCAAATCAATGCCTTTTTAAGGCCCACAATTATTCAGTTCAATTCATTCAGGTTATCCTTTTGTTCAATAACAGATTATACCACTCTATAGCTCATTATTCTCTATTGCATCTATAACCATTATATTGAGGTTTGATTACTTGCAATTTATTCAAATATCAATCAGTACTTTCACAATCAAATCACAATTGAAGAAGGTCACCTCACTGGTGCCAAAACACAAAAAATTTTCCACGTATAACATCAAGACTCCTCAAATATCACATTCTCAACTTCCAAAATCACAACTTCCCTACCATTTTCATCAACAAACAAAATTAGCATTCTTATAAAATTCAACCTTCTCAAATCAAACCATCATTTTCACTCCATAATGAATTCATTTTCTTTTCAAATCTCAATTACTTTCAAAGAACTCATACGGTTTCAAATCATTCAAATCATACTGAAATTGCAAGTAGGGAAACTTTTAAACTTAGAAACTTAAAAACTTTAAAAACTTGAAAACATACCTCAGGTAGCGCAGGATGGAGTAGGGTGTAAGCTTGAGCGATCACTTCTCACGGATTTTCAAAACAATCTAAGACTCGAAGTTTTAAAATATTTCGAAAATCATTTTAAAACTTGAAAACTCTACTCTGATACCACCTCTGTAACGCCCCCATCTGACCTTCCCAATATGAGGCCACGTTACATTGATGTTTCAGGTTTTGATGAGCATTTCAGAATATTTAATTAAGAAAATACACATACATTAATCAGAAGAAGTTGAACAGTAATAATAAATCCTTCGAGTCTGATAACAAAACAGAAATTTGTTTAATTAAACCTTCAAAAGAGGGAAGGGATTTTCAGAGAGTGTAGCAGCGTGTGTGTAGCGTGATGGTGACATATATATGAAGATACATGTCACAGGATCTAGTTATCTTCCAAAAAAACCACATTATTTTCTTCAGCTTACACCCCAGCACTCTCATCCTTGTCGCTTAACCTGCACGTTTTAGAAATAACGCGAGGGCTGAGTACTTTCGTACCCAGTGAGAAACATGCCAAAAACATACATTATATAGGAAACATGCTATGCAACTCACACAGCTAAACACGGGGTTTTGTTGAAAAGAACCGTGTTAGCCAAAACATTTTATTTCACACGTGTGTTATTTTTGAGTGTTATCATATCTGTTTCAGTGTTGTAACTTGAAGTTGGCCAGCTTCCAAGTTACGATGATCAGTTAGGAATGAATAAACACTCAACCTACTGTCATCTAGAGTGCACTAGTCTCAGAAATCCTTGTTGAGACCCGATCGCTTATAATTCATCAATTAAATCTCCATAATCATTCTCATTCACAATTCCACATTCATGTATAGCAAATTCCACCTTATATCTTCCAATTCCCATCATATGGAGTCGCTACTCCATATGTATTAATTGAGTTCTAGCGCAGTTATGAGAATCTGGTTCCAAACTCATTAGTTATTCTCTCTTGTCGTTGGGAAACGACAGAGGACAGATAAGATAACACAAAACAAGCATAGCAGTTTCATTTGAAAAGCAAAACAGTTTATACACATTTTGGAAAGGAAACACGCATTTTGTTTTTATAATTGAAATAGTTTCCCACCTCGTTCTTGGCTTTAATTAGATGCTTCTGCTAGTTGTGAGCTCAAAAATCCTTGCTTTCAGATTCCTACAATCAAATGGGGTTCTCGAGTCATTACGATATATCTAGGATAATGTATCTTAATCGTAAACAAATAGGACTCGAAAGAATTAGGATAGAATGACAACTTATGACATGATGAGCCTCTGTGTCGACCGACAGGGTCTGTGTCGGTCGCCACAACCATGGTCGACACAAGCTTAACTCAGTCGACATGATTAGGTCGACACGATTGTATCGACTGACCCTATCGATCGACATGTTTTCTGTCGATCGACAGAAATGGCTCGACATGCCTCACGTCGACAACCGTTGTGTTGATCGAAATACATCCTGTCGATCGACAGGATGTCCGATCGACAAGCCTTTGCATCAACCCCCCTGTCGATCGACAGCACTCCTGTCGATCGACAAGTTTTGCCCGACTTCATGCCATTGATCGACCTCCCTGTTGATCGACACAATTCCTGTCGATCGACAGGAGTCGTCTCCTTCGCGGGTTCGCCGGAGCCGAACCTGTAACTCGCGAAATCTTGCGATTTCACCGGTCGATCAAACATGCAATTGCATATTCGAGCTCCCCAGACCATGAGGAATACGAATATGGCCTTGAAACTCAGAAAAAACAACGAAAAAGAATGACATGAACTACCTCGCCGGAGCTCCTCCGTTCACGGCGGCGGTTGAGGTTTTCCGGCGTCCAAATGCTCCGTTCTTGACGTGCGAATACTCCCTACGATATCAGGAACACGAATATAACATTTAAACGCCAGAATCTGTCCGGATTGAAAAGATATGTGGATTTAAACTCAAAATCGCCACTAGAACTCACCTCAACTTCAAACGGCGATAACTCTCTCGTCCCTTGTCCTCTCGGAACCCACGAGTAGTCAAATTGAAGCTCGGAGCGAGAGCTATCGAATGGTGGTGGTGGTTCGTCGGTTGGTCACCGGTGGTGGCCCAAAATTTTCCGGACAGAGTTAACGGGTTTGGTGAAGGGGGAAGGGTTTACACTCTCTCTCTCTAAATTATAACATATGGTGGAAAATGTTATAATGTATGGTTTCTTCTATTTATACTTTCCTCCATAACTTATATCATAATATCATAGATCAATCATAATCCATAATTAATTCCACCTTATAAAATAATAATTCCAACATGAAACCTTACATCTCATTCTCCCACCATTAATATTTCAATTCAGGCTTGATATCTTCATCAAGATCTTAAGATAATCAAGCTCAAAAATATAATTGACTTCTCCAACTTCAATTAATTTAAATTCGAAAGCTTCTCGATAAAACAAATTCCTTGTATTAATTCCAAACAACTATTACAAGGCTGAAAAATAACACGGGGTATTACATTTGCACATGAACAATTGTATGTTGTTGTGTCTAGGGTCATAAATCGTGTTACATTGAAAATCTTGATATGTGATAAAAACGACCGAAGTTTGTCAAAAACTTCAAATGTTATCTACAAAGAAATTTTCCAGAATTTATAATTTTACATATTGTAATTCATATGTTTTTCTTCAAATCAATGAGTAATTATTGAAAATCTTCATAAACTTATAATATGTAATCTTCATTGTTTTATTTTATTAAGTATTAATTTTATTACTACTCATAAGTAAATAAGTTATTCTATTATGTACTGAGTTATTTTTATTTATAATCATAAGCATTTTATCATATGTCACAAGATTTATTATTTATGTGTTTATTATTATTTTAATTTTTAAATGTGTATAATACTTATTTTATAATTTTTTTAAAACATAATAATAATACAATACAAATAATAATATATACGCCGCGCAACGCGCGGGCAGAAAACTAGTTTGTAATTATCCCACATCCCTTAAAATATTTCGATACGTTCATCTCTAGAAGAAATTTTTATTAAAATTTAAGAAGTAATAATAATTAAAGGAAGTTAAATATATACTATTTACTAAAAGTAATTAACTAAATCTTAAATAATAAATTAATATTCCTTCCGTCCCAGGACAATCGCAACGTTTCCTTTTTTTGGAAAGTGATCATCTACTAAACCTACTCTACTCCTACCCCACTATCTCTCATACCCCACTATCTCTCCTAATCATTAACCTACTAATCCTACTCCACTATTTCTCCTAATCACTTTTTCTTAATCTCCGCTAGGGATGTCAATTTAGCCCGAAATCCGCGGGTTGGCCCGATTAACCCGAGTCAAAATGCGGGTTAGGGTCGAAATATTTTGGCCCGAAAAAAATTTAGCCCGAATAGTCCGGGACCGAATAACCCGAAGCCCGATAGGGTTGAGCCCGAAACCCGGTGGGTTGACCCGAATAACCCGATTACTTTTTTATTAATATATTTATCATAATTATAGTACTAAACTCTACTTCTAATATTGATGATCATATTTATTAATTAAATTTTAAGGTATATAATTATATTTAGTTCATATTAAAAATATTGCTGAAATAAAAAATAATAGTCCCTCTGTCCCGGTCAAATTGTCCACATTTAACCGGGCACGATAACCAAGGTATGTGAGTCGTATTGGGATGAATATTTTATTGATGAGTGTAAAAAACTTATTATTTTAGGAAAGTGGACTAATATTGTGGGACAAATGAAAAAGGAAATGTAGACAATTTACTTGGGACGGTGGGAGTATATTTTTAATAGTTAAATTTATCATTATTTAAAAATTTGTGATGTGTTATGCATTTTTTATAAGAGAGAAGTAATATTTTGTTTATTTTTTATTATTTAAAATATTAAAGATTGAAAAGATATTAAAAATAAAAAATAATTAATAAATTCATTGGCCCGACGGGCTAGCCCGAAAATCGATGGGTTAGGGTTAGGGTCAAGATTTTTTAGCTCGAAAAAATCCTGGCCCGATTTAACCCGGACCGATTAACCCGCAGCCCGACAGGGCTGGCCCGAAACCCGACAGATTAACCTGATTGACATTCCTAATCTCCGCCCCTGGTCAAATGTCTCAAGAGACACGGACTGAGGTAGTAATAATTATATTTCCGTGGTGAAATACTAGCTAATCCTAAATTATAGAACTGAATTTAAAAAAGAGAAAAGATTATAATATAATAAGTGGGGCTAATTAATATAGCATAGCACTCTGCAAAACGCAATTCGCGAACAGCAAAGTTTGAAGCAGAAAAATTTATTAGGAATGGCGTGCAGGAGTGTTTTCAAGGCCATTACCTTGACGCAGACAGAGCCATGGACGCCTTTGCCTTACCTGACCCATAAAAGTTCAGTTTTTGCACCCCGCCAAAAAATATCAACGCTTTGTGGCCGTAAATTACCCTCAAATCATCACACCCCTAACTTTGCAAGAAGTTGCTTGAGTTCTGGAAATCACGATCTTTCTGGGCAAGACCCTCCTCAAGAAGCTCTCCTCAAAGCAATTTCTGGTATATATTATGCCCCCTTTCCTTAATTTCTAAATTGGAGTCTGACCATGTGATATATGAATTACTCTTTTTTGGGGATGTTTGGAATACGCGGAAAACGAGAAAGTATGGAATATGTATTTGATTGCTACTGTCGAAATCACTGAAACATGTGAGGTCCTGACTGCGCTAGCATTTGGCCAATCTTTTTTTTTTATTTTTTTTTATTTAGTTTAAAGAATGAAAAATCTGGATTTGGGGTGTATCGTGTGTGTGTTGTGGCATTTGCAGAAGTTTCAAAGAGAGAAGGAAGGGTGGGGAAAGCAACAATCTTAGTCATTGGAGGCGCAGTTTCGGATGATCCTACTACTGGGTGGCTTGCTCTTGATCGGAAGGTGAAATGTTTGTAGTCTTGTTAGTTTCTTTTTGAGTTAAAACTCAAATGTAATCTAGCAACCTAGTCTATTGTTCCCAAAAAGTGTGTTGGAGCAGAGCCCTCTTGTCCTTGATCATGATATCTTGAATGTTATACTTGATAGGTGAATTCGTATCCAAGAACGAGAGGGTTTACTGCAATTGGGACAGGAGGTGATGATTTTGTGCAAGCTATGGTTTATGCTGTGGAATCAGTAGTTCAACGACCGATTCCTCAAGTGAGTAAGCCTTTTTAATAGTTTAAAAGTTCCTGAGTGGTGACACTATCCTTTGTTTTAGATTCGTTTGCTGTGTTGATGTTTGTGCTGATGTCTCTTCGCCGAGAAATAGTTAAGCAAATCATGTACTGTGAGTGTGTTAGTATTGAACTTGTTGTTGTGACTTTATCTCAACTCAGCCACTCCTTGCAAGGTTGGATAGTTAACTCAGTCTCAGTCTTTTTTTTTTCATTACACAGTCCTTGCTTTGATCTGATTGAAAATAATAAAAAGAATAGGTTTGAGGTAGGGCGAGGTATGATTTGGTGGGTTACCTTGTTTTTTTTTAATTGTTATTGATGAATATTTGGTGGCTGAACAGGGACAAGTGAGGCAGAAGACATCATCTCGTGGGAAATACGTATCTGTAAAGATTGGGCCGGTTCCTGTTGCTTCCAGTGAGCAGGTCATCTCTTGCTCTCTCTTTTTTTTGTCTACATATCTCTCACAGTCATCTCATGCACAACTAAGATTAAGTCATCGAGAAATGCATTTGCAGGTTCAAGCGGTATACTATGCCATGAGGAGAGATGAGAGGATGAAGTATTTCTTGTGAAATCATAGGGGGCTATAGCTTTGGATCGTATTTTGTAAATTTTAGTTAGCATCTTATTTGTTGTATCCATTTCTGTATCTTACAATATATATCACGTTGACATTATTTATACAGCCACGGCCACCTTTTAAAAGTCCAAGGAAAACCTTCAGCTTTTATTGCTTGAATTATGATTTTGAACATAAAATTAAAAAGATTATTTACTACATATATATATTTCAATTTTGTTACAACTGGAATGTGAAATAATGGCCAATGTAAATTGGTTCGACTGCCACCGGATTTTTGAGTATCTCAACAAAGGGCTCTCTCTCTCATAATTGGTGTACTGTGGAATCCTTCTTGACCGCACAGATATCAATCCCTTGGCACAAAGCAGAAACTTCTCTTAATTCCGTGCCATGCCGCAGGTACTTTTTTGAATACCCACATTGCTGTTTTCATTACTTATAGGGTTTCTTCTAATCTCCAGCTGGAAATCTCTCTGTTCTTAGTGATCCTCTGGGAACTTTGATTTGTCCATATCAGTTTCTGTTGACACTGTAATCGATTTTGATGTATTTTTGCGCTATTTTTGTTATGTTTTAGGTTGTTAACAGAAATTCTTTGGCAGCTAAATGTGTACGAATGGATGGTATGCCTATTTTCAAGACTGCCCTTCTTGTTTTATATATATCATGATACATTCGTCTTTGTGCGCAATATATAATTTATTATTTGGTTTTGTGTCATTTATAATTCTCATTCATATCTTCTTTTGTAGTTGGTTAAGTGTGTGATATGGCTGAATCCTAGATATATAATCCTCTGATGATATGTTGGTTTTGCCATAAATGATTTAAGTAGTATGTTTACTGTGAACTGAACTTGGAGGTGAAGATAATTTTAGGCATTTTTTTTAGTTTAGGGGATGTCCCGTGTTAAGGCACGAATAATCCTTGTATGTTAAATGTCACTTTGTCATTGGACATGTCAAGTTTACAATTAGTTGTTTTAGAATAATTTTTTGACTCTTTCTTTTGAAAGAGTCCAGATTGTAGGAATTTCACTGTTAAATTTGTAATTCCTCTTTGTACAGAAAAGAAACTTGATCTTTCTGTGTATGGGTGTTTGGTTTGCTTGACTAGACACGATTATCTGAACTGCTAGCCTCATTTTCTTCTTTATTTATTTGAACTTTTTTTTTGTTTTCAAGTGGCCGCAGGAAGATGACTGGACCTGCCCGAGCTGGCCTGTAGTTCTGAGAACTACTCTTTTAGGACAACTTGTAATAAGCATAACTGCACTCAGTCTAGACCAACTGATCAGAACTCGTGAGAAACTGATATGCTTGAAAAGATTGAGCTGTGCCAAATGTTTCCTTCAGAGACACAACTATGTTATTCAAGTTTGAATTTATCTTATGATTATGTAATATGTGAATATAAACCTTATTTTGAGATTGTATGTTTATAAGTTCCTAGTTTTGGTAAGACTTTTAAGGAGACAATATTCAATTTTTTGTTCTCTGCTTTTCAATGCATCTTAAATTTATACTAAAGCAAGTTTCCTCCTGTTCAGAAATTTGCTGCACCACACGGTTACTTATCTGCACCTCTCTTTGTGGGGGCATCTGTGACTGTACGTCCATATGATGTTCCATTTTCTGGAGGTTGGAAGTTTGGAAGCCGATTCTCTGAGGTATCCCATACGAGCCTTTACATATGACTGCCGAGTGGATCAATTATGCATAGTGGTTTATCCTTTATTCATATTTCCGTGGTTTAGTTAAAATTATTGTAGAAGTGCCATATTTTTTGAGAGCATTGTAGAAGCAATATTTGTAATTCTTACTTGTTCATTCCCATCTCTTATATTTTGCTCCCACTGCATGTAGGCAGGGTGTATGCTATGCCGCTAATGATGGATCAGTACGGCCTCAGTCTCCCTATGATCCCTGCCATGGTATGTGTTTGCATGGAGACCTATCTTAGTTGTATATTCAGTTCTAGATAGGGATCTGATTAGCTAAGGAAAGCTTTGTTCTGTTATAATAATAATATCCACAAATACAACACAAGAAACATAATTCCAATGAACATGATGAGAATCTAATAAAAACTCAATACAATAAAAAGAATAATATACTGCAAGAATGATCAAATCTTATAAATATAATAAAAATATTATTAACATGATATCAATACTTTGATCAAATAAAATAACATCAACATAACTAATGAAATTCAAAATTTGATAATTATTAAATAGGGAAAACGGGGAAATATATTCCAAAGTTTCACCAATTAGGGAATTTTATCCCAATTTTTTTAGTTAGGGAATTATATCCCAAAGTTTCACCAATTAGGGAATTTTATCCCAACTTTTTTAGTTAGGGAATTATATCCCAAAGTTTACTTTTGCTAAGGAATCTTATCCTCAAATGTCAACTCAACTTTTAAATGCCACATAACATTGGCGTGGCACTGAATCATAGTCACATCACTGCCATGTGGCATTGACGTGACATTTTTAAAATTTTAATGATATATTTATTTTTTAACATATTTTTTAATTTGATAATTAACTTTTTTATTTATTAAAAATTTTATTTTAATAATATTTTTTGTTTATTAAATAATATTCTTATATTTCAACTATTATTTTTTTTCTTAAAAATACATATTTGATATTTTAAGTTAAAATATTATGAATAATAATATTGGTTGAATTAAATATTATGGGCGTACACATGATTTTGATTTTCCAATAATGAGTTTTAATTTTATAATTAATATTTTTTTAATGATATTTAATTTTAAAATCCAAATATGTATTTTAAAAATAATAATTGATAAATAAAAATATTATTCAAGACTAAAATATTTTTAAAATAGAAAATACATTAATTATCAAATTAAAATATATTTTAAACATTAAAATTACACGACAATGCCACATGGCAATGACATATCTTTGAGTTAGCGCCACATCAATTCCATGTGTTATTTAAAAATTGAGTTGGCATTAGAGGATAAGATTCCCTAGCAAAAAAAAATTTTGGGGTATAATTCCCTAATTGGTGAAACTTTAGGATATATTTCCCGGTTTTCCCTTATTAAATAAGTGTAGAAAAAGGTAATGTGTAAGTTTTAAGAATATGTTAATGGATATTTGTACTCTTTTTCGTTTAATGTGATTATATGCAAGATTTCCGTGTTCTTGTTGTGTTGATCCAAATGCGGCACCTTCAACACTAACCTATTATCACACTGCATGCTTCTTTGTTCTGTCTGGGACATTTAGCCTTAGGCGGACACAGATAATAGGTATTGGTGGCACAATCCTAGACCTACATTATTAATGTTAGATTTGGATTTGACTTGTGAATCATGTGTTTGAATGCGGAGACCTGGATTGTTCCCACACAAAAGAAAGCTGGCAGTATTTCTGTAGATTCAGATATGATTTTTTACCTTTTAGATATGATTCCAGAATCAGAATCAATGTTTTTTTTTTGTTTTTTCTTGCAACATGAAGAAATGTAAGCCAGGATCTGAGGTTTGAAAAAGGATTAAAGATTGGTTTGGTGTTGAGTGTGAAATTAAAAGGTGCCATCTTATGTAGTATTCCTTGATCCTAAAGCTTCATGACACACTTAAATCATGGGCAATATTATGTTTTCAGATTGTAAGTAACATTATAAATGCTGGGTGCCAAATCTGGATATATTTATACATATTAAATGAAATGAAATGAAATTGATGGTGGTCCTCCCTCTGTCGCAAGGTTGCTTGATAACGTTGTTATTTGGAAACAAAACAGTTATGCCAGAAGCAGCTGATGCAAATGATCTGGTCTGTCAGTGAGAAATGTTTGATATGTATAATAATCTCTCTCTCTCAATTCTGTGTGTTTTTACTATGAAGTACTGCTCACTCTTCTTCATGCTCGAGTTTTTATTATTGAACTAATAAGTAATCCTTGCATATTCAATTTTTATCCTCTTGCTATAGCAGCAGCAGCAGCAGCTTCCATGGTGGCTTTGTGTTGATAGAAGCAGAAAATGATATATGACGAGAGAGAGAGAGCATGCAATGCATCCATTCCAGGCAACAAATAATGAATTTGAAACAAAAATTAGTAAATAATTTATTGACAAAAGTTGGATGTTTTTATTGAAATATCCCAAGATGCAAGGAGCAGCTGAAAACAATCCTGCGAAGTAAATGCATGCAAAATGGGTCAGCCACAGCCACAGCCACAGCCACAGCCATGCAGAGAGAGAGAGAGTGAATATTTATGAATACCATACATACCTCAACAGATGCAACGGATTTTATTCTCTATTGGGTTGGAATTGGAACATGCCTCAATTCAACACGTTTGAGTAGAAGTCTGCGCTGCTTGTATCATAGTGTGTGGGTGTCTTGAACGACTGCAGGTGATGCTGTGGCCAAAACTCCGACGCCGACGAGGAGGGGAAGGGCACGCCTTCCGGAATCCCATGCACCATGGGATGATGATGGTGGTGGATGATGCTGGAACCATTCTCATGCAGCTGTTGCTGTTGCTGCAACTGAACGGATTCTGGAACACACGAGCTCCACGAATTGGTTGACAGAAGAGAGAGAGCACGCCGATATTCCGGTGCTGCTGCTGCTGCGTCTAGGGACGACGACGAAGACATCAGGGATCCCTTGGAAACTGACACTAGATCATATTTTCATGTATCAAAATCACCATTATTTGATTACATATTGATTAATTCAAATACTACTGACCTGGATTCTTGGACGCCAAGAATCCGTTGATTCGCAACTGTTCATCATTGTCGTCGGACTTCAACCAACACCCTTTTGTGAGAGTGAATCTGGAGGAGGAGTTGTTCCAAGAATTTGCAGGAGGGGGTCTAAGTGCCGAATTGTTCAACATAAAATTCATCTGGCTTCCTCCTGCACGCTTCCACTGCTTATTACAACTACAATTTATAACAACCAATTACAATATTATTATTGTAATACCGTAAAAGGGCGTAGATGGATTAAACTGGATGGTCTCTTGCTGCGGCTTCCGGCGGCGTGCATTATGATCAGAAAGCCTTCTTCGACAGCTGCGTTTCTTTTCATCAAACTCACACAAGCTATGGAACCTTCACAATAACAAATAAGCATTAGGCCTCCTTCCATCTACCAAACTAAGATTCATTATACTAGTTATGATCAAGTACTATAATTAATTAAAATTTGTGTTAAATATGAATTAATACCAGCCATTGGATTAATAGTATCAATGGTTGATATTAAAACATAAAAAGTTGAAAAATTAAGCATAATTTTTCTTCGTGCTTTATATATCATATTGAATTCGATTAAGCATAATTTATAAAGCAATAAAGCATGAAATCTGGAAAAAAAATTAATCTCAAATATTGATTTTTTTAGATGAATAGTGTAAATTTATTTCTATTTAGCACAAACTAACATTTAACACGAGATCCACTTTTTATTTATTCGAAATTTGTATGTATAGCTCCCTTCGTTTTCAAGAAGTAGTGAGTAAGAAAAACTTGTTAAAAACATGTATACAAGGGTATGAGGAGGCTGAAAACGTACATAAATATAAAAAATTTTCAAGTTAATTTTTTTGCTACGAAAATTACTAATGGAAAAATTTCTGGATCCGGCACTGTACCTGCTGCACTGTTGGCAAAAGCGGCGTTCGCGGCCTCCGACAATAACCTTAGGGCATTTGGAGTGGGTGTCGCAAACCCTATGCTTCCGGTGATATTCTTTAGCAAGAGAAAGATCAACGCTGCAGCCCTCTACTAGACAGCACACTGGCCCATTCTGACCAGACGATCTCGTCTTCTTCATGGTGCTCATGATGGATGGAGTCGGCACCACCGGAAAGGCTGCGCTCTTGGCACCTCCACCACCACCACCACCGCCGCTATTCTCGAAGTAGGTCCGTTTCCCGAGCTTTAAGCCCAGCAGTGCCTCTGCAGAGCCAACAGAGGTCTCTCCAGTAGGGGATGCTATTCTGCTCATCTCCACCTTCTTCCCATCAGATGTGCTCAGTTTGAAGATGGAGTCGGTGGAGGCGGATATCGAGCTCTTGGCTGAAGAAGCGCTGCTGCCACCACCACCACCACCGGCGGCGGGGGCAGCAGAAGAAGAGAGATTGAAGGATCCAGCATGGATGTCTCCATCATCAACAATAGTCCAATCAGCTAACTGCAGATTCTTGGGGCTCTCAATGGCCTTGGACCCAAACACCCCCAAATTCTCCCAATCCCACTTTGCATTCCACTCCATCTCCATATCTCTCAATCAACTCAGCTGCATCATCACCAGATCTGGAATTTACATAACATCAAAATCAAGATCAAGATCAACTCAAAGGTTTATTAATTGGCCCAACTAGCAAAGCTCAACTCTAGATTTTTCAAGAAACCAAAGTGAACAAATACAAAGTAAACTCTTCTCCCCCCCCCCCATTGTAAAAGCACCAGATCAGAAAAGGGAAAATAACTACTTACTTACTCGCCCCTAATCAAGCACCATAATAAAAAGTTTAAATAAAATAGCTGCTCAATATAATTATATGAGCTCTGGACCTTTGTTTTCTCAATCTGATTTATGTTATTTTCCTTTCCTCTGCACCAGAAAAAAAAAAAAAAAGCAGAATCTACGAATACAACTTCTGCCAAAAAACAAGTGACATGTATGAAGCATAAATCATGAAGTATTTGAGGAAGGGGGAAAAGGAAGTTAGAAACGTATAAATATCACTTTCAATACCTTTCCCTACCTAACCCAAAAAAAAAAAAAAAAAAAACCCTAATAAATAAATTAAAAACAGAAAAACTAACCCCAAAAAAATATATAAAAACAATGCAATGCAAACTAGATCCACAACAACATACTGAGACTGCGATCTGCATTTTTCAGTGCAATAACAAATTTCACACTTGTGAAAACAAAAAAATAAGTTATTTGGAGATTGATGGGCAGTTATGGTCCCACCCCATCTAGGGTTTATTTTATTGGAATAAGGATAAATTTCCCAAAAGAATTAGTAAAACCAAATCAAAAAAAAAAAAAAGGTGAGATTTTTAAAGCATGTATCTTCCCCAGTTCCCAAAGCTGAGATTTGTAGGCTATCTTTTTGCACAGATTGGAATTTTCAGACAAAGATTCCATTTGCAGAAAAAGAAATACAATATCTGAAAGCAATGATTTTGGGCATCAGTCAAACTAAATCTGCAGGAAAGAATTCGGAAAAGGAGTTGAGCCAAACAAGGAAAATCGTGGGAAGTGAAACTTACTGAGTGAGGAAGTGGAAGAGAGAGGAGAAAAGGGAAGTAAGAGTTACTATTTGGAGAGGGAGAGAGAGAGAGAGAGGAATTCCAATTCGAAATCGAAAATCAAGCTGGGCGATAAATAGTAATGGTTAGTTTCCCCCAAAATAAAGAAAGAGGCGCTGCTGCGGCTTCTTTTATCACTCAATCAATTCATTGGTTGCAAGAATTTAAGCTTGGCGGAACGGGACAACCTCGTTTTCTATATTTTCTGCTTTCCAAATATTGACCGAACACAAAACAAATGCCTACATGTAATGTAAAACACCTTGCCTGTGACTGAGAGGTCACAGGTTCGAGCTCCCAAGGAGGACATCTGGGTGTATGAGTGAGTGTGTTTAAGATTAATGTAAAACTTATTAAAAAAAAAAAAAAATGTAAGTATGTAATATATGTATGTATATGTAGAGAGAGAGAGTCAGAGAATTCTTATAAATTTATAGGTTTATTGGAGTGGATATCTCTTTCCTTCCCCTAATATTTATTACTCCGGGTCCAATTTAATTTTATATGTTTAATATTTAAAATATTAATTAACATTTTATTTTCATAATATTATATGAATGAAAATTTTAAAATATATTTATTTGGTAGACATTACATAAGATATATTTTAGAAATATATATTATATCTTTGTAAATATCTTTCTAGATTTCTATAGAAGATATTATTTTAGCCTTATATATAGGACATGATATTGTAATTCTCTCTACACATCAATGTTTAATAATATTATCTATTTTTCTCTCCATCGTATTCTCTATTATTTTCTGTATATTATGCTTATCTGCGATATTCGAATGATTCGATTTACAACACATTATCAACACGAAGCCATAACCAACTGAAGAATTTTGGGTGTGTATGTCATAAGAAAGAATTGTGTCTTTCCTGCAAGCCAATTAAATACTCCCTCCGTCCTAGGACAGTCGCAACGTTTTCCTTTTTGGTCCGTCCCAGAACACTTGCAACGTTTCCTATTTTGGAAAGTTTTTATTAATTAATTATCCACTAAACCTACTCTACTCCTACCCTACTATCTCTCATACTCCACTATCACTCCTAATCATTAACCTACTAATCTAACCCCACTAACTTCTCTAATCCCTTTTTCTTAACCTCCGTACCGAGTCAAACGTCTCAAGAGACCCGGGACGGAGGGAGTAGTATCTTTAAGTAGTATGAACCCTAATTACTCAATTAATTTATTGTTTCCTTGTTATATGAGTATATTTCGAATTAGAGTATTAGAGTATTCAATATGAAAGTTGCGTGAGAATTGTTGGATATGAGATTTGTGATACAAGACTGAAAACACTGCAATAAATTATGTCTAGTACAACAAGTTTTTATAAGTAAAACTGCAAGTACTGCTAGTACGAGAACAAATAAAATAAAAGAAATAAAATAAATAGATGAGTCGAGGAAGCCCTCTTTCCGCAAGACGAATTCGCCAACATAGTGCTCGTTAATCGGCGATCGTCCCCAAAAGTAAAACGAGTTCGTTCTTTTGCGACGTAGCACCGCAAATCGCAAAGGCTCCGGCGAATTGAACGGAGGTGAAACTGAGTTGCTTAAGAACAATGCAAAAGATGTGGCAATATGAGAAAAATGTTGCAGTATCTGGCTTAGTGAGCTTGTCTCGTGTCTGGGATTAGGGAACACGTCTGTTCTCTATCTAGACGACAAGAGACAGCTCCTATGCATGCCTATTTATAGACATGTTCCACTCAAGGGGAACCTGTCTCTCCATCATGGCTGGAGCCGTTACAGGCGTGAATCACGGTCATAACCGACGCGCCAATCAAAGCTGGAGTCGTTACAGGTTGTGTGCAATTAACCATGTGCAAAATATGGTGTAACTGTTCCACACTCAATTGCAACACGTAACCGACTCATCAGCCACGTCACATGCATAGTGTGCACCACGTCGACTGGTCTAGCCACGTCGACAGTCCACGTGTTAAGCCCGCAGGCTGACTTCAAGTGCCCAAAAAGAGAAGGCACACGCGGACCAAGCCAAGCCAAGGACCCAAGAGCCCAAAGACTAATTGCCAAGAACTGAGAATCGAGCCGGAGCCGGGATTGGGATCGGGGCTCGGGTCACGGGATACAGGCGCGGGCTCGACGCTCGGCATGCAGCCTCGCTAAGGCCGTAGGCCAAGGCGGGGCGAGCGGTGGCGCGAGGACGCCAACGGGTGCCACATACACTGCACACTTGGTTATTACACACCTCAACCATCAAGGTATTTAAAAATAGATTAATTAATTTAATTAATCAATGTGGGATAGTTCATTTATTACATAACTAATCCCACCAACCGTGTCACTTCATGGTCTCATTTCTCACTCACCGAAATTCGGTTATGAGAAAATAATATACCACGATCATCTACTCGTCGTATAGATTAAGTTGGTAATATTTAATTTTGACAAAATTAAATATTTCAAATCGAGAATCTACTACGAAGTACCCGAATTACCAACAATCCCCCCCATGAGTGAAAATGTTGAAATGCATGATGCATAGCCAACTCAGTTTCGAGAGATGTTAATGCACCTGAACAAGTAGCTTATGACTTTGAACCGTTCATCTTCAATGTCATCGGGCACACTGGCGGCTTAGTGGTAGGGGTACCCTGAACTAATCCTCCATCGTGTGTACCGAGACAACAGCATTTCAACATTAACATTTCAACCACCATTCGCTCTCACGTTTGATTCCATTATGGGCCATGGACACCCCCTTTGGTTTTATAAGTGTTCATTTGAAGCGGCCCCAAATCCACTTATATAGGTGACCTCCTATTCCGAGCATTCCTGCCAAGCTCAACCATCACGCGGTTTTCAGGAGTCATTAAAAGTCGCTTAGGACTTAACCTATACCACATGCAGGCTCATAACACCTTACCTGCTATCTTTAGGGAAGGGTAGATAAGGTCATTTTCTAAGGCATCGCCACTAGAGAAGATATTATCTTATCGGTGTTATCACTCGTACTTGTGTAGTTTAGTTGTCCCATTGAACCTAGTTCTTGGGATCTTCAATTATCTAGGTTGGGTATTGATGGAGCCCAAGTAGCAGCTGTGAGAAACGATCCAGTCTACGTTCCGAGTGGGCCGATGACTAGAGCTCGAGCAAGGACTTTGAGGGCTGGATTGAGTTTATTGATTAAAGGCGTTTGGGCTGCAAATATTTCCAAGGATTCGATGTTGTTGGAATAATTAAATGAAGACCCAAAAGTTATTAATTTAATTATGTGTAATGATTGGGTTTAGTTTAATTTACTCAGTTATTTTGGGCCAACATGTTTAGGCCTTATTAAATTAAATTTCGTATTTTATTACTTTAATTTTGAAATTAGCTTCATTATTAGTTTAGAATTTGAGTTGCCTATATATAGGCCTTGTATGGAACAATTTTGATTCAGTGTTTAGTTTAATAAAATTTGTGAGGTTTTCTCCTTTATTTTTGAAAGCTCAAATATTCGTAAATCCTATTCTTCCATAGGATTTCGATTTCAACTAATCAATCGGACTGTCATATCCATTGGTGGTGCCTTTGCATATATCCTTCGTTGTTGGATCAATTTGCTTCTTGGGTCGTAGGAGCTTTATTCTGGACTAAGGTACTTGAGGGTTTTCGAATCCAAAGGTGTTGGATCCTTCCATCGTTCAATTTCAGTTTGCGTCCGTGTCTCGAATCGTCCGAGTTCCTGGCCTGTGATCTAAACCTTCCGGCGAGGATCGTATCATTTTGGTATCAATATCCAGGTCGTACCCTCCCTCTTCCTTTTCTTCAATTTTCTTGTCTATTGTGTCAAAAATATCGAGTCTTGCTTATTTAGGGTTCGTGTCCTTGATCACTGTAATTTCTACAGATTAATTATAGAAATAGTGGCAAATAAATTTGTAAACTCTAAGGTTATCGATCCAGGGGAATGAAGCAACGAAAAATCCTAAATACTAAATCAGACGTTCTTAAAATACGTTTTGAAAATTGTAATACTTGCTAATGAAAATTAAACAGGAAATTAAAAAGCTTTTGGATTTAGATAAGAGAAGCA